>OZ025875.1:0-312500 GCA_964019415.1 Ianthella basta | reverse complement strand
CCGGTAGCCATATTTCTTCCGTCTGCTGCCACGTGCCGGCCATGTGACCAAAGAAAATGGAGGCCTGGGGTAGGGTCTTGAACGCTGGACAAAAAACGTTCAGCACGCTTCTTCTTGGCCTAACGTTGTATGGCGGGTATGTTTTGGCGGTTGGAGGGTACGGGGTAGTACAGAGGCGCAAGCAGCAGAAAGCAGAAGAGGGTGCAGTGGCGGCAAAGGAGGGACTCGAGGCAAGTCTACCTTACACAGCTGTACCCTAGTCGTTCCTGTTGGCGTGTAACATGGACTGAAGTGATCTTCACTTGCCCATCTCCTTGTAGAAAATGTCTGATGCATCAAACACGGGCCAAAGATAGCCCAGGCTTTTGGCAGCAGTGCCCGAGGACTGCTATCCAGCAATGCACAACTGCACTGCCACACCATGACACGTGACCTGTAAACTAATGCATCATGCAGTATTATAAGAGTATCAGTGAACATTGTGTGTGTGTTGTAGTAACACTGGTGGTGAGATATGACAAGTGATCATGTCCAATGTACATCATGTCATGTTTGAGAAACAGCTGAGTTTAAAATTTGAATCTCTTCAGCTAAATTTTTGCAACAGATGTCTAAGACAACTCATGGCTATAAAAGTCTGTCGACAAACAGCTCCTTTCTGCACTGCCCTACATTGTCCCCTTTCTGAAGAGCTGTGCCCTGTTCAGTCGGTAGTACACTCCCTTCTTCTGGAGGAGCTCACCGTGTGTGCCTATCTCTGCCACCACGCCACCCTTGATCACAGCAATCTGGTCAGCGTTCTGGATGGTGGACAGACGGTGGGCAATCACAATGCTGGTGCGGCCCTCCTGGGCACGGTCCAGAGCCTCTTGGACAACCTGAGAGTGAAGGACAGGACAGTGGAAGGTCACACAGCCACACCTGCACTGCAATGAGGGGGAGGGAAAGAGCCATACCTTCTCGCTCTCTGCATCCAGAGCAGAAGTGGCTTCATCCAGGAGAAGGATCTTGGGGTCCCTCATGAGAGCTCGGGCAATGGCAATGCGCTGCTTCTGTCCTCCAGACATCTGGGTGCCTCTGGACCCAACATTGGTGTCATAACCCTGGAAGAAGCAAATGACAAAAGATAAACATAGGATACTCTTCAGGAAACTTCAGTAAATCCCAAGAGTGATCTAACCATTGGCTGGGACATGATAAAGTCATGGATGTTAGCAGCTGTGGCTGCTGCCTCCACTTCCTTGTCAGAGATCTCCCGAGAGAGGTCCCCATACCGAATGTTGTCTGCAATACTTCCATCAAACAGAACTGGCTCCTGGCTGACCAGACCAATCTTGGACCTCAGCCACTTCACATTGAGTTCTCGCAGTTCCTTACTGTCCATCTCTATCTTACCTCCCTCCTCAAGGGAAGGATCGTAGAACCGCTCAATCAGAGACACCACAGTGCTTTTGCCACACCCACTGGGCCCCACTAATGCCAGGGTTTTCCCCTGCTGGACACTGACACTCAGTCCCTTCAGCACCTCCACTTCCGGTCTTGCCGGGTAGGAGAAGTGAACCTTGGAGAGCTCAACCTCACCTAGGGCCTGTGCAGGGTGGAAGAGTGTGATGGACAGTGGAGGTTGCAAGAGCACAGTATCAAATGGTGAGTGGTTGAGTGCAAGAGCACTATAAAATGCACCATGTGCCATGTGTGTGGCATCACCTTCTCTGGCTTCTCCCCTTTCTCTGAGTAGCTGTCTATTGCTGGGATTTGATCGATGAGAGCAAAGATCCGGTTTGCAGCAAGACGAGCCTTGGCGTAGTTTGGAGCGAAAGAGCCAGCCTGCCCAGCTGCCGCAGCTCCAAAGATCAGAGCATTGAACACCCTACATCAACAGACAGACGTGTATTAAGAGCCATTAACTGTACATGGCCCACACTGTCACACATTGCACTGTGTGTGATGCATGCACATAGTGGAATACCTGAAGATGTCATAGAACGGTGCGAAGAGGATGCTGTTGGTGGGCTGCAGCACCTGGAAGGCACCGTAGCGGAACACAATGGCATAGCCAAATAGGTAAATCCCCTGGGAAAACCCGTACAGGATCCCTGCTAGGGGTGGTTGGGAGAGGGAATGCTTGTGGATCCTGTCCACCTTAGTGCAGTACAGCTCATAGAAGGTATCCTCCCTGTTGAGTCCAGCCACTGTCCTGATGTTCTCCATGGACTCCACAGCAACCTTGCCTGCTTCTTCAAGGTCCTTCTTGTTGCGTTTGGAGAACCCTGTCACAGCCTTAACCTGTAGGGCTCCAGCAAGCATCACAAACGGCACAAAACCGATGATGATGAAGGTGAGGCTCCACGAGTAGGCAAAGGCAATGGCAAGTGAGAGGAGTAGGCTGAAGATCACTTGGAACAGCACACCCAGACGGGACCCAGTGGCTCCCTGGACCTGGGCTGCATCGCCGGCCAATCGGGTGGTGAGGGCACCGGTGGAGTTAAATTTGTCATCAAACCAGCCCATCTCCTGACGCAGCATAGCCTTGAAGGCCCTGTCCCTCAGACGAGCAGTGAGGTACTCACCAGCTACTGTGAAGCAGAATGTCTGCATAGAGAGTGGGGAGGGAGTGAGCTAACATTCCACTCTTGACAGTTTAGCCTTGCTAAAGCAGCAGTTAGCTACCTTGACGGAGATGCCAATAGCCACAATGACACCAAGCGCCACAAGGAGTCCGGTCCACAGCCCAATCTCGGATAAGGGGTCTGGCTCAATAAACACCTAGCACACACCAAAGCACCCAGTCAGCAAAGTCAACTGTGAGTATGCCACTTAATGTTGCTTGTTCTAATTCAGTGCACACAAGCACTTGTACGGCTCACCCTAAGAATCTCTGCAAAGAAGATGGCAAAGACAGGAAAAGCAGACCCCTCCAGGAAGCTCCCGAGAATTCCTAGCACGATCAGGGGTGCTTCACGTGCATTTGTCCGCAGTAGCCTGGTCAGACCGACTTCAGGAATGCCACTGTCGTGATCATCAATCTGTGACCAGGTGGTAAGAAAACTCCCAGTTCCAATACTGGAGTAAGGTGCGCATGGAAAGCTGACTCACTTCTGTCCTGCTCAAGCCCCCGTCAATCTCCTCCACTGCACTGCTGAGTTGCACCTCCACCCCCGTGTCCACCTCTGTGTAGTCCATGCCCACCATCTTGGACAGCTGGCGGACTAGACTTGGGTTCCGATTCAGTGACCCTGTACGACGTCGCTTAAAGGATCCAGCGCTCCTTGTTAACTTGCGACGCAAGGGAGGAGTTTCAATCTGTCCATCAGTGACTTGTGCTGTCACAAGGTCAAAGTACAGCCCCTCCCATGCCATCAGAGTGTCGTGAGTGCCAGACTCCGCCACATGACCTCCACTCAGGACAGCAATGGTGTCAGCATTCCGGATGGTGGACAACCGGTGGGCAATCACAATGGTCGTACGACCCTGACGAGCCTGGCATGAGATGATGACTAATGTGATGTCACAAGTGAACACGTTAATAGCACACAGCCGGTCAACCCACCTTGTCCAGTGCGTCTTGCACAATTCTTTCACTTTCTGCATCCAGAGCAGAAGTGGCTTCATCCAGGAGAAGGATCTTGGGGTCCCTCACGAGAGCTCGGGCAATGGCAATGCGCTGCTTCTGTCCTCCAGACATCTGGGCTCCCCTCTCTCCAACAAGAGTCTCGTACTTGTCCGGCAGAGACATGATAAAGTCGTGGGCGTTGGCTGCCTTGGCTGCTGCCTCAATCTCCTCCCGGGTCACGCCCTCTCTTCCGTAGCGGATGTTCTCTGCAATGGTGGTGGCAAAGAGGACTGGCTCCTGACTGACAATGCCAATGTTCTTACGCAGCCACTTCAGGTTCAGTTCACGGAGGTCCTTCCCATCCAAGAGGACACTCCCCTCATCCACGTCATAGAACCGCTGGATCAGCTGAACAGTGGTGCTCTTGCCACTCCCACTGGGACCAACTAATGCCAGGGTTTTACCCACATTAGCCTCCACTGAGAAGTTATCCATGACAACAGTGTCTGGCCTGGTTGGGTAGGTAAAGGTGACATCTTTGAATTCCACCTTGCCTTCAATGTGATTGGGGATGACCCCTTCATCAGATGAAATATCAATGGGTGGGACCTGCAGGAATAACACAACCCAGAAGTGCAAATGATGTGTGTAGTTACGAAGCAGGCCCATGCTTAGCCTAGCCCCACCCACCCTGTGGATGGTCTCGTAAATGAACTCCATAGCACCCGCTGCGACACCTAACTCCTCCAGACTTGGGGTGGCTTGGCCGATTGACAGAGCACCAAGCAAGATGGCAAAGAACACCTGGAAGAAGGCACCATGTGGAACACACGAAGCACGGCACATTGCAGCACCACAGCTAGCTGTACTAGAGAGTGAAGGGGCAATAGAGAGAGATGCAGCTGTCCTCACCGTGAGTGTATCCCCTGGGAGGGTGAAGCCGTCACCGATGAGGTATGCACCAAACCTAAGGGGATGATACACACACACACACACACACACTTAACAACACCATGGGATATTGAGAGGGATGATGAGACACACGAGGGAGAGTTTTAATGCAAGACGGCCCAGGACCCTTACAGCAGAGATCACCACTATGCCAGGCCCACCACCCCAGACAGATGTATCCATGGCAACAGCTCACTGCAGCAAAGCCTCACAAATGCTACCTAACTGAAGCATACAGACCTAAAGGTAAGCACTTGATTAATGACATCAACAGTGACGTCAGTGAGAGGTGTGACAACATTTACAGATGTCATGCTGTACCAAAGTGAAACCTGTCTAAGGTGGTCATTGTGTTAGGCGGCCACCTCTTTAAACTAGCCAGCCTCCCTGACCCCAAATAGCACTAAAGCATTGCAGTCTACCTCTGTAGAGCAGCCACCTCTCTATAAAGGTCAGTTAGAGCTGGCCCACAGGTGGCTGTCTTAGTATGTCATGTAACGTCACATGTAGTCCCATGACATGTGACAATGGAGTCAGCCATGTCACGGCAGTTACTAACACGCTGTTTGACGTTGCACAAATAGGTCTGCTGAGTACGGCACCATCCAGCACTCACTGCCATAGCATACCATATATAAAATACTACCTAAGTATCTTAGCCTGGTTTCCTACCAGACGGATGGGGCTCTTATGTCACACTGTGCACACTCACGTCAGTGCTGCAGCATACACTGTGAAGATGATGACATAGATGAGTCCATTCATCACTCCAGTGATGGCTCCTTTCTTGACTCCCAATTTCTTGGCATCAGTCAGTTTCCCCTTGTATCTGTTGTACTCCTTCTGTTCCCCCCCAAAGGCCACAACAGTCCTGATGGAGCCCAACACCTCCTCAGCCACAGCACCTGCCTTGGCATACTGCTTCTGTTCTTGACTGGAGAACACAGTGAGTAGCTGCACAGAGGGAGGGAGGGAGGGAGGGGAGGGGAGGGAGAGAAGGAGGGAGGGAGGGAGGGAAGTGGGGGGAGGGAAGGGAAGTGGAGCAAGGGTCAGTACCAACACAATTCTGTTCTCTTGCACTTGCAGAATTCAACAATGTCAAAAGAACTAGAAACAGTAAACACACTAACTAGTGGAATGTTTGATAGTGTGCCTTACAAGAATGTGCTGCACTGTGCTGCCTACTGCAGCTGGCAACCTGCCTTGGTGAATATGAAGGACGCTCCAGCGAGCAGAGGAGTACAGGCGAGCATGAAGAGTGTCAGGTAGGGTTCAATGGCAAAGCCAACAATGAACCCAGCGAAGAAGGTGGCTATCAGCTGAAGGAAGATGCCGAGCTTGTCACCAATTCCATCCTGCACTTTGATCAGGTCACTGCAGGAGGGGAGGGAGGGCAGCACGGCACAGTGAGCAGGGGCTGCAGGACTGGACCAAGGTTCCAAGTGCAGGGGCATGTCCAAGGGACTCACTCCACAAGCCTTGAGTTGAGCTCTCCAGCTTTGTTCTCATCAAACCAGGCCACATTCTGTCGCAGGATGGAGCGGTAGAACCTCTTCCTGATGCGGTTGGTCTGCCTCATTGCCGCAAGGGAGAAGGTGGAGACCTGGATGAAGCCCAGAATCACACTGGCTGCCCCCAAACTTGCAAAGGCTATGATGAAAATGTCCAATCTGTTTATGAAATCAGTGTTTGAGAGACACTCAAAGTTGCTCAAACTAAATACCAGTGATGGGGTTGCCTCCACAGCAGAAAGATTGCTGAATGCTACCTCCACAGCCGGGCAGCTGAGGTTGCCGTCGGCAACTGTGTTGGGCGTGGCATTGACCAGGTTTGCCGCAATCTCGGCGGTGAGGTTCTTGTAGACAAAGAGGTCGATCATCCTCCCAAACACAACCATGGATGTTGGCAGGACGGCACCATGGACAGCAGCTACCAGGAAACCAAACACCATCAACAGCCAGTCGAAGCCTCCAGCAAAACTAAACTGCATTTAGAGAAGTGTATTGCATTAATGGTCTTCACTGTTCACACACACACACATACACACAGTGACTGTGTACATCTGCAATAGATGCCATCCTTACATATACCACTCCCTAACATCCTTCAAATACAGTATAATGGTATTGTATGTATGCCCATACTTCCATATAAAAACCATGTATATTGTTACACAATACATGTTGGTATATCTCCTATCACCACACACTATCATGATGTGTGACTAGAGGAGGGGTAACTGGGACCAGCGTCACTAGCTCAGCCATGTCGGCTACATGCACTGCCACCATGTGGTCTGTGGTCTGTATCCTGCAGGCCCCAGGTTGGTTCATTGTCCCACTCACCAGACGAAGCATGGCTTTAATACCAGTCTGCTCCTTTCTCTCTGTCCTTTCTTCCTTCGCTTTTGCATTCTTCTGAGCACCTTCCACCAGCACCTGCTCCGAGGAGCTGGTGTGCGTGTGTACGGGGGGGGGGGGGAGGAGGATGGAGCGGGACCAGTAGATTACAAGCCGATGGTCGACAGCACACGACTCTCGGAACAGATACACTAGCCTAGTGTCCAGGCTCAACACACCTGACGGCACGATCCGTCGGATCAACTTACGGGAGTTCGGTCTGGCCCGAGTCGGCCACTTTCACTCTTCCATCGTCTGCTACTTCATCGCCGATGGCGGCTTCGCTACCGGTTTTGTACTGGACTAAAGCGGGGCTAGGCTCATTGCCTTTCGGGAAGATGGTGGCCTCAGCGGCGGTCTCGTAGCGTTCTGATCCACCACCATCCATCGCCATCGGGACGCGTTACACCGCGACGTGCGCTTAGCGGGCTCTGTAGCCGTTCCCCCCTCCCTTTTAGGGGGCTGGGGAACGAGTTACGTAGCCTATAGCTACTGCTCTCTAATCTGGCCTACGCCCTAGGCGTTTATGCACTGGTCAAGCGTCATCACGTGCTATTGCTTATTAAAATGGAGCCGGCTGCCCAGCAACCACACAGAACGACCACCGTTAACGTGGAGAAGCTGAAGAAGGAGCTTTGGGCGGCACGAAGGGAGGAAGAGGCGTACCAAAGAGAAAATGATGCGAAATTTCGTGCAATTCGTCAAAATGTTGCATCTTACGAAGAGTTTAGGTGAGTGACCACTGGGTGAACTGCAGCAGGAGTGCACCCGTGCAACTCATTGTCATCGTAATCATTTAATTATAATTATCAGTTTATTTTACATCAGGAATGCTGCACCTGCCCGGCCTGCAGGTGTTCATGCAGGCCTTGATTTGAGTGACCTTCACTACACCTGAAACATGCAGAGATAAACAATTGCACTGTGACACACACACGCACGCACGCACACACACACACACACGCACACACACACACACACACGCACGCACACACACACACACACACACGCACGCGCGCACGCACGCACATGCACACACACACACACACGGCATGTGCAGCTGCATATGACACAAAGAGAACATGAAAGTGTATTCAGCTATTCAGCTAAGTTCTATCCACTTTGGGGTGGAGTGTCCTTACAATAGATTTGAAAGGGTGGACAAAAGACAAATACCGTACAGAATAATTATTATGAACCAGGCACACATGCGCACTGCCTGTGATAGAGTACATATACATAAACGCATGCAAAATGAAGTAAACAAAGCATTAACAAGCATGGGCAGTGGTATAGTTAATAGGCAGGTTAATTAGCACTTATTGTCAAGGAGATCAATAGGGCAGTCTGCACTCTTGAGCATTTTGTGAATGCGAGTGTGGTCCTTCTTCATAGGCAGCTGTAGACACACAAGTTGGATTTATCTCAGTTTGCCTTATAGCTTTGGCAGTTTATGACTTACTTTAGCATATGCCATGTCTACTGAGTGTAACTACATAATTGATGTATAAAATGTCTGACTACAATTGCCACAATCAAATCCTGTGATGGAGTGGGCGAACAAATGAATGCAAGATAGCGCAAATCTTTGCAGTGTATTCGAAAAGCATACAGTGACCCATGTAATAGGAATTGAGCCATGTTTGACAATCAGATGCTCCAGAGAAGTGATGGAGTCTACTCTGGTGCCCTTTATGAAAGTGCACTTGGCTAAGAGTCAATTGCCTTCAGTTAGTGCAAAATTGTTACATTCTCCTGAATGAGTGCAAGTGAGGGAGTGTGTGTGTGTGTGTGTGTGTGTGTGAGGGAGTGTGTGTGTGTGCGTGTGAATTACAAGCTATAATTTATTGTGTCATATTCATTGTGCTATGAGTTTTGCACCTCCCTTCTGTACTTCACCACCAGGGATATTGTGAAAGCCTCACACTTGAAGCCTGTGGGGCGTACACCAAATGCCAGCACTCCAACCGCTCATCAGTGGAATATGGCCACCAGCGGAGGAGAGCAGTCTGAAGTGGATGAAGAGTCCACTGCATCCCTAGTGGCTGGCGTACCCTCCAACCAGCAGGAGTTCCTACGGGCGTGGCGAGGGTATGGTAGTGAGAGGATCAAACGTTATGGTCTTCTGCTGAGGCTCTGTGCTCAGGGGTTAGAACGGGTGTTCCCTGTGGAGTCCAGCATGGAGCTCCTCGGAGACGTCCTGGTGGCGTTAAACGAGGTGGGTCACACCTAGCTCCCTGCCTGTACCACTGTGCGGCACTTTTCCATGAATCAGACTTTGCCTTTCAGTTCTATTCACTTCACTTTCAACTAAACAGTGTGTTGTCGCCCTCTGCTGTGTTATGCTGTGCCTGTGTCTGCTTCAGGGCTATTCTGATTCTGATGCCACTGCTGTGACTGGGATCTTGGACCACTTTTCCCGCACCCATCGGTTCTCCCTCAGCATATTATTCCTGAGTGTGGCAGAGAAGGCTTCCCTGAGGGAGCTGCTAGACCGAATAGCAGCTTCAGATGAGCTCAGGGGCACATATGGAATGCCAGCAAGATGTGAGACTTCTCTCAGTGCTAGAGTCATGCCATGGGGAGGGGATCAGATGGAGGGTTGATGGTGGGCCAGGCATGGCTGATGGCCTGCCATGCTGGGTAGGGTAGGACCTTTGCATTGTAAACACAGCCCTCTCCTGTAGCTGTTCAATGGAGGGTGCCCTGGTATGACAGTGATACTGTGGGTGTTTCATCACTGAGCCATGGTATTGCATCATGCTGGCCACTGTTCACGATCTGCGGTGTGCACGCTAGGCTTACACTTAGTATGTAGCATTCTTGTGGTTTCACACTTCATAAATATTACCTTAACTAACATGTACACACAATATAATATGCGAGAGGTGTTTGTGTGCGTCTCTCTCTTCCCCCTTGTGTGACTGTGTGCTTTAGGATGGTCCTGTCCACTGTGAAATCCATGAGAGTTGGCTTCTCTTCCCAGCAGCACTGCCACCGTGATCCCTCTGCTGCTGTCTCCTTGACACACCTTAATGAACGCACAAGAGGGTTGGATGTTAGTGGCTGTGATGGGTTCAATGGTGCACTGTGCATGTGCGTGCATGTGTGCGCATGGAATGATGGGCGGTTGTTGGTGAGCATGTGTTAGAGTGCCCCTTTGTGTTGTTAGCTCGCTAGTGTGAGTGGTGTTGTGTGTGTGTGGGGGGGGAGGTCATCTAGTAGCAGTGTGTTGCATCATCTCCTGTGTGGGAGTGCTACATACTTTGAGGGATCTTTGGCAATTGGAGGGTTGCCTGGGACTGTGGCTGAGGTTGTGGCTGTAGGTAGAATGCAGAAGGGCAGAAGGATGGTAGACACAAAGTCTGTGGTGTGGAACCCTACTGATAGTCTAGCTAAATTCATTTGCTAAATCTGTGCATTACATCATCCCTTTATATAGATCTAGCTTGGTAAACACTTGTATTTTTCCTAATAAGAATTTGCGAATGTTGAGACATTACATCATACCTAAAAATAGACTGAAAGCATTGACCCTTTGAAATTTATTCAATTCATGCCCATATATGGTAGTGGTGGTCTGCCCTTTGTCATTACATCATAATGTCCACGCATGTGTACGCATGTGTACATGTACCTGGTAGGGCACTTGGTGGAATACACTGTAGGAGGTCTCCTGGTTGGAGAAGAGGCGGCATTCCCCAGCAGATATTGTTGGCACTGTGATGGGGAGGAGCACTGAATGTGAACAAATGCTATATTAGCACTGAGTGGTGGGGAAATGTGTGCTCCATGTGACCCTACCATCTACCCCACTGTGTGGTGTGAGCCGCCCATGGTGTTGCATCAATCACCCACTGCAGTGTGTTGTATCCCTTCTGTACTAGTGGCGTTGAGGTGTGGTGTGTGTATGGACTGGCGGCAACACACACACATCACAAAGCCCCACAGACTGTCTTGCACCAAACCTGGTGTGTGCTGTTTACAGGGGTGGGTATGTCTGCTACATCTAGATCACTGCTATGATGTCATGTGATGTCATATGAGGTATGTACTCACCTGCTCCACATGCTGGCTTGAGCTTGTTTTGGCTACAGCCATACCTGGTGGTGGTGCACCTCAGTCTCTGGCTGAGCCGCGGTGGCTGGAAGGACCAGCTCTGTGTGGAGAGTGGCTCAGCTGGTTTATGTCCTTGACTGTTGCTAGGGCAACTGGAGAGAGCTGGAATCCTAGTAGCTATAGTGTGGAGAGATTGCATGCGTTAAAGTTGAATGTGCTGGGTTTGTAGTGTGTTGCTGCAGGGGACTAACTTGGTCTCTTAAAGTCCACTTGGTATGTGGAGGCAATGTGAGTGTTGGGGCAAGCCAGGTTGATGGGAGGGATGGGAGCAGTGGGGTCATCGATGGCGTGGTATGGGAGAAACGGCTGTCGTGGATACCGCCACACCATGAAGGCCTGACGGATGACAGAGTAGACACAGTCCAATACATAGCACCACAGTCCATAACACCACATACACTGAGTATCATACACAGCAGGCCCATGAAGTGTCCATCAGCCTTACTTACATGTGGGGGATGAGGGTTGTTCCTTCGGTTGCCAGAGGATGAACCAGTGCGGACACACTCAACTTTATCTGCTGTCTTGGGGCCAAAGTCATCTTTGTAGCTTGGAGTAAAGAAGGTTGGGTAACTTGGGAACATCTTGGGGTGGGCACTGCTCAATGAGCTGATTGTCGCGGAAGATCCTGTTTCCTCACTGGATGCACAATTGAGTTTCCACACGCCCACACTCTTATTAACTGTTGGAGCCAATGGGGTGCCTGGATCTTGTTTACAGAGTCCCGACTAATCAGGTTTGAGTAAATTAACTTCCGGTGGAATACTTCCTGACTGGCGGGCTCTGTTGCGTCTATAAATGGCGCGGACGTCTCGGGAGCAGAAGTTCGAACTCTCTTTGCTGTGACTATAGGGATTGTTCCTTAAAGAACCAGCATACCAACGACGTTTGTAGCCGAGCGATGGAGCTCGCCAACCAGACGGCGATAGAAGAAAACGGCGATGATGTGAAGGTGCAAGTTCGCCCTTCGCTGATCACCGACTCGGCTTCCTACTCGGAAGCCGTGTACAGAGGCGCCAAGAAAGACGAGAAGCAGTTAGCTAACGAAAGCTTGCATGCCCATTGTCACTTGTAAGTGGCCATTTGCTCGTTTTTCACGGTGCTTGTACCGTCGTTCGTTATGTAGAAAATGGCCGCAAAAGGACACGCAAGACCAAGTGGACGCGGGAGAGAAGGACAAAGAGAAGAAAAAGAGAGGGAACATCCTCCACCTGGTTAGTTACACCCTTCACCGGACGACTTCTACTTGCTTCAGTAATGAAGTTGAATTTTGATTCAGTATGAGAATTATTGATGGTCATGTGTGACTTGCATTTTTTCGTTTGCAGTTCCGATTTGCGGGGGTGTTTGAGTGGTTCCTGATGTTCGTGGGGCTCCTTGCTGCAGTTGCCCATGGTGCTGTCCTGCCAGCCTCCATGTTGGTTTTTGGAAATATGATCAACTTCTTTGTGTTCCACAATGTCTCGGCCATCATCTCTGCCAACCTCACCAACTCAGCTCCAAATACCATGCCTGTCAATTGCACTGCTGTGAACGACGTCATTGAGTTGTTTAGGAACACAAGCATTGTAGCCTCTGGACAGTCGGCCAGCATCGGTAGTCAAGCTTTCAGCTGCCTCACTGCTGAAGGTCTCTACCACGAGATCAACCTTCTTGTCGCTGCGTTTGTTGGCCTTGCACTAGGCAGTATGCTCCTTGGCTTCATCCAGGTCTCCACCTTCTCCCTTGCGGCAATGATGCAGACCCATCGCATCAGGAAGAGGTTCTACCGCTCCATCCTGCGACAGAATGTGGCCTGGTTTGATGAGAACAAAGCTGGAGAGCTCAACTCAAGGCTTGTGGAGTGAGTCCCTTGGACATGCCCCTGCACTTGGAACCTTGGTCCAGTCCTGCAGCTCCTGCTCACTGTGCCATGCTGCCTTCCCTCCCCTCCTGCAGTGACCTGATCAAAGTGCAGGATGGAATTGGTGACAAGTTCAGTATTTTCCTTCAGCTGACAGCCACCTTCTTCATTGCGTTCATTATTGGCTTTGCCATTGAACCTTACCTGACACTCTTCATGCTGGGGCTAACGCCCATACTTGCAGTCTCAGCATTTGTTTTCACAAAGGTGAGTAGCCACCCTCACATCACTCACCAGGCCAGTGCATTAGCACAGACTACATGGATTGAGTTCCTTGCTCCTCCCCCCTCCCCCTCCCTTCCTCTCCCCTCCCTCCCTCCCTCCCCTCCCTCCCTCCCTCCCTCCCTCTGTGCAGCTGCTCACTGTGTTCTCCAGTCAAGAACAGAAGCAGTATGCCAAGGCAGGTGCTGTGGCTGAGGAGGTGTTGGGCTCCATCAGGACTGTTGTGGCCTTTGGGGGGGAACAGAAGGAGTACTACAGATACAAGGGGAAACTGACTGATGCCAAGAAATTGGGAATCAAGAAAGGGCTCATCTCCGGAGTCAGCATTGGCTTCATTTATGCCGTCATCTTCATTGTCTATGCAGCAGCACTCACGTATGTTGCACGCACCTTTCTCATAATTATGTGAGCGGCCAATTTGCGCAAATTGCCACTTTCGAGTTAGTGGTATGAGTAGAAGTACAGTAGATGAGCTCTTTGTTGTACTTCAGTAGCTGCTCCCATTCTCTTGATACGCTCGCTCAAAGTACGAAAATACGTTGAGTGCAATTATGAGAAAACGGCCTGTAACCCTTCCGTTATTATATCCCTCGATGTGGTGACGGCGTAACTATTCTTCCAGGTTTGAAGGACTGTGAGTTTCAAACTTGGCGAAGATGTTGGGACTATACCACAGGTACATATGATGCAATAATCCAACTTTACCGGAAACGTGACATGTTTATGTGTTTTCGCCCGTACTGACACTATACACTGCACAAATTGGTCTCTCTTCTCAAATCCGCTCACATATGCATTAGTAGTCTTTCTCCATATTACCTTCCTGCCCCTCCCCTCCCCCTCCCCTCCCCCTTCTCAATCTCCTCACTATAGGTTCAGTGCCTTCCTCATTGGAGCCAACATTACTCTTGTTGGAGACACCCTCACTGTACGTTGTGAAGGGTCAAGTGAAGTAGAGCACTGTATTGATGCTGTAGGCACACATGCACTCATTGTCGTGTGTGTGCAATGGGTGGCAGGGAGTGCCGTCCTGGCAGTGCACCCCAGAATGGGATAGGTTGCTGATAAGTGAGAAATTGGAAGGAAAAATGGATTTAATGTTTTTATTCTTCCTACTGTGGAAAAATATTCCTTTCAATTAGTGGTCATTTGCAGGGTTTATGTGTAGTAGCCTGCCTCACCCTCTCACCTCCCTCATCCCCTCACCTCTACACACCCCTGTCCACTCATCTGCAGGTATTCTTTGCAGTCCTGATTGGTGCCTTCTCCATTGGCCAGGCTGGTCCAAGTCTGGAGGAGTTGGGTGTTGCAGCAGGTGCTATGGAGTTCATTAATGAGACCATCCACAGGGTGGGTGGTGCTAGTATGGGATGGCGTGAGGACCACTCCCTCAATGTTCACTAATACGACTTGTGGACTTATTTCTGCAGGTTCCGCCCATTGATATTACATCTGATGAAGGGGTTACCCCAGAGCATGTTGAAGGCAAGGTGGAGTTCAGGAATGTCACCTTCACCTACCCAACCAGGCCAGATGTGATTGTATTGGAGAACTTCTCAGTGGAAGCTAATGTGGGTAAAACCCTGGCGTTAGTTGGTCCCAGTGGATGTGGCAAGAGTACCGCTGTTCAGCTGATCCAGCGGTTCTATGACGTGGATGAGGGGAGTGTCTTCTTGGATGGGAAGGACCTCCGTGAACTGAACCTGAAGTGGCTGCGTAAGAACATTGGCATTGTCAGTCAGGAGCCAGTCCTCTTTGCCACCACCATTGCAGAGAACATCCGCTACGGAAGAGAGGGTGTGACCCGGGAGGAGATTGAGGCAGCAGCTAAGGCAGCCAATGCCCATAACTTCATCATGACATTGCCAGACAAGTATGAGACTCTGGTTGGAGAGAGGGGAGCCCAGATGTCTGGAGGACAGAAGCAGCGCATTGCCATTGCTCGAGCTCTCGTGAGGGACCCCAAGATCCTTCTCCTGGATGAAGCCACTTCTGCTCTGGATGCAGAAAGTGAAGGAATTGTGCAAGATGCACTGGACAAGGTGGGTTGACCGGCTGTGTGCTATTAACGTGTTCACTTGTGACATCACATTAGTCATCATCTCATGCCAGGCTCGTCAGGGTCGTACAACCATTGTGATTGCCCACCGGTTGTCCACCATCCGGAATGCTGACACCATTGCTGTCCTGAGTGAAGGTCAAGTGGCAGAGTCTGGAAAACACGAGACTCTGATGGCACGGGAGGGGCTGTACTTTGACCTTGTGACCTCACAGGTCACTGGAACCCTGGAGGAGGAGTTGGAACTGTTTGCAACCACACCAACCAAGAGATCACATTTTGTTTCTGAATCAGGCTCACAGCAAGGGGTTCCAGAATTAGAGCGACAGGCATCGAAACTGAGCCATTTTGAGCGTCAGATGTCGAGGAAGAGTGACATTGCTGACGGGAAGGAAGAAGAGACAGTGGCACCAAAGAAGGACTTGAGTGAGAAGGAGGTACGAGGGTTGTGTGGTCCTGGGGGCACTCTTGTATGCCAGATCATGTTTAACATTTGCCGTTTATGCATGAATGGAGCTGACAAGGATCAAATCGTGAAGCTCATTATGCACGTCACACTACATCACCTTATACCGTATCTCCACATCATTTTATGCTGTGACGCCATGTCACCCACACTGACTGTCACCCTGTTACTTATGTACTTGTCAGTGTACATGTTTTCGGTAGTCCGGCAGTGTTAGCTGTAATGTGTTGTGGCCTCTGTCTCCCTCCCCTCGCCTCCCTTCAGATGGAGGAGTATGACAAGAGCTTGAAGGAGGTTGGCATGGTGGAGCTGATGAAGATGAATGCAAGAGAATGGCCGTACATCTTGCTGGGTATCCTGGGGAGTCTCATTGAAGGGTCAGCATTCCCGCTCTTTGCCATATTCTTTGGGGAGATATTGAGGGTAAGTTGTTACATGCACTATTGCTGGTGTTGCCAGAGGTGCCGTTCTGTGCCTGCACTGACAGTGGTGTGCTGCACTGCTGCAGGTGTTTGCGTCTTCCAACCCATTGGGTGAAGTCGGACTGTGGACAGGTATCCTTGCTGGATTTGGGATAATCAGTGCCGTAGGGATCTTTCTCAAGGTTCACTTGCAATGCTCCTGCATCTTCCGCTGTCCAACATGTGACACTGTGCTTTTCCTCCCTTTTTGCAGACCTTCTGCTTTACATTATCTGGTGAGTACCTCACTGCTCGTCTGAGGGACAGATCCTTCAAGGCTATGCTGCGTCAGGAGATGGGCTGGTTTGATGACAAGTTTAACTCCACCGGTGCCCTCACCACCCGATTGGCCGGCGATACAGCCCAGGTCCAGGGAGCCACTGGGAGCCGGCTTGGTGTGCTGATCCAAGTGATCTTCAGCCTACTCCTCTCACTTGCCATTGCCTTTGCCTTTTCGTGGAGCCTCACCTTCATCATCATCGCTTTTGTGCCGATAGTGATGCTTGCTGGAGCCCTACAGATCAAAACGGTGACTGGTTTCACCAAACGCAACAAGAAGGACCTTGAAGAAGCAGGCAAGATTGCTGTGGAGTCCATGGAGAACATCAGGACAGTGGCTGGACTCAACAGGGAGGATACCTTCTTTGAGCTGTACTCGGAACAGGTGGACAGGATCCACAGGCGCTCTCTCCCCGCTCCTCTACTGGCTGGTCTCCTGTATGGGTTCTCACAAGGCATCCTCATCTTTGGCTATGCCCTTGTGTTCCGCTATGGTGCCTTCCAGGTCACCCAGCCCACCACCAGTGTCCTCTTTGCACCGTTCTATGACATCTTCAAGTGAGCTGTGTATACTTGTGACAGTGGAGGCCGTGTATAGTTTCTTGTGTGTTTCAGTCCGTCTGTCTGTTGATGTAGGGTGTTCAATGCTCTGATCTTTGGAGCAGTGGCAGCCGGACAGGCTGGCGCTTTTGCTCCAAACTATGCCAAGGCCCGTGTCTCTGCAAACCGGATCTTTGCTCTCCTTAATCGAATCCCAGCAATAGACAGCTACTCAGAGGAAGGAGAGAGGCCAGAGAAGGTGATGCCACACACATGCATGGTGCATTTTATAGTGCTCTTGCAACCTCCAGTGAATTTCCAACTGACTGCACACACACACACACACCCCTCACCCCACTTTTCTCCCTCACCACACTCTTCCACCCTGCACAGGCCCTAGGTGAGGTTGAGCTCTCCAAGGTCCACTTCACCTACCCGGCAAGACCGGAAGTGGAGGTGCTGAAGGGACTGAGTGTTAATGTCCAGCAGGGGAAAACCCTGGCATTAGTGGGGCCCAGTGGGTGTGGCAAAAGCACTGTGGTGTCTCTGATTGAGCGGTTCTACGATCCTTCCCTTGAGGAGGGAGGTAAGATAGAGCTGGACAGTAGGGAACTGCGAGAACTCAACGTGAAGTGGCTGAGGTCCAAGATTGGTCTGGTCAGCCAGGAGCCAGTTCTGTTTGATGGAAGTATTGCAGACAACATTCGGTATGGGGACCTCTCTCGGGAGATCTCTGACGAGGAAGTGGAGGCAGCAGCCACAGCTGCTAACATCCATGACTTTATCATGTCCCAGCCAAAGGTTAGCTCACTCTTGGGATTTACTGAAGTTTCCTGAAGAGTATCCTATGTTTGTCTTTTGTCATTTGCTTCTTCCAGGGTTATGACACCAATGTTGGGTCCAGAGGCACCCAGATGTCTGGAGGACAGAAGCAGCGCATTGCCATTGCCCGAGCTCTCGTGAGGGACCCCAAGATCCTTCTCCTGGATGAAGCCACTTCTGCTCTGGACGCAGAGAGTGAGAAGGTATGGCTCTCTCCCTCCCCCTCATTGCAGTGCAGGTGTGGCTGTGTGACCTTCCACTGTCCTGTCCTTCACTCTCAGGTTGTCCAAGAGGCTCTGGACCGTGCCCAGGAGGGCCGCACCAGTATTGTGATTGCCCACCGTCTGTCCACCATCCAGAATGCTGACCAGATTGCTGTGATCAAGGGTGGTGTGGTGGCAGAGATAGGCACACACGGTGAGCTCCTCCAGAAGAAGGGAGTGTACTACCGACTGAACAGGGCACAGCTCTTCAGAAAGGGGGCAATGTAGGGCAGTGCAGAAAGGAGCCGTTTGTAGACACTTATATAGCAGCCATATTTAGATTGACATTAAATTAATCCTCTGTACTTGATTTGTATTGCAGCTCTCTGTGTATTCTTAGCTCTCACTATATATACAACTGGCTGCACTCACATGCTTTGTGTCTGTGTATTGCTCAGTAGTTGGCTCAAGACCTTTTGTTCACACTTTAGACTGCCTTTCCATGATAGACATTTTGGTCATTGCATAATAATTATAATCAATTGTTGTGTCAATCAGTTATGCAAACTGAAGAAACTTTATATACTGTCCAATCAGCTCTCAAACGCCGTGTGGGTATATGGTCACTGCCTGGTCTGTTGGGGAGGTGGAGTCAGCAAAATGGCGGTCGGCTATATATGTAAGCTTGAGACTAGTTGTTGCCTAGGTTACAATCCAAAACTCTACGCAACTACTTTATATGATTGCCATAGTCCGTATCCTAGGTAACCAGTGCCCGCAGTTAGTTGGGACATGATTGCAAGATTGTGTGTGAAGTTGCTGTACAGTCATTTCAGGCGTCTAGTCCCGATTGACAGTTGTACTCTGCACCCAATCAAAGTAGACTTGCATCTGCTGTCAATTGTCACCACACATCATGGGATGGAATTTTTCAAATACTTTATTCAAGTGCAGAGCAAATTGGGTCCTCGATACAAGGAGGCCTGAACAACTAAGCCTTAGTTCATATTACTGTAGGCTCAGGTGGTCATGGCACATGGGAATACATGAATTGTGTGCAAACACATCCAAAGCCATACATGTAATGCAGCTCAGCCTTATAACATCAAAGCTGAGCCAAACTAGTTGTGCTGAAGATGTCAATAAATCCTGCATGATGCAGTTTGACCAGCAACACCACTGTGTATCCAGCAATAGCTACACACATGCTGGCCTAAGGCTGAGATTAATCCCTGCCCTCCAATGCCATGCAGTGTTGTGTTTAGCTCATTACAGTTGGTACAAGCTAGGGTCGTATCAAGCCGTGCTCTGGATCATATCTACTGTATAAGTACCTGACTTTGTGACAACCTGCAGACTGGCCCCCCGTCACCTCTGTGACGACCTGCAGACTGACCCCGTCACCTCTGTGACAACCTGCAGACTGGCCCCCGTCACCTCTGTGACAACCTGCTGACCGGCCCTGTCACCTCTGTGACAACCTGCAAACCGGCCCCCGTCACCTCTGTGACAACCTGCAGACCGGCCCCCGTCACCTCTGTGACAACCTGCAGACCAGCCCCATCACCTCTGTGACAACCTGCAGACCACCCCCGTCACCTCTGTGACAACCTGCAGACTGGCCCCCGTCACCTCTGTGACAACCTGCAGACTGGCCCCCGTCACCTCTGTGACAACCTGCAGACTGGCCCCCGTCACCTCTGTGACAACCTGCAGACTGGCCCCCGTCACCTCTGTGACAACCTGCAGACTGGCCCCCCGTCACCTCTGTGACGACCTGCAGACCGACCCCGTCACCTCTGTGACAACCTGCAGACTGGCCCCCGTCACCTCTGTGACAACCTGCAGACTGGCCCCCCGTCACCTCTGTGACGACCTGCAGACCGACCCCGTCACCTCTGTGACGACCTGCAGACTGGCCCCCGTCACCTCTGTGACGACCTGCAGACTGGCCCCCGTCACCTCTGTGACAACCTGCAGACTGGCCCCCCGTCACCTCTGTGACGACCTGCAGACCGACCCCGTCACCTCTGTGACAACCTGCAGACTGGCCCCCGTCACCTCTGTGACAACCTGCAGACTGGCCCCCGTCACCTCTGTGACAACCTGCTGACCGGCCCTGTCACCTTTGCATCCAGTCATGTTCACAGGATTTAGGGGTGAATCGACTAGCTACCACTTTGAGCAGCTAGGCCCGGGAAAGGAGGACTTCCTGCCTTGCGTGGCTTCCTTTGCACATGCAAGGGCGTTGCTACTATATACCATGTGTCACTGAATAGCGGGTCACTTTCCCTCGTAGCTAGGGAGCTAGATCTAGCGCTTTCGCAGGCTCACGCGTGCCGATGGAGCTAGAAAGTGTGAGTGCGGAACAAGACGTGATTGCTGAAGCGAGTATCAAGTTCGAGGATGAGTACCCTGGTGGCGACGACGACAATCGTACGTCTGCTGGACCTGGAGGTGCAGCGGTAGAGGAGGAGGAATCAAGATCGCCATCAGATGAAGAGTAAGGTTGTCTTTAGCGCTGCCGCGCAATGTCGCTACATTGCAGCCGCGCGTTGCGCTGTCACCTGATATGGCCAAGATTAGCGCTTTAATAGACGATATACACAGCAGAAGTAATAAAGACAACCGTTCCCTTGCTCCCTCTGCAGTAGCACTTCGGTTGGGGAAGATTCCTTTCTCAGCACGCCGACACAGGCGGAGAAGACCAGCAGACGCCCGGCGGTGCTACGTCTGGTAGGTGGGGGGATGCAGTGTTGCACTGTGTAAGTAACTTTTGCAATTAATATACGTGGAGGGAGAACAGCTAACCACTCGTAGAGGGACAGGAGCTTATTGTGACAGAGTTGCAGAAGGCAATGTTGCAGACCCTTCGTCTGCGCAGCAATTTAGAGGGATCTCTTTTCTAGCCAAAGTATTGGGAATTAGAACAGCACTGCTAATCTCCAGTCCCTGACTGGCCTTCCAGGATCTTCCACATGCAGTGAAGAAAATCTAATGCATAGAGTATGGCTAGAATGTAAACAGTCGTGCAGGTTCGTTGAAGTGTCGTGCACTGCTGGCATGGCTTCAACTTTGATCCTGGCTTCACTTCCCTCGCATCACATACTGTGTGTGTGTGTGTCGTAGTCAACCACTGGCCGTCACTGAGTGAGTGACGTGGAGACAATGACCAGTATGAGCTATTGAGATGTCCACTCTCTTCACGCGCCTAGCCTGCAACAATACTATAGTATATATCTTGGTGTAGAAACCCATGTCACATGTTGCATGTTGCATGTGTGTGTCCGCTAGATGAGACCACCATGTGAGATGATCAAGAGGGTATATGGCCAAGTGATAAATGGAGCAGATAGTCATGTGGCCTTTGTCGTGATCAGCTGTGGACTAAAAGAAACAGAGCAAGTAGTGGTTTATGGGCATCCCTCTTAAGTAACTGTATTATTCAGTAATTGTGGCCAGGGTTGGGTTAGTTCAGTCGTCAGGGGGTTGGTCAAGGTAGGGTTAGTTTAGTCGTCAGTGGGTTGGTCAAGGTAGGGTTAGTTCAGTCGTCAGTGATTGTGGCCAGGGTTGGGTTAGTTCAGTCGTCAGTGGGTTGGTCAAGGTAGGGTTAGTTCAGTCGTCAGTGGGTTGGTCAAGGTAGAGTTAATTCAGTCGTCAGTGGGTTGGCCAGGGTAGGGTTAATTCAGTCGTCAGTGGGTTGCCCAGGGTAGGGTTAATTCAGTCGTCAGTGGGTTGGTCAAGGTAGGGTTAATTCAGTCGTCAGTGGGTTGGCCAGGGTAGGGTTAATTCAGTCGTCAGTGGGTTGGCCAGGGTAGGGTTAATTCAGTCGTCAGTGGGTTGGCCAGGGTAGGGTTAATTCAGTCGTCAGTGGGTTGGCCAGGGTAGGGTTAATTCAGTCGTCAGTGGGTTGGTCAAGGTAGGGTTAGTTCAGTCGTCAGTGGGTTGGTCAAGGTAGAGTTAATTCAGTCGTCAGTGGGTTGGCCAGGGTAGGGTTAATTCAGTCGTCAGTGGGTTGGCCAGGGTTGGGTTAGTTCAGTCGTCAGTGGGTTGGTCAAGGTAGAGTTAATTCAGTCGTCAGTGGGTTGGCCAGGGTTATCTTTTGTTGTGTTGCAATGGCATGTGCGTGAGAAGGCAAGTCAGCATTCCCAGCAGGAACAAGAACTGGGGTATGTGACAACTCCATTGATCAGCTATCTTTGAAATAGAAATGCCAGGGAAGTTAAGTGGCTGGTGACTTGAAACATGACCTCAATTGTGTGATCTGTAGAGGAAGCTGGAGAAACCATACAGTATGCGTATTGGAGGACCTGATCACGTTGGCCACGTGCTCACCATTTGCTGTTGGCTGGTTTCAATTGGTCCAATGTATTAGGCCATGTAGTACTTTAGCAATCCCTTCAGTGGCAGTGTACACACACTAATGGCTGTGCGTGGAATAGTGTGAACAGGATCAACATTATCTGTGCTCAAATTTCAGCAATGTGTCAATTAACCTGGCTGTCCTCTTGTGTTGCCCCCCCCCCCCCCCCCTCTTACAGTTCAGCTTTGCCACCTGCTTTGACTGGCTGCTGATGTCCATTGGCACCATTGCTGCAGTCCTGCATGGCTTCGTCCTGCCAGGCTCCATGCTGGTCCTGGGGGAGCTGATCAACGTGTTTGCTTACAGAAACATCACAGGAGACATTGCAACTGTGATCTACAACACAACTGTTGGCAACGTTGTGTCTGACTCTCAACTGAACTGCAGCTTGATTGAAGCACAAATTGCCGCTGCCTCTGGCACTGCTTCTACTATACTCAGCTTTCAGTGCCTCAACAATGCGGACTTCACAAACATGGTGGACATCCTGGTCCTTGGGTTTGTGGGACTCGGAGTTGGAGGCTTTGTTCTGGGCTTCATCCAGGTCTCCACCTTCTCCCTTGCGGCAACAAGGCAGACTCACTGCATCAGGAAGAGGTTCTACCGCTCCATCCTGCGACAGAATGTGGCCTGGTTTGATGAGAACAAAGCTGGAGAGCTGAACTCAAGGCTTGTGGAGTGAGTCCCTTGGACATGCCCTTGCACTTGTAACCTTGGTCCAGTCCTGCAGCCCCTGCTCACTGTGCCGTGCTGCCCTTCCTCCCCTCCTGCAGTGACCTGATCAAAGTGCAGGATGGAATTGGTGACAAGCTCGGCATCTCAATTCAGTTGGTATGCAACTTTCTTTTTGCCTACGTTGTTGGCTTTGTGCTTGAATGGCGCCTGACCCTCTTCATGGTGGGCTGTGCTCCGTTCCTGGTAGGAGCATCCCTGATTTTCACCAAGGTGGGTATGGGCTGAAAAGCATGCTGGGGTTCACGCTAAACCATCTACCTACCATAGTCTTGTCCACTTTGTCTAACTCAATTGATCTCTCAATTCCTCTCAAATGCAACACCATGCTAACATGCACAGTTGCTGTCAGTCTTCTTTAACCGAGAGCAGGTGCAGTATGCCAAGGCAGGTGCTGTGGCTGAGGAGGTGTTGGGCTCCATCAGGACTGTTGTGGCCTTTGGGGGGGAACAGAAGGAGTACAACAGATACAAGGGGAAACTGGCTGATGCCAAGATATTGGGAGTCACGAAGGGAGCCATCACTGGAGTGATGAATGGACTCATCTATGTCATCATCTTCACAGTGTATGCTGCAGCGCTGACGTGAGTGTGCACTGAAAATATGTTTGCAGCTGCAGATGACATGCAACTCAACATTCCAACACGTCTGCATAAGAGCCCCATCCGTCTGGTAGGAAGCCAGGCTAAAATACTTAGGTAGTCTCACTTAAGTAGAAGTTGGGGGTCTGTAAGGCTGTTCCTAAATGGAGGCCAGGTCTCAAATCTGCACAAAGTATGGTCTCTCTGACAGCTGAGTGGCGGGTTCAAATTTTGAATCAATCGCAGAGTAATCCATGGCAACTTGGAGTTCTGGCTACAGAGCACTGTCCACGACAGATACACGCTTGCTAATGTTTCAGTTGACGTCTGCAGAATGCAGAAACAAGAGCAAAAGAGACAAAGCTAGCGCCTTCTAGCAACAGATGCACCTGCAAATCTCTATGGCAGACATGTTGTTATTTATATATGAAATATGGCTAGGGATCACTTCATTTTGTATCAGATTCTATAGGGGTCAGGTCAGAATGCCTGGGCTCTATTCTACAAATATGGCAACAGTTCTTACATTTAGCCAAGCTAGCACTGTATTGCAGTGTGCTATGGCCGGTAGCATACATGCACTAATGGAAGGACTTCACCTGTTGTAGGTTCGGGGCATATCTCATTGATCGAGACTTCACTGCCCCTGGACAAGTTCTCACTGTAAGTTGCAATGAGTGGTCCACTGCAGTGCTTTGGGTTGTTTGAGCAATCCCCCCCTCTCTCTCCCTGAAGGTGTTCTTTGCTGTGATGATTGGCGCCTTCTCGCTCGGCCAGGCTGGTCCAAGTCTGGAGGAGTTGGGTGTCGCAGCAGGTGCTATGGAGTTCATTTACGAGACCATCCACAGGGTGGGTGGGGCTAGGCTAAGCATGGGCCTGCTTCGTAACTACACACATCATTTGCACTTCTGGGTTGTGTTATTCCTGCAGGTCCCACCCATTGATATTTCATCTGATGAAGGGGTCATCCCCAATCACATTGAAGGCAAGGTGGAATTCAAAAACGTCACCTTTACCTACCCAACCAGGCCAGACACTGTTGTCATGGATAACTTCTCAGTGGAGGCTAATGTGGGTAAAACCCTGGCATTAGTTGGTCCCAGTGGGAGTGGCAAGAGTACCACTGTTCAGCTGATCCAGCGGTTCTATGACGTGGATGAGGGGAGTGTCCTCTTGGATGGGAAGGACCTCCGTGAACTGAACCTGAAGTGGCTGCGTAAGAACATTGGCATTGTCAGTCAGGAGCCAGTCCTGTTTGCCACCACCATTGCAGAGAACATCCGCTACGGAAGAGAGGGTGTGACCCGAGAGGAGATTGAGGCGGCAGCCAAGGCAGCCAACGCCCATAACTTCATCATGTCTCTGCCAGACAATTACGAGACTCTAGCAGGCGGAAGTGGAGCCCAGATGTCTGGAGGACAGAAGCAGCGCATTGCCATTGCCCGAGCTCTCGTGAGGGACCCCAAGATCCTTCTTCTGGATGAAGCCACTTCTGCTCTGGATGCAGAAAGTGAAGGAATTGTGCAAGATGCACTGGACAAGGTAGGTTGACCGGCTGTGTGCTGTTAACGTGTTCACTTGTGACATCACATTAGTCATCATCTCATGCCAGGCTCGTCAGGGTCGTACGACCATTGTGATTGCCCACCGGTTGTCCACCATCCGGAATGCTGACACCATTGCTGTCCTGAGTGGAGGTCATGTGGCAGAGTCTGGCACTCACGACACTCTGATGGCACGGAAGGGCCTGTACTGTGACCTTGTGACGTCACAAACTGATGGACAGCGTGAAATATTTGATGAGAAGACTATGGTTGAGTACAGGCTGTCTAGGCTTGAGTCAAAGACCGTAGTAAGGAGAACATCAAGTGCACGCACCAAGCCATCCCTTGTTCGTCAGCTGACTCGGCTTGGAAGTATGGGTGTACCGCAAACAATTGAAGAACCAGATGAAGAGGACACACCTCATGCAGGGGAGGTGAGCTCCAGAGTGTGTATGTACTCTCACTGTGGTGTTGAGCTAGCATCAATCCTTGTACATCTTCCTTCCCTTGTCAGATGAAGGAGTACGATGCCACCATTCCAAAGGTTTCTCTTTGGAGAGTGATGAGATTGAATGCCAAGGAGTGGTGGCTGCTCCTTCTAGGGGCCCTGGGAAGCTTGTTGGAGGGAGCCACTTTCCCAGTGTTTGCCATCATTATTGGAGAGATCCTAAGAGTGAGCACTGACAGCTAAGAAGGGAGTCTGTGGAACTGGCCTTGTTTTAATACCACACCAACTGCTATGCTAGAATTTAGATTAGGTCTGCATTGGGCTACTACAGACTATTTAGTATGTGTTGCCATGGATATCACCAACTCCAACGTCAGTCTATCCTTCATCACATGTTTGTGCACAAGGTACGTATGTGCATATCTATCTGTGTAGGCGTTACTGCAAGCTAATCCATTAGAAGAAATTTGGCAGTGGTCAGTAATCCTCTGTGGAGTTGGGATCTCTGTGGGCTTTGGTGTCCTCTGCAAGGTGAGAGTTCATACTTCTTGTGGCTCCTGACTACAGTCCATTGCTGGTGTAGACAAGCAACTCTGTGCACTGTATCTCATGTGAAGCATGTTAAAGATGAGGAAAGCCTCCTTCAGTTTCGACGGATGGCTTCCGTTCGTGGTAGCTAGGAATATTGGAAGGCATTCCTGGAGTAACATGGTTAGCAACCCTTGGTTTAAAGGCATTCCGCCTATCTCCTAGTGTGACCACTGCCTAACAATTAAGGGTGTAGCCAGGAATCTGGGAGGGGAGGAGGGGGGTTCTAATACCAAGGATGCATACCGTATGACTTATATGACGACACGAATAAATGGCCACCAACGGACAGGTGGGGTCTGGTACGTAACCGTTTACCATTAAACGAGACACTGTCTGCTAGCTAGCGCGTGTGCCAGACTTCTAGCTACCTAAATGCACTTAATTCATGGCCACAGGAGGGAGGGAGGGGGGTTCGTCCGAACCCCCCGAACCCCCCCTGGCTACACCCTTGCTAAGACGGACTTCATCCTCTAGTTCCTGACAGAGCTACGTAGTGCACATCAAACAACTTCACAGGAATAGCTCGGACATAGCAAGAATTCATGCTGTTAGGTGTGAAATTGTTTAGAGACAGCATTGGGCATGTCCACGTACATGTGCTGGGCAAATAACGTGTGTCGACAGGTGGCACCTGAGGCGGAGCTGCTGCATGTAATATAGATTGGCAATGCAGTACTTCACAGTGAACTGTGGTTAGGTGATGTCCTGTTTGATGTCTTCCCCGTTAGACCTTCTGTTTCACAACCTCTGGGACAATCCTGACTGGCCGTCTGAGGAAAAGGGCTTTCAAGGCTATGCTGCGTCAGGAGATGGGCTGGTTCGACGACAAATTTAACTCCACCGGTGCCCTCACCACCCGATTGGCTGGCGATGCAGCTCAGGTCCAGGGAGCCACTGGGAGCCGGCTGGGAACATTGTGCCAAGTGACTGTCACCCTCCTCCTCTCCCTGCTGGTGGCATTCATCTACTCATGGAGCCTGGCTCTCATTCTGCTCGGCTACGCACCCATCCTGTTCGTAGCGGCTGCCATCCAGCTCACGCTGATTGCTGCATTCAACAAACGCAACAAGAAGGACGCTGAGGAAGCAGGAAAGGTGTCTGTGGAGTCCATTGACAACATAAGAACTGTTGCTGGTCTCACAATAGAGCACACCTTCTACACGCTATATTGCGAGAGGATCAATGCAATCCGACGGAGGTCCCGCTTTCTTCCGTTCCTAGTGGGCCTGCTGTATGGCTTCTCCCAGGGTATTCTCATCATGGGTTATGCCATCATCTTCCGCTATGGTGCCTTCCAGGTGATACAGCGCACTGACAGCAACCTCTTTACCATCTCCTTTGACCTCCTCAGGTAAGGACATCACATCACATGGTCTGTGCACCAAATGGTTCTGTGTTTACTATTCACTGTTCGCCGAATGATGATTGTTACCATTTGAGGTTACTACATTGTTTCTATGATCCATTCTCCACTTAATTATTCAGCCATTCCTACTTCGGTGATAAATAACCCTTATCACAGCGATTGACACCTGCAAGCATCACCTCTCCCTGCAGGGTGTTCACAGTTTTGCTGTTTGGTGCAGTCTCCATTGGCCAGCTCTTTGCTGTTGCCCCCGGCTACACCAAGGCCAGGATTGCAGCAAACCGCATCTTTGCTATCCTTAACCGAATACCTGCAATTGACAGCTATTCCAAGGAGGGAGAGAGGCCAGATAAGGTGACACCATACATGCACCTTTTAGCACACCTCCTACCTCACTGTTCTCCCTCATCACACTCTCCCACCCTGCACAGGCCCAGGGTGACATAGAGCTGTCTGATGTCCACTTCTCCTACCCGGCAAGACCGGAAGTGGAGGTGCTGAAGGGACTGAGTGTCAGTGTCCAGCAGGGGAAAACCCTGGCATTAGTGGGGCCCAGTGGGTGTGGCAAAAGCACTGTGGTGTCTCTGATTGAGCGGTTCTACGAACCTTCCCTTGAGCAGGGTGGCAGCGTAGAGGTGGATGGTAAAGAACTGCGAGAACTCAATATACAATGGCTGAGGTCCAAAATTGGTCTGGTCAGCCAGGAGCCAGTTCTGTTTGATGGAAGTATTGCAGACAACATTCGGTATGGGGACCTCTCTCGGGAGATCTCCGACGAGGAAATGGAGGCAGCAGCCACAGCTGCTAACATCCATGACTTTATCATGTCCCAGCCAAAGGTTAGCTCACTCTTGGGATTTACTGAAGTTTCCTGAGGAGTATCCTATATTTGTTGTTACTCCATCCAGGGTTATGACACCAATGTGGGGGGTCATGGTGTCAATATGTCAGGAGGACAGAAGCAGCGCATTGCCATTGCCCGAGCTCTAGTGAGGGACCCCAAGATCCTTCTCCTGGATGAAGCCACTTCCGCTCTGGATGCCAGAGCAGAGAGGGTAAGAATTGCTCAGTGCACTCATGGTAACACCTAGCACTTTCCCTCCCTGCCTTTAACCCTCCTCCTTCCCTGCCTTTAACCCTCCTCCTTCCCTGCCTATCTCTGCCTTCCTCTGAGACAGACAGTCCAAACAGCTCTTGATGTTGCCCAGGAGGGCCGCACCAGCATTGTGATTGCCCACCGCCTGTCCACCATCCGGAACGCCGACCAGATTGCTGTGATCAAGTGCGGTAGGGTTGAAGAGATAGGCACGCACAATGAGCTCCTGGAGCGCGGGGGCCTGTACTACCGCCTGAACAGGGCTCAACTGGTGGCCGCTCGCGAGCACAAGAAGACAATGATGCGCAGAGCCTCCACCGCCAGGACTAGACGCACCCGCAAAGGACAATAGCGATATTAGAGACATAGTGTATGTGATGGACTGAGAGCTGTGTACATATTAGTTAGAGTTTGCTGTAGCACTGGGTAGATGTAATATTGATACACTGTGCAAATTACCTTCAAATTGAACATAATATAGAGCACCAAATCCCTTTGGTCTTACATCATTCAGCAAAGAATGTCAATCAGTAGCATTTGATCAATGTGTGTGTGTGGTCTACATATAGAAGTCAACACACCATCAACATTACATAGTCTGTGTGCTGTATAATAGGGTGTTCATCAAAGGCTTTGGTGACCTCCATTCAGTGAAGAATGTCAATCAGTAGCATTTGATCAATGTGTGTGTGTGTGGTCTACATAGAAGTCAACACATCAACATTACATAATCTGTGTGCTGTATATGGAGTGTTCATTAAAGGCTTTGGTGACCTCCCAGCTGTATGGCACACACTCTATATGGTCTCTCACAAGTGGCAATGTGTGCACTCGCTCACTTCACACTGGCCACTGTCAACACGATCACACATGGTTTGTCACAAGTGAATGCTGCATGTTGACAAAATGGCACATTACCCTTAGCTAGTGGTGACTGATGAATGTCACCGTACCACGCTGACGTCATTCTGCCACACTGTCACTGGTGCATGTATCAACTCATATACACTCCATCACACACATGTAAGCATGGGGTGATGAACAGAACAAAGCCATACAAGTTATTCCAAACTAGTCAAGTTGGACAGTTATTGCGCAACATAAGCATGCCATACTAATAGTATGAGTAATAATGTATTTGGGGGTGGAGTCCTCGTTCAACTGCTAGCAGCAGGGTCTTCCCCTTCGGGGAACATGTCATCATCCCTGAGATTGACCCTTGCGTAATCATCTGTATCAATTGATTTGCAGAAATTGATGGCGTACTTTAGCTTCTCCTCGAGAACTGCTCTTGACGAGTAGTGAGGCAGTTTGAGCAGGAAGAAACAGGTGTAGGACTCTGGGAGGTAGTGGTCTGCTGGGGAGTACTTGTCCAGAGCCTGCAAGGGGAGGCACACAAAACTCAAATTACCTTAAGAGTTGGGAATATTTGAAGGGTTTAATGAATGTACTTAATGCTATAATTCACAGCAAACACTGTGGCAGCATTGAAATGTCTTTAGACCAACAGTGAAACCTACATGTGCACAGAGGGGTGGTAGCTACAGCAGTTGACTGAACACACCCTTGCATCCCATGCACCCTCACACACACACGTACCAGCATCCACCCACACACCCGTTTACATGCACTCACACACCACTCAGCTCCTCCCACCTCCCTCCCAGGCAGTACCTGCAGGACAAAGTCTCGTCCCCTGAAGTCGGCCGGGCTGCGTGGCAGCCGTGTACGCCCCCAGACAAAGCGAAGGAACAGAGTGCGTTCATTCTGGTTGAGGCTCTCCATCACCTGCCAGAACCACCTCACCAGTCGGCTACTAGGACTGATGTTCTTGTAGGAACAGACTGACTTGAGCAGGTCGATTGAGATCTCTGGGCTGCCACAGGCCATGGTCTCCATCTCAGGGCCAGTGAACAGTGACAGCATGGGGACAGGGACCACCCGGGACAGTCCCTCCCTCATGGCTGTCACCTGCTCATCAAACTCGTGCAGCCTCATGTTAATGGCCAGACGGACATACTCCTGGCAGTTCTCTGCAGTGACACTCCCCCACAGGGGGTGGAGCCTCACCTCACGGCCACTGGCCCCTGGAGCTGAGAACTCCATGTCCAGACCCGTCACTTCTTCAGGGTGGTCCTAGTGGTGGTGTTCAGACACGTCATGTACGTAGTTAGACAGAGCAGGGGCACCATTGAAATGTGCTCTTACATTCCACATGTGTACACATTTGTGCAAGGTGTGTACACATTTGTGCAAGGTGTGTACAGTGAATGAGGTTATCAAAGATGAGAGATTTCCCAAACCATGGTAGAAAACAATATGCTGTGTTATGTCTGTCATCTCATTTGGCACCGGTACAAGATACAAGTACAAGATTTAATAGATAGCAATGCACTTGGGGAATTTTTACATTTTATTTGCAATAAACATGTGCTGGTTTGCGATAATGTTAAAATTACTGCCACTGAAGCATGTGTATGTACATGGTCATGCCATGACATCATTTGACATCATGAGCTCATTGGGCTACAAACTGTGCTCTGTACCTGGAGATAGAGAAGGCCTTGAATGTAGTCACTGTCCATCTCTGAGAGGTCCTGTACGGTCAGTGTCTCCCCCACCAGCTGCTTCCAGACAGGTGGCGCCAACCGGAGGTCAACAGGTGAGCCTGAGCGAATAGCAATCCCCACCAGTGCACCCATGAATCGGAACATGTTCAAGTGGATTGGAGAGGTTGCTTCTGGGTTGAGAATGAAGCAGTCCCGATTTACCCCTGTCTCATCCCTTCCATTCGGAGTTGGAAGGAGAATGGGGACAGCCCCATTCTGCAGCTCTTCACAAATCTCAGCAATGGACTCCGAGTACCCCCCACCCACGTCATCAACACTCTCTCCAACAAACTTGACCTTCCATACGCGGTGGGGAAGAAGGAGGTCCTCAGCCTTTAGAGAGTGCCAGCGGGAGCAGAGCTGGCCAAACACAGACTTGATGCCATCTGGTCCAGCCAGCCCTCCATGCTGCCGATGACGCTTTACCTGTAAACACCAACAACACAAACAATAAACAACAACAAATGCAACCACTCAACCACAAGGCAACCACTCAACAGTTCCTCAACCTACCCAAGCTCCACTACACTAAACAGTCCACTCACAGGGACAGGTGAATGGTGCACACACAGAGAGAGCAGATTGCTTGTGAGGGAACTCACGTTGATTCTGTTGAGCTCCACCACTGGCCCATGTGGTCTGTTCTTTGTCATTGTGGCATTTATGACTCGCTTGAAGGCAGCTTCCTGTGAGTACAGTGGGAGGGGTGAGAGAGGAGTGGGGGAGGGGTGGGATGGGATGGGGTGAGGGAGGGAAGGGGGGAGGGGCAAGGAATGGTGAGTTACAACACCTGTAATCTACCAAACTAAAGCCCTCAGGTGGACAGCCGGCCAAGCCTGGGATCTGATGTGACGTTTGCAATTACAGTACCTTTGCTAATGAAATAATGCACCCCTTGAGAAGGTCAAAGTCTGGAAACATGTTTCCCTTGGTCCTGGGGGAGTGGGCAGGACCTGGTTGCAGCGTGAACAGTGGGAGGGACTTGCAGAGGGTGGTGGAGAAGTGGTGGAGCAGCACCAGCCGGTCCTTCATTGCATGCATAGGGAGGTCCTGCAGTAGGTTGAACTCCACGGGTACTGCTCGTGGGAGGGAGTAGCTGACACACCCCTTCATCGATGACCATGCCATTGTGTGGGCGGACCCGCAAGCAACATGGTCCAGGGCCACACCTTTTGGCATGGAAATGCGCTGCAAGGAGAAAGGGAACACGTGATGAATGGAGGTAACACACACACACACACACACACACACACACACACACACACACACACACTCCACACCCCAAACAACGCACTGTAGGGCTCTTGACAGGCTGTGTTGTGTCGTTCCCAATCTGTCCCTCGTCGTTGTCGCCCCAAGTGAAGATGTGTCCAGAGGCAGTGCTCACAATGCAGTGCAGGGAGCCACAAGCCATGTCCACCACACGCTCACGACCAAGAGGGCCCATGACACGTTTGGGTGTCCGCTGATGGCTGTCGTCACCATGTCCCAGCCGGTAGTAGTCTCCTTTCCCCCTGGGAGGTGGGGAACAGGGGAGGGTCCATGCAGCTGGGACACCACACATCACATACAGGTACAGGGCAGACACACACACTTACCATGTGTAGACGTGTCCATCCTTGGTGAGAGCAATGGAGAACTGTGACCCACACAGCACATGAGTCACCCCCTTCCCTGACAAGGAGTCAATCTTCTTCGGAATGCGACACCCTGCAGCACAGCAAACACACCACGACATAGTAGTACTAAACACTCACACCCAGCTTCACTCCCCCCACCCCTCACTCCCCCACCCCTCACTTCCACCCCACCCACCTTCATTCCCACCCCGGCCAAGCTTCCCATAGTCCCCGTCACCCCAGGACCACACCAGGTTGCCAGATGTCACACATAGTGTCTGAGCGTCTCCACTCCCACATGCCACACACGTCACATGGTGGTCCTTGAGTGTCATCACCTAAGCGAGGAAGTTGCCATGGCAACAATAAGCCCCCAACCACACTGAAGTACAGTATAGTAAAATACACATCGGCTTCACTAGACTATTAGTCATGTGACCATCATGTGACAATAACTGCTCATGTGACAATCATGTGACAGTGCTGCTCATGTGACTGTCATGTGACCATCATGTGACAGCTGCTCCTGTGCTTGTCTACATGACCAACTTGTTTGGGCTTGAGCTGGTTCTCATTGTCATTGTGACCGAGCCGGCCATAGCGTCCCTTGCCCCAGGTGAAGATAGCCCCCTTGTTGGTGATACAGGCACTGTGGGAGGAGCCACATGATGCATCCACCACAAAGTGGCCTGAGAGGTTGTCCACCAAGTGTGGTGTCTCCAGGTTGCTGCAGAAGAAGGGGAACTCAATGCGATGTTTGTTGCCATGTGATGGTGCTGTACATGCTTTTGCTGTTATTGTGTTGATGTGGTTGTGTGGACAGAGAAGTGCAGTCCTCACCTTGTGGAGCCAGTCCCAAGCTTGCCTTCCTCTCCTTCTCCCCAAGCGTACAGCTCACCCTGAGTGGTCACAGCAAGGCAGTGCTTTCCACCAGAGTGAACCGCCACCTTTTTCACTGCAATGCCGCGAGTCATGAAGAAGGGGATTGGTGTGGGCGACGTGATGGTTCGGGTCTCTCCAGTCCCAAGACGACCTGAGGCTCCATACCCAGAGGCATACACCTTGCCATCTTCTGTCACAGCGAACATGGTCTGTTCCCCGCCCACCAGCTGCACTGGGGACACGTCTGCAAAGCTGTTGGAGAGGCGGGGCACCTTGACCTTTGAACCCTCCACGCCTCCCAACTGTCCTCGGTGGTTGTGACCCCACCCATACACGGTGAAGCTGATTGTCAAGGGGATGTCCCAGTCCTTAGTGTACCTGGTGGGAACAAGGGACATGTAGAATGCTTTGTCATGAAGCACAATACAACACCTCCCTGACACACCCCAACCCTCCCCTGACACGCCCATCCCTCTCCAGACACACATACCCCTCCCCTTTGCCAATACACCCACACTCTTCCCCCGACATGCCCACACCCTCTCCCAACACCCTCACCCTGACACACCCACACCCTCTCCCAACACCCTCACCCTGACACACCCCACACCCTGACACACCCCTCACCCTGACACACCTCACACCCTGACACACCCCACAACATACCGCTGCATCCAGACCACAAGCTGCTTGTCATGTTCATGGGAGAAGACCTGAGGGTTGAGGTAGGTCTGGTCTCTCTCCTCCTCGGCCACCTTCAGCAGGGAGACCTTCTCTGCAATACTGCGGGCAATGGGAGGGGGCAGGGCGGCGTTGCGCTGCAAGGCCCGACACATGCGAGCCGCGGTGCAGTACTGATGGAACCACTGCCACCTCATGCTGTCCCGACACGTGTCCAGGGTGTCCAGTTCCAGGTTGCACGCCAAGGAGATGAGGGACTGGAAGAAGGGACTGTGCAGCAGCTGAGCGCCCGAGTTGATGTGGGGCAGCTCGTAGCTGTACTGCTTGTAGAGGCTGTCAGGCAACCCGCGCAGCAGGGCGGACAGCGAGCTGTGTGTGCCAGCCTGGAGGGGGGGGGGGGGGAGGGGGAGGAGTCTGACACAGATGGCGACTACACCACGCACAGATCACCTCTGAATGCTGAGGAGGCAAGATATCCACTGTGTGCACAAGTACATCAGAAGCAATGTCATAAATGTCGCTAGTGTGTTTCTACGTATATACCTGCTGTCCCCTTCCCCCTCCCATGATGGCTGGCACAAGGTACCGCCCACCCTGCGGTGAGGAGATGAGACGCTCCAGCTGTTTAACAGACCACATCCGCTGGCTTCCAGTGAGGCGGTTCAGCTGGGCACAGGCCGCCAGTGCTGCTCCAAGCCTAGGGAGGCGGGAAGAGTGGGACACATTACACAACCACTCATGTGTTCTGGTGCGTGTCCAGTGCTCCATCACTCAGTTTACTTCACACAATATTGGTTTGGTACAAGTTACAGGCTACAGTCACCTCCCCACACTTTACCATACTGAACTGGGCTGTTCTGGAATACTGCACTAGTGCAATGTAAGTGTGGTAGTCTGTGCAGTATGTGATTTGAAGGAACACGAGCGCATCCTTTGTTTGGTCTAACACATATGTGTCTATGTGGTGTGGATGATGACATTTCAAGTGAACGGCGTGTATCAAATGCTGTAAACACACACACACACACACACACACACACACACGTACACACGTACACACGTACACACACACACACACACACACACACACACACACACACACACACACACGTCTGCACCTCAAGATGGCTCCCTGTGACAGCATCTGCTCAAAGTTCAGGTCTAGCAGACACATAACCAGGTCAACTGAGGGTTGGGACTGCAGCAGACGGTCGGATAGAAGAGACTTCTGGTGTGCCTCATCAGTGACTACAGGGTGTGCTGTGAACCTGCTCAGTGGGGAGGGGAGGGGGAGGGGATGGGGAGGGGGGAGGGGAGGAGACCATCCACATCATGAGTGAGCTCTTTCTCTGTGACTACACTGCCAATGACGTGATGGGAGTGGACGGACCCACTGACCTGAAACCCCAGCTGTTGATGGAACGCATTTCACTCTTAAACTTCCACCGTAGCTCATCTCCAAACACTCGCACCTCGCGTGGCCACTCAGCACGGTCATTGCCCGAACACGTGATGACAGATGTTCCCATGCTGTCAAATATTGATAGCACATCGGAGCGCCCTTGTGTGCCACAGCGGGCATCAAACTCAACCCTCAGGGACTCTGCCCCTGGGATGTGGACCCGCCCACTCAGTGTGGAGTTGTGTGAGTACGGATGGTGGCTCTCCTGGATGACGGGCTGCAGAGACCCAAGAGTCAGGGGCTCCTGTGCCACGTCCTCTAGCTCTTTGATACACAGCTCCATCAGCACAGTGGCAACCTGTAGGGGAGTCATGTGACCCTCATGTGACTGTCACATGATCATATCTGGGATGGTGGCAACAAGCTCTACCCCTGGACAGCTGATACACTCACTTCTGGCTTAGCTCGACTCATGGCCAGGAGCACAGCTGCCAATGTCTCCTGGCCCCGCTCGCCTGCCCGACCAGCTACAGCCAGTTTGAGCAGGTTCACCAGGAGCCGGGCATCCTCCACTGTCAGTAGACCTGTGAACTCATCCAAGCCACTACTGCTGGGCACAGGCTTGACGGCTTGCTGCACTGGGGCACTGTGAGGGGTACAGGAGAACACTCTATTGCTAACAGATGTTAGAGTGTGGAGAGCTCACCACGCTCCTTACCCTCCCCCACCCCCTTGGGAGTGCTCAACACGCTCCTTACCCACCCCCGCCCCCTTGGGAGTGCTCACCACGCTCCTTACCCTCCCCCCCCCCCCCTTGGGAGTGCTCACCTCTGCTCCTTACCCTCCCCCACCCCCTTGGGAGAGCTCACCTCTGCTCCTTATCCTCCCCCACCCCCTTGGGAGGGCCACCCTGCACAACCACTGGTATGTCCTCCGGTTTGGGCTGCTCTGATGTAACCGTGACAACTCCCCCTAGAGAGCTGACTATGGCATCTCTCGCATATGCAATCTGAAGAGCTGTCAGGATGTGCCCGAGGGCATCTTGTTTGCGTTGGTGGGCAGACTGAGAGAGGACAATCTTGCTCAGAGTGGGTCGCTGCTTGTTCTGGGGTACATCTGACTGCTTCTGTGAGTGCTGCGGGACCAAGGAGGCTCCCAGCTGGTCCTCGCTGGAGGCAAACACCACTGGAGTGAACTCGTGAACGCTGGTTGTCATGCCACCCATGAGGATGGCAAAGCAGTGGGAGGAGCCAGCAGCAATCTTGACGGCCTTGCTGGCATGGAAGGCTAGCCGTGTTGGAACACACACAACCATGCCTGTCCCAGGGGCCCCCTGCTGGTAAAAGTCATTGCTGCCCCAGGACCAGATCTGAGTGCAGGAGGAGAGAGAAGAGCAGCTAGATGGCATGCAAGAAGCACACAGTGGATATGTCCCTCGAGCCTCACCTCTCCTTTAGCAGACAGTGCCAAGCAGTTCAGAGTGCCTGCTGATATTTGAACAATCTTCTCAGAGAAGAGGCCCTTTATCATCACTGGGGTGGCGACGCTGTGTGCCGAGTCATGCCCCAAACGGTGGTTGTCCCCCTTGCCCCTGCAGCAAGCAACACACCCACACTTCATCACTGCAGCAACACACCCACACTTCATCACTGCAGCAACGCACCCACACTTCATCACTGCAGCAACACACCCACACTTCATCACTGCAGCAACACACCCACACTCCATCACTGCAGCAACACACCCACACTCCATCACTGCAGCAACACACCCACACTTCATCACTGCAGCAACACACCCACACTCCATCACTGCAGCAACACACCCACACTTCATCACTGCAGCAACACACCCACACCCACCCCTTCGCTTCCCCTTACCAGGAGTAGGCCTTCCCCTCTTTAGTGAGAGCCACTGAGAAGTGAGGGCCACACTCAAGTTGCGCAATGCTGCCACCATCCAACTTGCCAAGTTTCCGTGGCACCAGTTCTGCACCTGTTCCCAAACTCCCGACACCCAGCTTGCCATGGGCATGATCTCCCCAGCACCACAGGCACCCGTCATCAGTGGCAGCCAGAGTGTGAGCATTCCGTCCACCACAGGCCACAGCCGTGCACTTGTGCTTGTTGAGGGTCTGCACCTGAGGGGGAGGGGAGGGGGGAGGGGGAGGGGCAGGGGAGGGGCAGAGGGAGGATGGAGGGAAGGGGGAGGGGGAGGGGAGGGGAGAGGGGAGGGGAGGGGAAGGTCGTCACACACACTCAGTTGCCTACTGAGGCTTCACCAGGATAGGGTCATACACAGCTCCTGAGCAGTAGCCCCACACAGGTCAGGAGCGGTCCCAGTTCAGCATCCAAGTCAGATTAGACTGCTTACCAATTTAGGTTTGGTCTGCATCTCCATGTCACCATGGCCCAGTCGCCCATGGCAACCGCTCCCCCAGGTGTACAACTCTCCGCTGGAAGCAATAGCAGCGCTGTACCCACTGCCGCAGGCAATGTCATGCATGTGCTTGCCCAGGAGGCTCTCCACCATTTTGGGCCGGTCGTGGCTGGCAGTGTTCCCGTGGCCCAGTTGCCCTGACGACCCATCTCCCCAGCTGAACAGTTTCCCATCAGCTGTGAGGGCCAGCGTGTGCCGGCAACAGCTGTGAGTAGCTACTTTCTTCACCACGTAGTGGCTGAGGGCGGACACAAGGGTGGGGACACTCACATGGCCACCGCTCCCCCCTATACCCAGGCAGCCTCCAGAGCGGTCTCCAGCTGCATACACCTTGCCGTCTTGTGACACAATGAAGGCCGACCGAGCCCCGCCCACAATCTGGATTGGCTGCAGTTTGGCCAGTGTCACACTCAACGTGGGGCTGCGCACCTAACACACCAAAAGAGGGCAATGGACTTTATGTACACATTACCATGTGCATGATACACACACAAACTACTGTAAGCTGTAGAGTTTACTATAGGTACAATAGTAAGTGCTTCCAATACTCACAATATATTCACCCAGGTCACTGCCAAGCTGTCCTCTGTCGTTCAAGCCCCACACGTAGACTTTGTTCATGAACTCAAAATCTTCCCCAAAGCCTAACTGAGCACGCTGCTGACGTCGCCTAGCAACCTCTTCTTCTGCCTCGGTTACAGTCGTCAGGAAGGGGTACTTTGCAGCTCGCTCCTCTTCACTCATTCCCATCCTACCAATCACACGCAATCCTCTCACACGGGCATCAATGCCACCATTACGACAGCTGGTGATTCGAATCTCAATGAAGCGGTAGTACTGGTGGGCGGGGCAGGGGGTGGGTAGGGGTACACACACACACACACACACACACACACACACACACACACACACACAGCACACACACACACACACACAGCACACACACAGCACACACACACACACACACACACACACACACACACACACACACACACACGTACACACACACACACGTACACCACGCTCACCTCTGTCAGGTTGGTGACGAGGTACATGTTGTGAGACGTAGCTGGGATAGCCACTGTCTTCTGGATGCTCTGAAGGTTGCCGTAAGTGTTGCCCCCGACGATCACGACGGAGGAGGGCATGTAGCTACTGTCGGTGGGCTCCACCTGCATGCACAGCTGGTCCACCAGGATGTTGGGCTGCAGCTGCAGGCACAACCAGTGCTGGGGACAGGAAGGGAACACACGGGCACACTCACACACCTCTCACCCAACATTCCTCACAGGCACACTCTCCCACCCACACTCCTCAGACACACTCCACCCACTCCTCACAGACATTCCCACCCACACTCTTCATACACACTCTTCACACACACACTTCCACCCACACTCCTCACAGACACTCTCCCACCCACACTCCTCACAGACACTCTCCCACCCACACTCCTCACAGACGCGCTCCCCCCACCTTTCCCTGCTGTCCACTTGACTGCCAGTAGGTTGTGGCATCATTGTCCCACAAGTGAGAGACAGAGTTCTCGTTGCTTGACGCTGTTACCTTGGCAACTACTTGGTCCCATTCAACAATGATGGATCCTCCCTTCACCTTCCGCTCCTTGTGCTGCGATCTCACCCTCACCACAGGAGGTGGTAGCCCTCGACGGAAGGAGTTTGGGGTGCCAATGAACACAGCTGGTCGACTAGGGTCGTCAATGCGCTCAAAAGCATGTGTGGCGTGATTCTGGTCCTTCTCAAAGCACTTCTGACAGAAGTCAAAGTCGGGGCAGACTTGACAGTGAAACCGAGAGCCAACAATAGGCTTCGCTTGACAGTTGCTGCAGCTACAGAGGGGAGAGTGGAGCAGGTAAAAGTGCACAAATACCACCAGCTTGCCCTACCCACACTCCTCCCTCCCTCCCTCCTTACCTAAACCGCCTGTGTTCGGAAGGGACCAGCTCCATCTCAGAGATCAGTCCCGTCCAGTTGGTCTGCTCAGGGTAGTTCACGGTCACGTCCTTCCCATTGCGGCTGATAGCTGTGATCACACCAACACTGGTGTAGGTCACCTGCCCCCACTTGTACCTGGGGCAGGAGAGACCAGAGGAGATGGGGCAGGAGAGACCAGAGGAGATGGGGCAGGAGAGACCAGAGGAGATGGGCAGGAGAGACCAGAGGAGATGGGCAGGAGAGACCAGAGGAGATGGGGCAGGAGAGAGAGTGCAGATGAAATGGGGCAGATGATGTCAGTCAGTCAGTACAAGATAGGGCACTGGACACACAGCATCTCCACCCTGGCATGTCCCTACCACGCCCCTGTCACACCCCTGCCACACCCCTGCCACACCCCTACCTGGGTGTACTGACACTCCTCTTCACTCGTACTTTGTCCCCAACTTTCAAGATGGGAGGCACCCCTCCATCAGTGTGCGGCCTTGCTGGCAGCAGCTGGCAGCAGTAGTAGTAGACCCAGTACTTCTTGCTGTAGGAGGACCACTGCACCTGCACGTTGAGATTGTCCGCGTCACCCTTGTCCAGCTGCACCGGGGAGAGAGAGCAGAGGACACACAAGTAGCTCACACTCTCCCCACCTCATCATTCTGCCAACGCTTCCTCCCTCCCGCACACCCACACACCCACACACCCTCTTCCCTCCCTCCTCCCACCCACCCTCTTCCCTCCCTCCTCCCTCCTTCCTCCCTCCCACCCACCCTCTTCCCTCCCTCCTCCCTCCCACCCTCCCTCCCACCCACTCCACCTAGCTTACCTTGGTGACTTTCCCAGAGTCCCCGACCTTGACGTGCTCATACGCCTCGCAGCACTCCACTGACGAGCCCACACTCACGTTCTCCTTCACATATTCAGCATACTCAGCCTTTGTGGTAAAATCTGCCGGCGATTTGTAACCTGCACTGTCACCAGTGTCCGGCTCTGGCACGTCAGCACTACCGTCATCAACTTCTACTGCGTCACTGTCACTGTCACTATCTTCGTCAACCACAATGTCAGCAGGCACTGCAGCTGGCTTGGGCTTGGCTGGCTTTGGTAGCTGGGGAAGAGGCTCCTCTTGTTGCGCCTCTCCCTCCTCCCCCTCCTCCCCCTCCTCCTCCTCCTCAACGGGAGGGGCTGAGGGGACCTCGTCCATGTGCTCAATTAACCATGTTACTATCACATCAGCGTCTGTGCTGTTGCCTGGAAACAGGAGGGAGTTACACGTGTCATCATACGTAAAACAGTACACAGCAGAGATATGTGCAACAGGCAAAGGCAGAGCCTTGCCACACCCCCAGCCCCTAACTGCCCCGCCCCTGTACACACCTGTTACACGCACAGCAAACTCCACTTGGTGGCGGTTAAAGCCCATCTCCATGATCCTCCCCACCAACGGTGATGGAGGTGGATGAGACTTCTTCTGCTTCACCTTGACAGTCTTTGGAGGTCTAGCAGGAGGGGAGGGCTGCACAACCACTGCAGCACGCAGCCGCTTGGCCTCCTTGCCAGCCGTCTTCCACACCTGCTCCAGACCCGTGGGTTTGCTCACTTCCATTGCTAAATATTGGCACACTGTAACAGCCGCAGCCTACACACAAAGCATACAGCAAGGTGCACTCACACACACAAAGCATACAGCAAGGTGCACTCACACACATAAAGCATACAGCAAGGTGCACTCACACACACAAAGCATACAGCAAGGTGCACTCACACACACAAAGCATACAGCAAGGTGCACTCACACACATAAAGCATACAGCAAGGTGCACTCACACACATAAAGCATACAGCAAGGTGCACTCACACACACAAAGCATACAGCAAGGTGCACTCACACACACAAGACATACAGCAAGGTGCACTCACACACACAAAGCATACAGCAAGGTGCACTCACACACAAGACATACAGCAAGGTGCACTCACACACACAAGACATACAGCAAGGTGCACTCACACACATAAAGCATACAGCAAGGTGCGCTCACACACATAAAGCATACAGCAAGGTGCACTCACACACACAAAGCATACAGCAAGGTGCACTCACACACACAAAGCATACAGCAAGGTGCACTCACACACACAAAGCATACAGCAAGGTGCACTCACACACACAAAGCATACAGCAAGGTGCACTCACACACATAAAGCATACAGCAAGGTGCGCTCACACACACAAAGCATACAGCAAGGTGCACTCACACACACAAAGCATACAGCAAGGTGCACTCACACACACAAAGCATACAGCAAGGTGCACTCACACACACAAAGCATACAGCAAGGTGCACTCACACACACAAAGCATACAGCAAGGTGCACTCACACACACAAAGCATACAGCAAGGTGCACTCACACACACAAAGCATACAGCAAGGTGCACTCACACACACAAAGCATACAGCAAGGTGCACTCACACACACAAAGCATACAGCAAGGTGCACTCACACACACAAAGCATACAGCAAGGTGCACTCACACACACAAAGCATACAGCAAGGTGCACTCACACACACAAAGCATACAGCAAGGTGCACTCACACACACAAAGCATACAGCAAGGTGCACTCACACACACAAAGCATACAGCAAGGTGCACTCACACACACAAAGCATACAGCAAGGTGCACTCACACACACAAAGCATACAGCAAGGTGCACTCACACACATAAAGCACTCAGTATTGGCTAGCAGAGTGTTGTGTGTGCCTACCTCCAACTCATCCCGTCCAAAGAGAGCCTTGATGGTGGAGGGGCGGGTGGCTGCCCCTAGCAGCTGCTGGAAAAGGCTGTATTCCTCAGCCTGTGTGTCAGCAGAGTGAGACATTATCTGTCTCAAGTTGTCTTGCTGGCTAAAGAGCACGCGGGCAGCCTTCAGCAGACCCAGTCTGATCTGCTGTCCACGTAGATCGGACACCTGCACACGACCGGCTTCAGGCCAGAGCAGAGACAGGTCAGATGCCAACTACTGTTTTGCACTAGTTAGCCTGCCCACCTCCATCACTTGCAGTGTATCAACCCACACAGCACACAACCCTACATCACACAGCACAAAACCCTACATCACACAGCACACAACCCTACATCACACAGCACACAACCCTACACTGCATGTGAACTAACAGAGCATGTCATGTTTGTGGCATTTGCCATTCACTAATGCGTCGACTCAGCGACCACTGTCAACTGTGTACAAGCAGGTTTGACTAACCTTCCATCTCTTTTGCTGTACCTGGTGGTGAGGAATGCCGTTTGTTCACTCTGTCTGAAGAAGACTCCTCCCCACTGCCTGTGCCTGCCAAACGAACAAGGCTCAGCCAAATTTCCATGACTGCTTCTGACATTCGCAACTGTTCAACACAAAATGGCACACATGGCAGCTGCAGGGAAAAGACCATGGGATGAATACTGACCGTGCTTACATGCTTGTGTACAGTACAAAAGCGGTTGTTGATCCGGTTATTAAAAGCGAAAAAGAAGGCACGTGAGTGCGTATAATTATATGCAAAGTAGTGTATATTATGCAGGACGAATAGGAAAAAAAGAGGTCCTGCCGAGACTCGAACTCGGATCTTAGGATTCAAAGTCCTAGGTGCTAGCCGTTACACCACAGGACCTAGAACAACAAGAAGCCGAAAGTCGAACCCTTTATACCACCGCGCATTGTCTACTGCAGCGCGCCACATATCTTACCGGCTTCAGTTGCGACACTGGACAAAGCTTAGGCGTTCTGTGATCCTCGAACAAAACCTTAACTCGTTTCCTCTTCACCAAAGCGATGGTCCCCACTCCAAGCTCATCGTGCTGCACCAGCCCTCCCAGTCGAGGCCTCAGATCAATCCCTCCTATCACAGCCAGCACAGCCAGCAAGGGGCCACAGATGTGGATATCTTTGGCTGACACCAGTCCAAACTGGACACAAGCAATAGCGAGGTCAATGTACAGTTGAGGTTGTACAACACAGACACACTACCATCTGTTCAGCCAACAGAGGCAGCGCCGCCCACCTTCTGTTGCCTGTCCCCGGTCCCGTCTCTGATGCCTAGCTCTGATGGAGATGCAACAAGGTGGGACACCTGCTGCAGGCTCTGACTGATGTGGCGGTTGATGAGTGGGGTCCAGGAGTGGTGTGAGTGCAGTCGGCGCACCAGGGCCACAATCTCCTCAGCTACAGTGCTGCTGTACGAGGCAACGGGCGTGAGGTGGTAGCGCTGGACGTGCTTTGCTTCTTTGCGACCTGCAAACAGAGACAGACACATATATGCAAAGATAGTTATGTCATGTCACTGTGTGACTGTCACATGACGCCCATGTGATGGTCACATGACCTTACCTCCTCCAGGTCTCATAGTGGGGCTGTGGCAGAGCAGTAGTGTCTTCCCCAAGAGCTGAAGCAGAGACACTACCAGCTGCTCTTGTTTGGCAACATTGCTTCCTTTCTTCCATGATGGAAGAACGCCCTGAAGGATGCGTAGAGCTAAGATCTGTGTGTGTGTGTGCGTGCGCGCGCGTGTGTGCGTGTGAGGTATGTGTGTATATTTCAGAAAGAAAATCGACATGACCTGTTGCCATCACACCAATTCCACAGCATTGACTGGCTACCACTGACTGCGCTAGTGAGCTGTTGAGTGGGCTCCCCGGCCCCTCCTGCCAGGAACTCTCCCACCTGGTCAGGAGAGAGGGCAACGTGTGACTCCACCAGCCCCAGTAGCAGGTCTGTCCATGCAGAGCTGCAGAAGGTGGCTGCACAGGAGGGGTGCGCTGCCAGGCCCCGCACAAAGGTCAGGGTGGCCAACAGTGTATGCTCAACACTGGCCACCTCGCCACCATGAGTGTGACTAGCTTTGGCTGAGTGAAAGGGGGAGGAGGAAGAGCTGGTTGATTGGTTGGCGGGTTAATGAGGAGAGAGAAGGCTGTTCTCACCTTTGTCTGTCCCACAGATCACACACTTCATGAGTAGCTCAGATACACGTGCTGTCAGCTTCTGAGGGAGCTTGGCTGCGTTGAGGCTGGTGGAGAGTGACAGTAGACGGACGAGGTGCAGCATCGCCTGGGCAACCAGACCCTCAGGCTCCGCCAGCTGTAAGCGACTTAGCCTGCCTGCATGAGTGATAGGCAATCAGAGGAACAAGTATCCTCTTCCTGTCTTCCGTCCTTACTCCACCCTCCCTCCCCTCTTCCGCCCACACTCACTCCACCCTCCCCTCCTCCGCCCACACTCACTCCACCCTCCCCTCCCCCTCCCCTCCGCTCACACTCCCCTCCCCTCCCCTCCCCTCCCCCTCCCCTCCCCTCACACTCAGTCCTCACTCCACCCTCCCCTCCCCTCCAGACACTCAGTCCTCACTCCACCCTCCCTCCCCTCTCCCCACACTCACTCCACCCTCCCCTCCCCCTCCCCTCCCCTCACACTCACTGAGCCGCATGTCCTCTACAACTTCCATTTCCTCTTGTGCAGTCTTCTTTGGTATCTCTGACGGCGCCAGCCTCAGGTCGTACTTGCCGTCCTTGCCCATGCGGTAGGAGTTGGTGGCACCATTGTCCCACCTCACACGCACCCAGCCGTCTCGGTCAATGTCACTGATGATCACACCCTCACCAGGGGGACTCCCATCCTGGGCAGACAACAAACACAAATACAAATAAACTACAAACAAACATACAAGAAAACAAGCAAACAACAGCTCACACCAATATATCATTACACAGTGACCATTCATAGCAAGCAGAGCTTCTCAAACATACAGCACACTTCCTCCCACACTGTACTCAACCTCATCTACTTCCCTCTCCTATTCTCTCCTTCCCTGACCCTCCTCCACACACTACCTCCCTCCTCCCTCACCCTCCTCCCTTACCCTCTTCCCTGACCCTCCTCCTCCCTCACCCTCTTCCTTCACCTTCCTCCCTCACCCTCTTCCTTTACCTTCCTCTCTCGCCCTCTTCCTTCACATTCTTCCTTGACCCTCTTCCCTCACCCTACTCCCTCCTCCCTCTCCTCCCTGACCCTCCTCCCTCCTCCCTCACCTGGTCGCCCCACTTCCAGTCAGGTCCTCGGATAACCCTTGCCATTGGCACAATACGTTGTAGTGCTGGCAATCCTGTCACCTCATCCTCTGTTGGAGTGGGTGGGGCATGTAACCCCTCCCTTGAGTCTTCGTTGATTGCTTCATCTCCTGCTCCAATAGACAGCGACTTTAGTGGACCACAGATGGACAACACTGCTTGAGACAAGGGTAGAACCCCATCATTAAGGAGGGTTGCCAAGGAAACTGGATGATGGATGCTGTTCAGAAGGAGTGTGACTCCGCACACCAAGAATCGTGATGACCCCGAGCAGGCAAGGGTGCTGCCTCCAGTGTCAGTCATTGCTTGGTGGATGTCGGAGGTGGAGCGTTGCAGCATAGCCAGTGCCCACTGGGACAGCTGAGTCAGGGCCAACTCCAGCTTGAGCAGCAACAGGGGAGGGGCTCTCTCCACGTGAGACAGACAGCTAGGCAGACTGCAGGGAGAACAGCACACTACCTAGCACCATACTGTATGCCACACACACACAGCATGAGCACTCACTCACCTGGCTCCACCCCCTGCCCCGCCCTGCAACCCGCTCAGCACAAAGCACCTAGCGGAGGGCAGCAGCTGCTGGTCCAGGACTGACAGCTGCAGCTTCACTCCTCTCAGCCGGAGCTCGGCTCGGTAGACCTGGCGCTGAAGGGCCTCCAAAATGGCCACCATGGGAACTTCCCCTGATGACATCACAAATGTCTTGACATTCTGCAGCCCTGAAGCCTGTCCACTGCCGGCAGCAGCCTTGTTGCGCAACCACTTAAAGCGGTGACTTCTCTTTGTGGCAGCACGAGGCCGGGCCTCAGGAGTACTCCTCTGGAAAGGCAGTGAAACACACACAGACACACAGACACACAGACACATACATGGTGTGCACAACAAGATGGAAGCATATGGTCACCAGTGGGAGTGGTCACAACACCCCACCCACCCACCCTCTCATCCACATCCTCCTCCCAGGCAGCCAATTCTGGTGAAACGGGAACACTCTTGCGAGCCTCCACGGTTGGGCTGCTGGCGTCATCCTTGGTGTTCTCGTTGGAGGACAAGGATGGTTGCCTGACAGGAGTGCCAGCTCTGTCTGTCCGGCTCCACTGAGAGAGAGACCTCGCCACACGCTGCCACAGGGGGCGAAGCCCGTCCATTTGCCACCTCCTCAAGATAGGCAGGATGTCTGCTCCTGTAGGTGCCACTTCGTTAATGAGGAATGCACAACGCTCGATGGCAGGACCACAGAGCTCGTCGTAGGAGCAAGCAGACTCATGTTGCTCCTGTCAGAACAGGTGGAGCAACACTGGTCAACTCAATACCAGCTCCCATCCACCCACTCACCAGCCCCTCTCCCTGACTACACCCACCCACTCACCAGCCCCTCCCCCTGACTACACCCACCCACTCACCAGCCCCTCCCCCTGACTACACCCACCCTCTCACCAGCCCCTCCCCTGACTACACCCACCCTCTCACCAGCCCCTCCCCTGACTACACCCACCCTCTCACCAGCCCCTCCCCTGGACTACACCCACCCACTCACCAGCCCCTCCCCCTGACTACACCCACTCACTCACCAGCCCCTCCCCCTGACTACACCCACCCTCTCACCAGCCCCTCTCCCTGACTACATCCACCCTCTCACCAGCCCCTCCCCCTGACTACATCCACCCTCTCACCAGCCCCTCTCCCTGACTACATCCACCCTCTCACCAGCCCCTCCCCCTGACTACATCCACCCTCTCACCAGCCCCTCCCCCACACTCCACCAACACCAGCCCCTCCCCTTCCATTCCACCCACCCTCTCACCTTCATCAACTTCAGTTTCCCATCGTGCACAATCTTGCACATGTCCACCAGGGGAGAGGGGAGGCGGCCTTGTGTGCCAGTGGGCCCCGCCCCTTCCTGTTCCCGTTCCGCAACAGCCCGGTTTTCGATATCCATGGCAACCTGGATGAGGTCACCATGTTTGAGGAGGCAGGCCATGTAGTGTCTAGCAAACTGCTCCACCGGGTGGTCCGGCTTTCCCTCAGTCCCTGTCACCCACATGTGGGCGTGGCAGTGGTGCCGCATGGCTGCAAAGAAAGACTGTACAATGGCGTCTGATTGGTCGTTGTCCACCAACTTTCTGATAAAGTCTCTGGCTGGCAGGCCGAGGGCTGAGTCTAGAGACACCTGCTTCATAAAGTCATACGGAGGCTCCCCAGGGCTCTTCTCAGACTTCTCTGTAGTTGGGCCGGCTGCAAACTTGGCAAGGAATCCAGTTTCATCCACCTTCTGAGCCTTCTCTCCTCGGTCAGCGTCTGCAGTAGGCAGGTAAGCCTCCCTCTCCAGGCCGCCGGCGAGGATGTCGTTCTTGAGCCACTGCTCACAGATAGCCTCCTTCTCGGTGAGGGGAAGGCTGAGGGTGAGGTTGCCAGCATGCAGTCCAAGGAGGAAGGCCAGTCCACGCTCAAGGTCCAGCAGGAAGGGCTCATGAGGGGCAGTGCTGTCGGTAGACGGGGAGTCGGGGCACTGAGGAGGGAAGGAGTGTGGGTGTAGTCTTGAGAGTGGGAGTGAGGCACACTGGGATGGAGTGGTCTTCTTACCTCCTGGTACCGCCCCACAGCATATTGTTCAATCAAGGAGGGGCTTACCCCCATCCTGTTCAGTCTGTTGAACAGGTCTTGGGGGGTTCCCTTGCTGTCCTGGCACACACGAAGCAGCGATGGCACCTACAGCATGTGACTAAGTCATGTGACTAGGTCATGTGACTAGGTCATGTGACTATGTGGCTTACGGCCTACCTCTTTGGTCATCATCTGCAGGTCCACTACCACCTGGTCTTGGAGCACTGCCCACATCCCTCCCCCGGCATTGTGGGTGTCAACCTGTTCCTTGCTAACACACACCTCTTCCTTCACACTGGTAGCCTCTACTGTGAACAGGGCAGGAGGGGAGGAAGTTAAACAGCTGACTTGGGAGGCTGCTAACACTGACTAGCTGTGTGTATGCACACGGTGGGATGTGCGTGGAGGATTTGGGGTAGGCACTCGCCATGTGGTCTCCCAGGCCAGGCCAACTCCTGGTGGTCCCTTTCCAGGGTGTCGCCTCCTGCTCTGTTCAGTGTGTCCAGCAGAGGCAGGAGGTTGGCCAGGGCCGCGATGCTGTGTGTGCAGATGGTGATGGACATGCACCGCTCCTCCAGCAGGGTGAGTCCCAGTACCAGCTCTGGGAACAGCAGGCCAGTGACACCTGAGGTGGGAGGGGAGGGGATCATGGGGTGAGGGGCGTGGCTCTAGCTGTGCAATATAGCACTGCACGTCACTCACCTTCCATTACCATGGTAACAACTTCATGGTGCTGCTTGTTGCCATTGGCAACAGCAGTCTGTAGGACCTGCTCTAGGCAGCTGCACAAGGCATTCACATACCTGTCCAGCAGGACCACGGCATGGGGCAGGGCATCTGGGAGGAGGAGGAGGTACAGAGGACTGACAACTTGACACTGCTCCCCAAGTGCATTGCTGGAGCCCATTTGGCTCACCTTGACTGGTGCTGTTGTGGAACTGCTGGCAAGTCACTGCCAACAGCAGTCTCTGGAAGGTTTGCAGCAGACGCGAGGCAACAGGTGATGTCAAGAAAGGCGGCATCCCAGTGTCTGTTGGCTCTGCTGGGTCCAACATGGCATCCTGGAGCTACAAACAACATACCATGTGACATGCATGTGACCTGTATGTGACCAGCATGTGACCTGCATGTGATCTACTGACCAGACTGAGTTGTTTAATTTCCTTTTCTGTAAACATTCTGAGCAGCTGCTCCACAAGGTCCAGCAATCCATCACTGGAAGGGGAAGTCCCTTCTCCCCCGCCAACCGTGGACCTAATGGCAGTCTCCAGCACTCCTTCAGTGACCAGGCTGTTGACAAGGAGTTCCAGCATGAACTGCTGGCCCGGGGACCACACTACGTCACCACCTGGATCAATACACAACCCACATGTGACATAGGCTCCGCCCACATCATCAGCAAGCCCCACCCACCTTTAGCTGCCCTCAGCAGATTGGACAGCGCTCCTGCCCTTTCGGCCACCTTTGGCATCAGCACCTTCCAGCAGGAGGAGAGCACCCCCTGCGCTGCTCGCTGCACCACTGAGGAGCCCCCATCCCCCGAGCAGGCCAGTGACATCAGACACTCCCTCAGGGAGTTCAGTAGCGCAGACCCTGAAGACAGGCCCAGCTCCCCAGGTGGAACGCCCTCTCTGATGGCTGTGTGCAGCTGCGTGTGAGGACACAGAACACGGCAGTGGTAGACACGGAGGCAGCACACGTGGTACCACGCCCCAGCACACATGGTACCACGCCCACTCACATGTGGTACCACGCCCCCGCACACGTGGTACCACGCCCCCGCACATGTGGTACCACGCCCCCGCACACGTGGTACCACGCCCACTCACCTGGAGCTTCAGGAGGCTGAGTGCAGCCAGCAGCATGCACTCATCTTCATGGCATGTGTCAGCTAGGGGGAGCTGGGGGGAACCCCCTCTAGAGCAGAGCAGTTTGATCAGCCGATCCAAGTGCCCGAAGGTTGACTCACAGACATGAACACAAAATGGCTGCTGGAGTGGGTTGGCCGCAGTGCTGGACTTGCTTGGGAGCAGGCACAGCGTCTGGAGGGGCAGATCAGACATGACTGACATGTGCTCATGCAGTGAGTGGCCTTGGGAAGGCAGTACCTGATGGATGCCGGGGAACACCGCAGTGACCTTCTGCATACCAGGGAGTACCACTTTAGTAGGGATGGGGATTCCCCCCTCTGATATCATCCCCAGTTCACCATGGCAACTCCTACCCCAGCCATACAGCTCTCCGTCACAGGTGAGGGCAGCCATGTGGTCATCCCCCACCACCACGTCCTTGATAGCTTCACGCAGTCCCAGAACAGGTCTTGGGGAGGACTGGTTGCCATCACAACTGTATCCGAGGGCATGCCACTCCCCTCGCCCCCTGCAGTGGGAGGGGACCGGAAGGCGTGTGAGTTGTCAGGGAACACTTCTGTAACAGAAGGGGACAGCTCACGCCTGTCAAGGCAGCCTACCATGTGAAGACCTGTCCTTCGCTTGTTAAGGCCACGGAGGTGTGACTTCCGCAGCGGACCTTCACAAACTTCACTCCATTCAGTTGGTCAAGTTTAGTGGGCATGGTCTTGCTCTTGTCGGAGTTTGGCCCCAGCCCGAGCTTGCCACAGCTGTTGTCCCCCCATGACCACAGGCAACCTGAGGGCAGCAAGCATCGACAGGTATCGCTGATGATTGTGCGAGTGTTGCACAGTCAGTGCATCCACCACACTAGAGCACACACACTAGAGCACACACACTAGAGCACACACACTAGAGCACACACACTGGTCGTACACACACTGGTCGTACACACACTGGTCGTACACACACGATACCCTCCCACACCTATCCCCTGGTGACCCACCTTCGCTGTCCACAGCCAAGGAGTGACCGTCCTCCTGACCGCAGTCAATGTCCACAATTTTGACATCTTTCAGTCCTTCCACTGCCTTAGGGCTAGTCACATCATCCGTGTTGCCTAGCAACACACACACACACAGCACATCACAACAGCACCTCACAGTCAGGGGGAGGAGTTGCTCACCGTGTCCAAGCCGCCCAAGGCTGCCCCTCCCCCAGGTGTACAGGGCCCCGCCCCCAGCCACAGCCGCACTGTACCCAGTGCCAGCTGCAATGCAGACCACCTGCTTGCCGGAGAGGGCCTCAATCAGTTTGGGTGTGGCCAAGTTCCTACACCAAAGAGCAAGAACATTAATCACCAACCACACTGGACACAAGTCCCTTCTTCCTGCTCCACTACCAAGGCACCACCCGCTCTCTGTGTTGCCATGGCAACGCTAGTCCTCACTCTTTGTTACCATAGCAACACCCTCTCTCACTCTGTGTTGCCGTGTCCCAGTTTCCCCTTCTCCCCTGCTCCCCAAGAGTACACATTCCCTCCAGCGGAGAGGGCCAGGCAATGTCGACTGGCACTCCCTGTACTGCAGCACACAGCAGTGAAGGTCTCGGCACTCCCTGGGAGTAGGGCCTGGGGAGGAAGCACGGATGAGTAGATGACACCCTCTGTTGCACACCACTGGGAAACCACCCTTTAAACAACAGCACTAGGAAACACACCCTCTTACAAAGAACAAGGAAGCAACCACTGCGTCCATGATGGCACCACCTACCTCTCTAACTGTCCCACTCCTCTCTGAGTGCCCAACCCCACCCCCTCCAAGAGCCCCACCCACCCTCTCCGAGAGCCACATCCCACCCCCTCCAAGAGTCCCACCCCCCCTGAGAGTCCCACACCACCCCTTCCAAGAGCCCCACCCCACCCCCTCCAAGAGTCCCACCCCCCCTGAGAGCCCCACCCCACCCCCCACCTACCTCAGCCTGTCCCTGTTCCTTCAAGCTGATCTGCCACAGCCGTCCGTCCTTGTCCACAACGACCGCCATGTCTTCCCCCACTGCCACCTCCGTAACCCACAGTCCAGTGAGGGAGTGGTGGATCTTTGGTGCGGACGTCTCACCTCCGAGCAGCACCACTGCACCGTCCAGGGAGAGGGGCACCTTACCCTGGGGGGGACTGAAATACATAGCCAACTGGCTATGCAAGGGGGAGGGGGTGCTGAGACACTCACATTGTCGTCTGGTTGGTAGGCCAGCCCCAGACGGCTGAGGTGGGCCAACAGGAGGGTGGCAACCTGTTTCACTGGCAGCGTGGCTCTGTCGTCGTTGGGCAGGGGCATGGACTGGAGGTACTCCAAGGAAGGGTCGGGCTGTGGGGGTGGGGGTAGGTTCCCATGCACAGCCTTCAGTGACTAGACCTACCACGTGTAGATGCACACACCTTTGCTGTCCCGCCCTTCTTCTCCGTCAGCAGTACACCCTCTTCTGCCTCCACACCTGCCAACCGTTGCAGGAAGGGCACCACAGCCACCTCACGCAAGGCGGCGCCAAAGGACTCATTGTCCTTCACTTGTTCGTTGTTCTCTGCCCCTTCCCCCACTCCGTATGCCCCCGCCCCCTGGTCCTCCTTGAGAGACTGTGCACTCTTCCCAGGAGGGCTGTTGTCCAGAGTCAGCAACAGGAGGACAGTGCTCAACATGGCTGACAGCGTGCCTCGCTGCAAGGCCAGCTCCAGGAGGAGGGAGAGGGCCAGCAGAGAGTCGCCTACAGGGACTGTCTGCCCTGGGCCCTCTCTACAGCACGGGGGAGGGGGGGGGACAATGTGTGTGTGTGTGTGTGTGTGTGTGTGTCTGTGTGTTGCTCACCTGCTGCTGATTGCTGCTAAAAAGCTGGTTACCTTGTCCACTGCATCAAGCCAGACCGAAGACAATCCTTGTGTGTGGAAGAGAGAGGCTGGTGGGAGGGGCTCCAACAAGGCTAACGCCTCCTGTAGCACTTCCGAACACATTTCTGCATTCTCCCCATTCCGCCATGCTTGCCTCAGGAAGGAGAAAACAAAGTTCAAAGCTGTCCTAACACCAATCTTGGCGAATGTGGATAGAGCATCCTCCCCGCGCCCCTTCTCCAGGACACTGCACCGAGGGAGAGAGAGCCACTAGGCAACGCGCCCACACCAATGAGCGCACAGAGGGGAATGTGGCCCCTTACCCTCTAGCCCTGGTGACTTGCTTCTGTGCAGAGGCTGTGTCAGCATCCATGGAGCTCAGCTCCTCCCGCCCTTTGCGAACAACAGCCTCAAATATACGCTCCAGCACAAGCAGACGCTGGTTGAGTTGCTGCATGCTCTGGAGGGAGAGGGCCGCAGTGTGGCCCAGGGAGAGCTGTTCGCGGACCACCTCTTGCAGGGCTTCCTGGACCTGCTCCGAAGTGGGAGGGTGATTACCCCACGTCCATGTCTCCATGATGGCATCCAGCGTCCCCATCTGCTTCTCCCGATCCTCCTCCTCCTTGCATTCACTTTTATCTCTTTCAACCACCTCCTGATCACGAAGTAGCTCCTCCCACATTCTAGACCAGCCATCATTGCTAAAGATATTCTACACATGCACCAAACAACATAACTTGTAAATGAAATGACCACAGAACACACAACAGAGCAAACACAAACAAACTGCGTACACACACACACACACGCACACGCACACGCACACGCACACACACACGCACGCACGCACGCACGCAGGCACACACACAGACAGTACAAATGCACAACAGTACAGACATGCTCCAAAGCCAAGACTCGCCTGTAGTCCTGAATTGATCCACTTCTGGTCACACTTGGCCGTGGACCTGAGGACCCACTGCCCGGCAGCGTGCCCCCACTCCTCCGTCGACGTACCCATGGCCGCCTAGGGACAGAGCCAGCTCTCCGAGTCTCTCGAGTTCAACTCAGCAACTTGTCGTGTACATGAAACGTATCCACAACGACACAAGCTATAGGTCACAGAAAGGAAGGCGTCTGTGTTAGCAGTCGGCACAGGCACTGACGGAAATACAGAAGGCAGAGAGACAATCGCTAATTAGTGTGGTGATCGACATGCGTCAATGAACACAAATGACATTCGGGGAAATCTGTCGGAATTGCTTCAAGATGAAATGAGACACAGCCACTAAATCTGGTACTCGTGTAGGTGGAAGAGAAGTTGGTGAAGCTCCTTACCAGACTCAGTAAAACATGTCTCGTCGCTACCGTACGGAAAATCCCTAAAGTTATGACGTCATTAGTCAAAGTCTCCATGGGAACAGTTCCTCATTAAAATGTCTGTCACTGGAAAGGCAGCCGGACGGAAGGAGATAGCGGTGAACCCCGTCGTGGACACGCACCAAGAGATCTTGTACCCACTGGATTTCTCGTACAAACTTCTCAGCCAGTTTGAAGGTGAGTTTGATGGCATTCTATGCGGACTACGTGGTGATGTGCAGTCGTGACGCTCTTTCGCATTGCCTCAGTTTGTCCCTTCCTTCCTGACGTGTCTGCAGATGTACTCCAGGAGAGACCAAGACCGCGGAATCCAAAGGACGAACCCCAAGTGCGCTACTGTGTATCTAAATGTTATATATGTATGCCTGACAGGCTGTAGCCCATAGCGTGTGTGTGTGTGTGTGTGTGTGTGTGTGTGTGTGTGTGTGTGTGTGTGTGCAGTGGTGCACGATTACATGTTCTCCTGATCTGCCTGGTTCTCCCCTGCAGTTACTGGAGGAGGAGTTGGATGATGTGGAGGCCCAACGAGAGCTCTCCAATAGCACATCTCTAAAGTTTAACAACAACATGCTGAACAGCTGGGATGGCTTCGCCAGCGCTGTGAGTGGACTGCTGCTCAGTCCCCTGCAGCTGGCTTGGGTCGACCTGTCCTTCAATGACCTGCATAGTATCAGTGCTGTAAGTGAATTCATAGCCTGGTCGTGGTAAAGGAATCACAGCCTTGACATGACACTTTCAATTTGCGTGCAGGAGTTGCTGGATTTCCCAAACCTTACAGTGCTCTATCTCCATGGCAACAGCATTTCTAAGATTGCCGAGGTGGATAAGCTGGGGAGGCTGCCTAAACTCAAATCACTGTCTCTGTACGGCAATGACATTGCGTTTGTCCCTGGGTACCGCTCCTATGTGGTCGGACGAGTGCCGACCCTCAAGCATATGGACTTTAGTGGGGTCACCAAGGCAGACCTAGCCAATGCAGAGACATTCAAACGCACATTCCCAACAAAGAAAAAGAAGCCACCCAAACAAGAACAGTAACCACTGAATCTTATTGTACTATTGCATGTTCCCTCCTTCAGCTAGCAAGTGCTCAGCAACATAGTGAACCACACCACACTCATTGCATTGATGTGAAGTGAGGCCAGCGCTACCCCAGTCCAGTGGTGCATTGCACTTTAGCAACTGGTCATGTGAATGCTGCACTGGGAGAGAGCTAGGAGTCGTGTGTGCAGATGTGTTGCCACAAATACTCGTAGATTCCAATACTGTGTTTGCATGTGCAATTGCATGTGATGTGCATACAAAATGGGAATTGTTCTCATCTTGTTTTGTATTCCCGTCACCACCGTCACGTCAGACTTACACAAGGTAAACAAAACAAGTGGATTACTGTAAACAAAACAAGTGGATTACTGTAAACAAAACAAGTGGATTACTGTAAACAAAACAAGTGGACGGCTATAAACTAAATCAGCACACTTGTCACTTGACACATGCAGGCTAAGTGTATTGCCCAACTAGAGTGGAGGTTACCTGAACCTTGAATATTAATTACATTCCATTGATAAAAGTACTAGGTGCGACTGGTCTCATGCGCGTTGCTGGCTACGAGTGTTTCAGTAAATGTTGGATGTCTGAGCTGAGGGGAGAGCAGGCCACAGCCAGTACGCTGGACTCACTGGCCGTGCGGGTCAGTTGGCTCCGTCCGGAGGTAAAACTGTCCAGCCCTTTCTCCATGTGGCTGCTATCTGGTTGGCTTGGGTCAGATGGATTGGAGGAGGAAGTGTGCGGTTGGCCAGGCTTTCGTCGATATATCTCTGCCGAGTTCATGATGTCTGTGAGGGTGACATTGATGTCCTTGAAGGCCTGCAGCAGGAACACTGCAGTAACTATCGTTAGGAAGCCACACACAATGACAATTATATTGGAGTAAGATATGTCAAATTCCTTGAACAAGATGGCCGATGCTGTGCTAGCGAGAATGTTGAACATGACATAATAGATGGGTGTGACGATGGCGGTGTTGTAGATATCCAGAGCTTTGTTGAGGTAGTTCATCTGTGTGGCAATGTTGATGACGAGAGCAATGAGGAAGAACCACGTCAAGGGGTGTGCCAGCTGATTGTCACCGGAGAAGGTGAGTCTAAGGGCAATGCTGAGCCCCTTGGCAGATGTGACCGTGAATGCCCCCAGGAGGGAGCAGATCCCAATGTACACCAGTATGTTCCGAGTCCCATATCGAGGGGACACATAACACATGAGATACAAGGCCACTCCCAGCACCACAGCTGAAAAGACTAGAAACACTGGAAAGTGTGAGGGGGCGGGGGGAGGGCTGGATGACACATATCATTAATTTCACTCAAACTGACTTACCTGGGTTAATCAAGTTGTGCCAAATTTCATTGAGTGTGTTGACTGATCCCTCCTTTGGTGCATTAAGGATGACAATAGTTGAGCCAAGACAGGCCAGGAGCACACCCATCTTGCCGTGGATGTTGAGCCGTTCATCGAGAATGTAAGATGCCAAGATTGCACTGTAGGAAGCATACATTAGCATACCACTGCAGTACACACACACACACACACACACACACACACACACACACACACACACACACACACACACACACACACACACACACACACACACACACACACACACACACACACACACACACACACACACACACACACACACACACACACACACACACACACACACACACACACACACACACACACACACACACACACACACACACACACACACACACACACACACACACACACACACACACACACACACACACACACACACACACACACACACACACACACACACACACACACACACACACACACACACACACACACACACACACACACACACACACACACACACCTGACAATGACACCTTTGTAGCCAGCTTTATTCTATGGAAGTCATGATCACTGATTGATTTTAGGCATACCAACTCTCTTACATACAACGAATGAGTCATGTGTATATGCTCACATGTACTGAGAGACAGGGGGGAGGGAGAGGGAGGGGAGAGGGAGAGGGGGAGGGAGAGAGGGGGAGAAGGAGAGGGAGAGAGGGGAGGGTGAGGGTGTGTGAGGGGAGTGGTGAGTGTGAGGGAGGGGGTGAGTGAGGGAGGGGGTGAGTGTGAGGGTGAGGGGAGTTGTGAGTGTGAGGGAGGGGGTGAGTGTGAGGGTGAGGGGAGTGGTGAGTGTGAGAGTACTCCTTACTTGTCAGCAGGCCAGCCCACCACAGCCACTCCTTGAGGTATCCATACCCACCGCTGCCTATGGGGGGGGGCAGGTGGTTAAACCAGTACAAATCTGTGCACTCTATGTAAATGGAACCTCTACATCTCCTGCCCCACCTGCACGACTGCTGGACTCTCTCGACACTCTGAGAAGTCCTTTCTTCTTTATGATGAAGCTGGAGCCGATGAAGATGCTCGAACTGACCGCCAGAGCGAGACCTACCCAAAACATGCCACCTGATTTGCCATTCTCCGCGCCCGTCCCGCCCGCGGGCAAACAACTGGACTCATTATTCATAATCCTCTTGGCAATTACCAGCACACGTCTTCCGGAGGGAGAGGTCTCTCTGGAGGGGGGACAGACCTAGGCTGAGGGAGACAAATTGCGGCACTTGGGTTGCTCTGACATCAGTGTCTGCGTGTCATTGCGGTCTTTTCAATGCGTCTGCGTTTCAAAATGGACCCAGTGACCCAGCGGACCCTAAGAGTTTTGCTGCTGTTTTCGGCGGCGATGATTCTCCTGCCCATTACAGGTTTCTTTACAGTTAAAAACATCATTATAGAAGGTGAGAGTTAACCGAGCTGGGAGCTCTAAGGTCAGGACAGCAGAGTGCATATATCTACATCTTTTCCTGTGCATGGGCCCACGGGTCATGTCATGTGCGTGTCACGTGCGCAGGTGCCCTTGGGTTTCAAGACGGCGCGGTGGTTGGTGCCGTGGTGGCAGTGGTCCTGGTGCACGTTGTGGTGGCAGCATATGTCTATGTGGCATTGACTGAGGGCAAGCAGCCGGCAGAGGAGCTGCAGGAGCAGAAGACGAGATAGCACAGCATGGGGGACCACACCCACCTAGGAAAGACACGCCCACTCCATGGCATGCATGTTGATGACACATAGCCCTCTGCGTGTGGTGTATCATGTGTGTTGTGTGTTGACCTGTGCCTCTTGCTGTTTATGTATACTACACATGCTAATACAAACATGTAAAAAAGTTGTTGGATAGTCCGGTGTTACTCCGCATACAGCTGTTCAATCTCTTCTGCATACTTCTCAAGAATGGCTGCTCGCAGCAGTCTATTTTCAGCATCTAAGAAGGAGAGAGAGAGAAAAAGGAGAGGGTGTGACTCCCTTGCCCTCAGTGCTCAGTCCTGACTCCCAATACTTGGTCCCAGACCCCCAATGCTTGGTCCCAGACCCCTAATGCTTGCTCCCAGACCCCCAATGCTTGCTCCCAGACCCCCAATGCTTGGTCCCAGACCCCCAACCTTGGTCCCAGACCCCCAACCTTGCTCCCAGACCCCCAATGCTTGGTCCAAGACCCCCAATGCTTGCTCCCAGACCCCCAACCTTGCTCCCAGACCCCTAGTGCGCAGTGCTCAAACCTACCGAGCTCTCCTCCATGGACTGACAAGTCCATCTCAAGCAAATGAAATTTCAGTATCTGTGTAGTGTGGAGCACCAGGTGTGCAGAGGTGAACACAACACACACACCCAGTGCTGCCTCCATACCCAGTGCTGCCTCCACACCCAGTGCTGCCTCACACCCAGTGCTGCCTCACACCCAGTGCTGCCCCCACACCCACCTTCTGGTTGTATGACGCTGCTCTCTCTGCATTGTACTTTGTGATGCCATCCACAATAGCCTGGCTGATGCCCTCATCCTCAGCATCAAGTAGCTCTGAAGTTGTGGTGTATTGTTTGGCACCCAACTTGGCCACCACGTCTATGACATCTGTGTGTATGTTGTCTGTTGGCTCGCCCGTCTCTGCATTCACTTCACCCTAAGGTGGGGGGAGGGGACCATTAGTGTAGCTGCCACCAGACCATGTGCCCCCTCCCAGCTACCTTGATGGTGAAGAGACAGGTGAGGTACTTGCGATTGTGGCCAATGACAAAGGCATGTCCAAGGAAAGGGATAAACTCAAGGAGGGCAGCCTCGATGGGCTCGGGAAGAACAAACTCTCCGGGAGTGGTGATCATGACATCTGTAGGGGTGTGGGAGGAAGGGGAGGGGTGACACGCCCACATGAGGGTGAGAGGGGAGGGGTGACACACCCACATGAGGGAGGGAGAAGAGGGGTGACACGCCCACATGAGGGAGGGGAGGGATGACACACCCACATGAGGGAGGGAGAAGAGGGTGACACGCCCACATGAGGGAGGGAGAAGAGGGGTGACACGCCCACATGAGAGAGGGAGGGGAGGGGTGACACGCCCACATGAGAGAGGGAGGGGAGGGGTGACACGCCCACATGAGAGAGGGAGGGGAGGGGTGACATGCCCACATGGATTGAGGGTTGTCCACCCGTGTCCACCTACCTTCCTTCTTAGCATAGAGGTGGAGGAAGCCCCTGCCGTCATGTCGGGGTGACACACCCACATGAGGGAGGGAGGGGAGGGGTGACACACCCACATGAGGGAGGGAGAAGAGGGGTGACACGCCCACATGAGGGAGAGAGGGGAGAGGTGACACGCCCACATGAGGGAGGGAGGGGAGGGGTGACACGCCCACATGAGGGAGGGAGAAGAGGGGTGACATGCTCACATGAGGGAGGGAGAAGAGGGGTGACACGCCCACATGAGGGAGGGAGAAGAGGGGTGACACGCCCACATGAGAGAGGAAGGGGAGGGGTGACACACCCACATGAGGGAGAGAGGGGAGAGGTGACACGCCCACATGAGGGAGGGAGGGGAGGGGTGACACGCCCACATGAGGAAGGGAGAAGAGGGGTGACACGCCCACATGAGGAAGGGGAGGGGTGACACACCCACATGAGGGAGAGAGGGGAGAGGTGACACACCCACATGAGGGAGGGAGAAGAGGGTGACACGCCCACATGAGGGAGGGAGAAGAGGGTGACACGCCCACATGAGGGAGGGAGAAGAGGGGTGACACGCCCACATGAGGGAGGGAGGGGAGGGGTGACACGCCCACATGAGAGAGGGAGGGGAGAGTGACACGCCCACATGAGAGAGGGAGTGAGAGGGGTGACATGCCGACATGGATTGAGGGTTGTCCACCAGTGTCCACCTACCTTCCTTCTTAGCATAGAGGTGGAGGAAGCCCCTGCCGTCATGTCGGCCCAAGTCACCAGTGTGTAGCCAGCCTTCCTCATCAATGGCTTCCTCGGTGGCCTCCTCGTTGCCATAGAAACCACTGAACACATTACGACCTCTGACCAGGACCTGAACAAATTTCAGTGCAGCAGTAGGGATTTTCCCATGTTATTACCATGGTGACCAGCTCACCTCTCCGTTGCCCGTGGTGTCGGGCGTGCTAATGGTGGTTTGCAGTCCAGCCATGAAGAGGCCCTGGCTGCCCTCTGCCTGCTCACCATCCAGCTTGTTGGCAAAGGCAAAGCCTGTTGTCTCTGTGCAGCCGTAGACCTCTTTCAGTGGAACTTTGTTGGACTCAAAGAAGGGGAGGAGTCCATCGGGCACAGGTGCCCCACCCACCAATGCTAGCCGACAGCTGCCGAGGCCAAAACTCTGCAGTGGGGGACAGTGAACAGACGGAAAGGGTGAAAGGAAGATGTACACTGGGTGTTGAGATCAAGCTGCATGGGGGGAGGGGTGGGAAATCACCTTGCTTCCTTTTTTAAACTTTTGCTTGGCCTGCCCTCCTCCTAACCCTTCCCCAGCCCCTCCCACTGCCACGGCTTCCCTTATGAGTTGCTGCCACACTCTGCACATCAAGTTGAGGGTGGGCGTTACGCACACACACCGTCACTGCTCAAGTACAAACACTTAAAACTCCGCTCAACGCATGGTCTGGTCTGGGCAAGACTCACCTGGGTTGGCCATAGAACACAGTTGGCTGGGCTTCCTTCAGCACCTTAGTAAGACCCTCTTCAGGGCTAGGGGGTGGGGCCAAATAGACACACCCGCCCACCAATATGGGGAGAAAGACTTCCATCATCTGCAGGTGCACATACAATAACCCATCATCCCTTAGTACACCGAGGAAGACGTGGGTGCAGAGGGGGAGGCTGAGCTTACCATGTTGGCAATGTGGAGCGGTGGGGAGTAGCTGACGAACCTCTCTTTCCCATCTTGTCGCAGAGTGTCTCCAAAGGTGGCTTTGAGTGACTTGGCTGTCCAGACAATCTGTGGTCAGCAGTGGAGAGAGGTGACGTGGAGTCAGGTGTGGGGGACAAACATGGCCGACCAACAGTCCCTCGGCTCATGGACAGCACTGTCCACTTACATTGTCATGAGTCAGCATTGCTCTCTTGGGAGGCCCAGTGGAGCTGGTCTGGGGACAGCAGAGGCTGGCAGGTTGAAGCAGGCTACACACACAGCACATGCTGCTGCACGGTATATAGTGTTGCACACACACAGGTGTTGGCTGCGTTTCCATGGTGACACACTCACTGTGCAACTGAAGACAGTGCAATGCTCCACCTCCTGTTTCATCATCTCCTCCGTGATGGCATCCAGCCCAATAGCCAGCCCCTTGGCCAGGAAGTTGTCCCACTGCATGCAGAGGGGGAGGGGAGGGGGAGGGGGAGTTTAGAGCCTCTTTAGGGCATATATATGCAATCACTATGGGCGTGGAGCTGGTACGAATGCTGCCTCACCTCATAGACCCTGTTCAGAGGGTACCTGAATTGCCCATTCCACAGCACCACAGCATTGAGGTGGGGCAGCTGGGGCCACACCTGCATAGGGCCAGGTAGTGCAAAACAGGGTCCTTCCCCTTCCTCCCCTCCCTCCCTCTCTCCACTCTTCCGTGTATGCATGTCTGTGCTCACCTCATAGATCTTATCAAACTGGTGAAAGTTCTCTACTACACAGATGCTAACTTTGTAGTTTGTAAATACTTCAAGTACATCTTTCTCAGAGCTATCTGGGGAAATCCCCATGATCACCCCCCTGCAGTTACCAGGGTAACACACAGCATGCCAACACACTTCCACTGAATACCTGCAAGACACATGTCGTCACTAACCCTGCCAAGATGGCTCCCAGCGCCGTGCAATACCAATTGGCACAGTTGTTGCCAAGGATGCACACACGAGCAAATCGGAAGATTCCATGCTGCAGTGAGCAACACACACAACTGCTATAACCACCATCCCTCTCCTCCAGCCACATCCTCCCTGTTACTACCTCTCCCCCACATCCTCCCCCACCCACGGCCTTGGGGCTCACCCTGATGAAGGACCGTGCAATGTTGACCACCTTCCACCAATACTGTTCATAGGTGAGCTGGGCGGAGCTGCCTGAAGAGGTGTCATGCCAGGTCAGGGCCGCTTCAGAGGGACACTGCTTAGCAACCATTTTGAACATGTAAGGAATGGTCTGGGGGAGTTCCGCTGCAAGGCCCTCTGTCCCAAAATCCAAATCAATGGCTGCAATTGGAAGTTAGGACACAGTGTATTGGGTCACTATTAATAATCCCCCAGCCCTATCCACCCATGCATGCATCACTCACGGCTCTCTGGGACGTGGGTCCGCAGAGTAACCCTTTCTCTTCTCAGCCACTTTTGCAGCCGCGCTTCCATCCACTGCTCCTCAATCAGCCCCGCCCCCTGCTGGCGGTTCTGTTCCACCTGAGCCTGCCGCAGCTGTTCCATCAGCCAGTCTTTGGCCATCCCCGTGGTGATCTGCTTCCCCTCCTCCTCCCCCTCGCCGCCTTCCACCACATCCAACTCGTCAGGGGGCTCCTGGGGGGTGTCCTGGGTGGTGTCGTCCGTCAGAGCGACCACTCGAGGGGGGCGGCGCACACGATGGAGCTGCGAAGCGGAGCCCTCGGATCCAAAGAGCTGCTGCCTCAGCTCCTCTGGAATATCCATTTCTGCAGGCGTACGCGAGAGAAGCACATTTAATATCCTAGCAGCATCGTCTAGCACTCGGCGCAGAACTGTACCTTCGGCGTCTTCATCGTAGACCTGCCCGAAGGTGAGGTTCGTGTCCAGGGCGCTCTGTGACATCTTGCTCCAGCTAGCTTCGAGCGTTCAAACTTGGAGGGAGTAACTCGTTGCAACCACGCCCCGCTAGACACGTACACAGTATTCTCTCGTAAACTCCAGTATACTATAACAAGTACATTCTGTATATATACACACATGGGGAAGGGTGCATTAGGAAACATTTGGCTTTGATGCAAATATTCTCGCTACTCTGTCAGTCTCTTTAGCGTCCAGAGCCACTCTCGGCCGCGCTGCCTGTCCCTGTCGGTAGCTCCGCAGGAGCTGCTCCAGTGACTGCTCCAGGCGCTCTGGGGTGGAGACCAGAGAGGAGTGATCCGTGCCCACTTGCCTAGTGGGGGGTGGGTGGGGGTGCACAGGGGGAGGGCGGGAGAGGGCAGCCAGCCTGAGGGCTCGCATGTTGTCCTCTAATGCTTGTGGAGGGAGGAAGAAGTTGGGAAGCCGAGGGCCTTGAACAAGGTCACCAGTGGGAGTTAGGGGCCTTTGCCCCGAGGGGAGGGTAGTACCAGGGCAGCGTTCACTACCCTCGTCTTCACTTCCACTAGAACTGCTCCCACTAACTGAGGAGGTACTGCTGAACGACTCTGATCCCTCAGACAGAGGCGGCTGATCTTCCTCTGCTGGTAGGTCTTTCCCCTCCTGTGTTGGGGCTGTCCCTGCCGTGTCCCCTTGCCTTGTCACTGGCTCCTCCTGGTGGTGAGGAGGTGTCTGGTCACTTGTTGGCTCACTTGTGCCATGTGCCTCCACTTCACTACAGCCCCGAGTGGGGAGGGCAGCAGACAACTCTTCTTCGTCACTTTCACTGTGTTCAGGCGTAATACTGAGAGGCGTGTCACTGCCACCTCCCCCCTCCTCCTCCTCCTCCTCTACTCTGTAAGGGAGCTGCTGGGACACACTGCCTGTAAAGCCTCTTCTCCCCTCCTCCTCCCTCCCTTCCTCCTCCCTCTCTTTGAAGGAATGCCGCTGGAACATGCTCCCCTCTGAGCCATGTGCCCCACCGTCCTCAGCTGGTGTGACATGGTCTCTGGTGTTTCCTGTCCAAAGCTCTTCCCTCTCCACATCTCCTGGCCTCTCCTTCAGTCTTGCTATCCAGTTGTCCCGAAGTTCTTCAAGCTCACTCATGTTCTCCCTACCCCACAGCAAACACAAGAGCAAGCCAATGTGCATCACAGGTCACACCACACACGACACCACTGCAGCCTACCTCAGGTGAGTGAGCAGGAAGGACGTGGTCTTGTCTGCCAGCTGGGGTGCACCGTCCGAGGCCTCAACAGTTGGCAGTCGCGAACCAGTTGCACTCTGAGAGGAGTACACCAGTGGGGCCTGCCGTGAGGGGAGGGGAGGGGAGGGGAGGGGTGAGGTGGTTCGGCACAAGGGGTGGAGCAGAGTGTGTGTGGCCCATACACTGCACTGCTCACCATCACTAGAGGATGAGCCTGGGACATGGCCTTCAGCTGGGCATCAGGCACCACTGTCACCTAGCAGGGGGAGTGCAGGTGCCACATGACATCACACGACATCACATGACATCACGACAGTCAAATAAAAGATGCACGAGTCCCTCCACCTGCAGCTGTCCAACACACTGTCCGGCAAAGTCCACCACATTGTACCAGCCACTTAGGAGGGGCATCCCATAACCAAGGGGACTGAGGTCCACTGTGGCACAGCCGAGACACTTGTCCTTCACTGGAGAGTAGGCAGTACATGGGTCCATCAGACACACCCACCACACACGCCCCCACACACCCCCCATTACCTTCCTCTGCCTTAAGCCACACCTGCACCTGTAGGCCCAACGACTGTGCGGAGAGAGAGAGAGAGATGCTAGGTCAGTGAGTAGTGTTGCTGTTAACAGCCCACTACCACCAGCTGGGGAGGTGTTCTTACTTGGGGGTCTAGCAACTCCCTTGGTATCTTGGTCTTGGAGTGGTGGTTCCAGGAGGGGCGGGGCACAAGGGGGGCAGGGGGAGTGGCTATCCGCTCCACCAAGGGGTGGGGGTGGACCACAGCATAGGCAGCAGTGCAACTGGAGGGAGCGAGCCACACAAGACAGGCAGTAAAGTAGTTACGGGATGAACACCACTCCCACCTCCACCACCAACCCACCCCTCAGCTGTGTCTCTCGCTGGCACCGCCTGGTGGATGTGGAGAGTGGCATCAAATAAGTTTGCAGCTTCAAGTTGCCTCTGCAGCTCCACCTGTGCAGCATTCTGTGGCTCCTCTTCCACCTCCTTCTCCTCACCACCAGAGGGAGAGGAGGACTGCATAGTTGAAGGAGGCTCTGAAGAGTCCTGAAGGCATCACGCAAGAGCTCAGTTCAGTGCTCCCAACCCCTCCCAAACCCACCACTCCCTCTCACTGCCCCTCCCACTGCTCCACCCACTCACACTTATCTCCATCTCATGAGTGAGTCCTTTGCACTCTGCCAGCTGCCCTGGCAGGAGGGACAGTCCCACCTGAACACACCCTCCACCCAGTGAGGCTGCTCCCGGCTTGAACAGCGGGTAGCACCCCCTAGTGTTGCACACACAGAAGAGAGAGAACTGCTGTTCACATGACACTACTACACTATCTATACATGTGACAACCAACTCAGTGCCTGTGGAGTGTGCAAATCATTGCAAATAGTGACAGACGCAGTGAATGATGTGTAGTGTCAACAGCCCAGTGTCACCAGCCCAGTGTCAACAGCCCAGTGTCACCAGCCCAGTGTCAACAGCCCAGTGTCAACAGCCCAGTGTCAACAGCCCAGTGTCAACAGCCCAGTGTCACCAGCCCAGTGTCAACAGCCCAGTGTCAACAGCCCAGTGTCACCAGCCCAGTGTCAACAGCCCAGTGTCAACAGCCCAGTGTCACCAGCCCAGTGTCAACAGCCCAGTGTCAACAGCCCAGTGTCAACAGCCCAGTGTCAACAGCCCAGTGTCACCAGCCCAGTGTCAACAGCCCAGTGTCACCAGCCCAGTGTCACCAGCCCAGTGTCAACAGCCCAGTGTCACCAGCCCAGTGTCAACAGCCCAGTGTCAACAGCCCAGTGTCACCAGCCCAGTGTCTTGGTGTGCGTGTGATCTGCACTCACTGCACACGTCCCTCGTCACCCTCTCTCAGGGAGAGACCACCCAAAGGGATGTAGCAGCAGCCAAGCAAAGTGTCATCAGCTGAGGGACGAGAGCGGTGATGACCCGCCCTTCCTGACAGCCACACCTGCACCTCGAGACACTCCTCCTTGAGGTACCTGCAAACACACACACACACACACACACACACACACACACACAACACACACACCAACACACACACACACACCAACACACACACACACACACACACACACACACACACACACACACACACACACACACACCAACACACACACACACACACACACCAACACACACACACACACACACAGAGGGTGAGGCTACAGCACTGGGCACCACTTCTTCTGCCCACAACTCACCATTTCAGTGACTCTGTGATGGGGATGTGTGTCACTGCAGAGTGGCTGAAGCGGTACAGAGCCCTCCCATCCTGCACAGTGGCTGCTCTGTGGGCCATTGTCACAGTTGGCTCTTTCAGTGATGAGCAACGAATTGGTAACAGCACACTCATCGCGCATGTGTGTGTATGTGTGTGTGCGCGCGCACGCTACACTCACTTCTGTCATAGACCTTATACCTCAGGTAGCACAGTTTGTGGAGGGAGGAGGTGGGGTAGCGCACACTGTCCTCACTGACCTGCACCCAGCTGACACTGAGGTGCCACCGCACGCACTCATATCCATCCCACTCCACTTCCTCAGGGGACCACCCACCGGCAGAGGCCTATAGGACAACACATCACCATAGAAGTCCCCTCCCACCTCCACCAGCCCCCCCACCCTCCCCCTGCACCTGCTGCTGCACGAGCTGCCTGTGGTGCTTGGAGGCAAAGCTCAGGGACAGCTCCAGTCCCCCCAAGCACTGTGCACTTTGCTCGAGGTCCTGACCCTCTGCTTGGCCCACACCAACTGAGGCGGACCAGGTAGGTGACGGCACAACTGGCAGCCAACCATGAATGCCTACGTACAGGAGAGCACAGGCAGCAGTGGATGTGTGTGTGTGTGTGTGTGTGTGTGTGTGTGTGTGTGTGTGTGTGTGTGTGTGTGTGTGTGTGTGTGTGTGTATGTGTGTTTGTCACACTGACCTGTCTCTCTGGCCAGCAGCTGGCTGAGATGCACTTCGGTGACTCCTAACAGGACTTCCTTTGGTGGGCGCTGAAGGTGGCGTGAGGTGACCCCACCTGACAAGGATGTCTGTGGGCAGCACACAAACAGCAGTGAGTCTTACCAGCATGTGAGTCAGATGGAGGCCATGTGAGTCAGATGGAGGCCATGTGAGTCAGATGGAGGCCATGTGAGTCAGATGGAAGTCATGTGAGTCAGATGGAGGCCACGTGAGTCAGATGGAAGTCATGTGACACCATCTCACCTGTGGTGCCGTTCGGTCTACCTTGTGCCACACCTCAAACACTGCCTTACTCTGCTGCAGTGCCTCTGCCAGCGCTTGCTTGGCCCCGCCCCTAAGGGGGAGGGCAATGGCAAAGTGGTGGGAAAACTCAGGACTGAAGTTTCGAGCAACTGCCTTTGTTTCAAAGGAGTTCTGAGGAGAGTGGAGGAGGGAGAGTGGAGGAGATATGGACTCACTCATGCTTGACATCTACATTGGACAACAGACCTTGACAATGACTTGGGGCAGCTGCAACTTGACAAATGCATTTACTCCCTCCCTTGCCGGCTGGGCCATGAGCAAGGGTTCCCTTTCAGCTGCAGCCCCTTCTGCTGCTTCCTTCAGCCCACATGCTCTTAAGACACCCACAGAGAGGGTGATGAGGGAGGCGGTCTCCTCCTCCACCCCTCTCCTCCCTCCTCCCTCCTCACAGGTGTACGTAACACGCACATGTAGTACCCCGCCCTCCTTCCCTCCCCCCTCCTGGCCGGTGGCTGTAAGTGGAATGGAGAAGGGCTGCCCACGACCAGGGTCCCCCAAACGCCTCATTGTCACCAAGGCACAGAGCTTGGCCAGGGGGAGGTGGCCCTGCAGCAACACACACACACACACACAAGGCTGAACATTTCCTTGTTACTTTCTACACAAGGAAATGGAGTCATGTACAAATCAATGATTGTCAGCACGCACGCACGCACGCACGCACGCATGCACACACACACACACACACTGCACCTTTGCCACAAGCTGGTCCCGTATGTTGGGGTAGTAGAATCTCTTCCAGACCTCAAAGGGCACTCCGTGGGATGGGTAGGCAGCCAACAGTACATGCTGCACTGGACGGCCAGGAGGGAGGGGCAGGGTGTGGCGCTGGGACTGGTCCAGCACAGGGTCAGGAATGCACAACACGGTTGGAGTGCGGTGAGCCAGGAGGGGGAAGGCGGGGCTCTCCCCTGGACACACCTCCTGAGGACTTGCTCTCTCCTAATGCAAACAGATCAACTATGACACCAGCCGACTCCCAACCACGCCGTCACCCCGCCCTCTCACTCACCTCCCCCTGGGGCTGCTGGGACAGCCCAGGGAAGTGATACTGGACATAGCAGTCAGCCTCACCCCACACAGCAGTGTTCAGGGATGGAAGGCCTCGCACCGACTCCACGGCTACTTCAAAGTTGTGTTCCACCTCACCCGCTGCAGTTCCGCCCACTGCAGCCCCACCCACCTGATGCACAGCTGCCTCCTCCTGCTGTGAACTGCTTCCATGGCAACGGTGAGGATGTGCTATGGGGTACGGCCTTCTTAGGAGGAAATTTCCCCCAGCATAGTGCTGCATGAGGTGGGAGACCTGTGGAGAGGAGGCCACACAGCGGGTCACACACCTGAGCACAGATCCACACAGCACCACACTACAGTACAAAGGTACCACATTAACACACGTGTCTGCCCCTCCCCCTCCCCCTCCCCCTCACCTGCTGACTGCTGCCGAGAGCGAGGATGACCCCTAGGTGGCCGTGGGTGGAGGCAGTGAGTGGGTTGGTGATGGGGCAGTAGCTGTCCATAGCCACCACAGGGTACTCTGCCTCCAACAGAGAGGGCAGGAGGGCATCATCAGTGAAGGCCAAGTGGAACTGGCTGAGTGACACCTTCACTAGGCCCAGTAGCTACAGGAGGCCAGGGGCCACGTGAAGCCTCAAACACGACACACTCACAAGTTGGTGCATGCTTCTCCCCTGCTACCCACCAAGCCCATTGTACCTGGTCCTCGGTGGATGTACCGGCAGTCTTGTGCCACACCTCGGCCACCATCACACCATTGCAGAGCTGCGTCAGGAGTGATGAGCTCAGGACCAGTGGGAACACAAGGCGGTGGTTGAACTGAGGCTGGGACGAGCTCCAAACCACGTCAGTTGCTGGAGGTGGCCGGCTGCTACAGAACAAGCGACAGACAACATAGCCATTGGGAGGCTCCTTGGCACCTGCTTGGACTGTCAGCCCCACGGCCTCCGGGATGAAGAGCAAGAGGTGGAGTGTCACCACACGTGGTGGGGGGTGCACTAGGGTGTTGTGGACCTGGGGGCACGCATCCACCACCTTGGGCTCCATTGAGGGGGCAGTAGATTGTCCACCATCATCCTCACTAGAAGGGGAATCCCCACTGTAGGCCTCTTGGGATGCAGCAGGAGGGGGCTGTGCCCTGGGGAACCCCCTCCGTCCACCTTTGGGAATAAGCTGCAATTTTACCTGAAAAGTAAAAGTGAAACTGACAGTACACACACACAAACACACACACACACACACACACACACACACACACACACACAACACACACACACACACACACACACACAAACACACACACACAAACACACACACACACACACACACACACACACACACACACACAAACACACACACACTAGCTGTGGAGGAGAAGCACTATAAAGCAAACTGCTACAACTTTCATTAACCAGGCGTACTGTGAGTGTCCCTAAGGCTGGTTGGCTGGGGCCAGCAGAGGAAAAGGCAGAGCTGAGGTCAGCCAGGTGGACATTGAGGACGCTCTCCAACTCCATCCCACCAGCACGCAAAGTGCTCTGCAGGCGCATGCTGGACTTGCCTATCAGTCGCGGCTGGAAGGGGAGGGAAGGACCAAGGCAGTGCACACACTGTGTCAGCTGAGTGCTCCCAGCCCCACTCCATAGTCCAGCAGCTCAAGTCTAGACCCTAGCCCCCCAGCCTTGCCCTCTGTCTGACCGTGCGCTGCTGGGGCAGTCTCATGTACACTCTAAACACGACTGTCTCCTGCCACCACTCAAAGATGACCTTCCGTGTGAAACTAGCTGGGAAGAGTGAACAGTGGTTGAAGGAGACCACTTTAGGGGGAGGAGCAAGGGAGGGGAGGGGGAGGTGAGGGGGGGAGGGAAGGGGCAGCAGTGAACATGACAGCAATATGACAGCAATATGACAGCAATGTGACAGCAATGTGACAGCAATGTGACAGCAATGTGACAGCAATATGACAGCAATGTGACAGCAATGTGACAGCAGCAATGTGGCTGCCATGTGTCGAGTTACACTGAAACAAACACAACACATGTCCAGCCATGTTGTCTCCTCCTCTCCATCTCACCTCCAGTCCCAGCCATCTTCCTGGATGCCACCCTCATCACCTCCTGAGCGTGACATGTCTGACTGGTTGTCACGGGAAAGTGGTACTCGATGAACAACACACTGCTCAGGAAGGGGACAACCACAAACACATGTCAAAACACCTCACCCCTACCCCATCAATGTCAGTGAGCTAGCACCAACCTGTCAAGGTAAGCCGAGGGAGTCACATCCTTGTGTGCCGCTAGGAAGGCCGTCTGATCCAACTCCAGCCGTCCCACCTCCACACGCACGGCACCCACCCGACCCAGTGCGGTCAACCGCTCCAGACCAAGCAGTTTGAGGATTCGGCCCTCTCTCAGCTGACCAGTACGGCCTAGGCCACTCCGCAACTGACCTCCCCTCCTCCTCCCACCACTGGCAGCAGCAGCTAGGGTCAAGAAGGCAACAGACAGAACCACAAACACACTTTGACCTACCAAACCAGCCCACCAGTCAATGGTACAAACACACACCTTTCCCCTTGGTGCCTTCCTTCTCCCCTTCCAGTCTCCCATCACTGATCCCCTCTCCCTCCTCCAGTATCGCCACATCCTGAGCCAACTTTGCCTCCTGGTCCTCCTCTCCTTGTGCTACCACAGCACTGGGGAGGGCCTCACCCTCACTGCCACTATCAGAGGGATACTATACCCAGAACACACACACACACACACACACACACACACACACACACACACACACACACACACACACACACACAACACACACACACACACACACACACACACACACAAACACACACACACACATACACACACACACACACACACACACACACACACACACACACACACACACATGGATTAGCATGTGATCAAGGCAAGGGAATCTCTTGTGTGTTGTGTGCAAGTGTAGTGTGTGTGTGTGTGTGCATGTGCGTGTGTGTGTGTGTGTGTGTGTTGTGTGCAAGTGTAGTGTGTGTGTGCGTGTGTGTGTGTGTGTGTGTGTGTGTGTGTGTGTGTGTGTGTGTGTGTGTGTGTGTGTGTGTGTGTGTGTGTGCCCTCTCACTGTAGGATGTGTGTAGATGAGCCTGTCAAGCAGTGACTGGTCGTGCAGGGGGTGGCTTGAGGACTCGCTGCTCAATGTCAAGTCCACTTCACTGTCACTCTCATCTGCAGTCCCGCCCACTGGCCCCGCCCACTGGCCCACCCCACCATCTGTCACAAGACGGATCACATCACAGTCAAGTGTGCCTCCTCCCTCAGGGGCACACCCCAATGCTCCACCCAGGGGGAGGGGCAGTGTTTGGTCCACATCAGTAGGCGTAGCAGGGGTGGGTATTGTGCTGTTAGACAAGATACAAGGAGCAGAGGGTGTCTCCAGCAACAACACCCAGATAAGGCAAGAACAGCTCAAGCCTCCACAATACCTCACTGAGCTCATCATGTAGTTGGCAGGCTGCCACTCTACACATCAGGGCATGCTTATCAATGCTATGTAAACCATACAACTGTTAATACATTCCAAAAAAGTGTCAACTTGCTCCAAAAGCACTCGGCAAACCACCCAACTAGGCTTGTGGGCAGACAGGCATCAGACACCGACAAACTCACCCTTGCTCCTCACAGCCCCTGTCATCTTCCTCCTCCCACTCCAGATCCCGCCCTCTCCGCTCCACCCCCTCCCACACATCCTCCGAGGACAGTAGAGACCGGACCATCGACTCCCTCAGCCTGTGGCTCTTCTGCAGTAGATGTTCATAGAGGAGGTTCCCTGGTTCTGCCCCCTCGGTGGGAGGGGTCCCACATGTGTCCTCAAGAGCGGAGTCTCCCCCAGGGGCCCGGGGGGACACTGCAGCCAAGCTACCTTTCACTGTGGCCCCATATTTTCTATTTGTGCTCAATGGGTGCAAGGAATTCTGGGCAACATGTGAGACATTCCAAACCATGTGCTCAAGGCCAAATTTGCATTAGCATCAATGCCACACATTCCAATGACACACCAGCAACACTCACCTCTTCAGGGATGTCAAAGCGCACTGTCCTACCTTGAGGTGGGGTGGGGGGCTGAGCTGTTTGAGGTGGGGTGGGGGGCCTTACGGGGCTGTTGGCCATCTCCAGGTGGAAGAGCATCCTGAGCCTAGCCAGCACCACTCCATCCCTGTCCACCACTGGGTACTCACTGCAAAGCAGGGTACACCAGCCGTGTGTGTGTGTGTGTGTGTGTGTGTGTGTGTGTGTGTGTGTGTGTGTGTGTGTGTGTGTGTGTGTGTGTGTGTGTGTGTGTGTGTGTGTGTGTGTGTGTGTGTGTGCACTCACTCAGAACAGTGATCCGGGAGTCCCATACCATATGGGCCCCACGGAACCACTAGCTAACCTTGCATGCGTACTAAACTCGTTGACCCCACTGCATGATAGCTAATTACTCGTGTTCCTGTGCATGTTCAAACTCTCTGCATGAGTCTGAAACAGTTGTTTATTGTACCGTGTGTCCCTCAGCATGCTGGCAATCACTGTTTACTCACTGACTCCATTCTTTGTTTTGTAGCGTTGTCATTAATAAAGAAATGTCCTTTCCTGTGTGTGCATGTGCATGTGTGTGTTTGCATGCATTTGTGAAGTACTCACGCTTCCATTGAGTTCTGGGTGGCTAGGTCTTTAATGTTAGAAGCTGTGGCTGTCCCTACACACAGCGAGGAGTCGGACACTCGGCCAAGCCCCACCTCCAGCTCAAGGGGCTGCATGTCTGACACACCAGACACACACACATGATGATATACCATATCACACCCCCTCACCATGGAGGTGAGGAGCACACACCCACACACTCCACCATCCCTCACCCTTCACCATGGAGACAAGCAGCACACACCCACACCCCTCACCATGGAGACAAGCAGCACACACCCACACACTCTACCATCCCTCACCCCTCACCATGGAGCACACACCCACACACTCCACCATCCCTCACCCCTCACCATGGAGACAAGCAGCACACACTCCACCATCCCTCACCCCTCACCATGGAGCACACACCCACACACTCCACCATCCCTCACCCCTCACCATGGAGACAAGCAGCACACACTCCACCATCCCTCACCCCTCACCATGGAGACAAGCAGCACACACTCCACCATCCCTCACCCCTCACCATGGAGCACACACCCACACACTCCACCATCCCTCACCCCTCACCATGGAGACAAGCAGCACACACTCCACCATCCCTCACCCTTCACCATGGAGCACACACCCACACACTCCACCACCCCTCACCCCTCACCATGGAGACAAGCAGCACACACTCCACCATCCCTCACCCCTCACCATGGAGACAAGCAGCACACACTCCACCATCCCTCACCCCTCACCATGGAGCACACACCCACACACTCCACCATCCCTCACCCCTCACCATGGAGACAAGCAGCACACACTCCACCATCCCTCACCCCTCACCATGGAGACAAGCAGCACACACTCCACCATCCCTCACCCCTCACCATGGAGCACACACCCACACACTCCACCATCCCTCACCCCTCACCATGGAGACAAGCAGCACACACTCCACCATCCCTCATCCCTCACCATGGAGCACACACCCACACACTCCACCACCCCTCACCCCTCACCATGGAGACAAGCAGCACACACTCCACCATCCCTCACCCCTCACCATGGAGCACACACCCACACACTCCACCACCCCTCACCCCTCACCATGGAGCACACACCCACACACTCCACCACCCCTCACCCCTCACCATGGAGCACACACCCACACACTCCACCATCCATCACCCCTCACCATGGAGCACACACCCACACACTCCACCATCCCTCACCCCTCACCATGGAGCACACACCCACACACTCCACCACCCCTCACCCCTCACCATGGAGCACACACCCACACACTCCACCATCCCTCACCCCTCACCATGGAGCACACACCCTCACACTCCACCATCCCTCACCCCTCACCATGGAGCACACACCCACACACTCCACCATCCCTCACCCCTCACCATGGAGTACACACCCACACACTCCACTATCCCTCACCCCTCACCATGGAGCACACACCCACACACTCCACCATCCCTCACCCCTCACCATGGAGCACACACCCACACACTCCACCATCCCTCACCCCTCACCATGGAGCACACACCCACACACTCCACCATCCCTCACCCCTCACCCCTCACCATGGAGGTAGGCAGCAAACTTGGCGTGTGAAGACGTGATGCTGTAGCTGGATTGCGTCACCAGGTAGCCCCTAGCCGCCTTTGCATGGCCCACCTTTCCCCCTCGCTTGACGGGTAGCCTGAGGCAGCAGACACACAAGCAGTACACCCCGCACCGGGTGAGCCCTGCACTGGGTGAGCCCTGCACACCACACTGCACAATGAGACCATATTCAGACAGAGCTTCCCTTTCATGATTTGATAGAGGCTCATAGTTGCGATGTTCACTGTAAGCAGTCGACAAAGACCCCTGGGTTGTTGAAACGTCCTGCTCCCCCATTGCTTTATTAAAGCTGCAGTACTGCTCATCATTTTCATGATCTCCCCTTTCATGTTTGTTTACTTTCAGTCAGAGTGTTTTACGTTCACTTTAATGGACAGCACGTCACAATAGTCCAAGTCAGTTTTGACGAGTGAAACTGTAGTCTAAATGTTTACTCTAATCACGGCCGTGGTTGCAAGGGCTCATTAAACCAAATACTTAAAACACACTGCATTGGTAATGAATCACACTGCATACCTAAGCATACTCCCTGGTCTGTCCTCTCCCCACCATCTCAGCCGAACTGCAAGCGTCCAGGAGGGAGGCTCGATCGAGTGCACCCAACTCAAACTCGTTGCATGCACATGCAGACGGCCCTTGGTCTGGCCACCCACGTGCGGTGGCAAACTACCACAGCAGCCTACAGCAGGTGCGCCTGTAAAGCACACGGCAGAGAAAAACAAAAAGTGAACATCTCATGCATAAAGGATCATTCATATCTACTTCACCAGACCTGGCTTGAGTGCAGGGTTGAGTTTATTGGCGACTGCTTTGCTCATCTTTGGAAGCCATTTTGGTTTAAATTCAGCGCCAATCTGCTTCAAATCGACGTCATAACCTAGTTTCGTCATGGTAACGGGATCACGCGAGCTGGAGTATAAAAGCTGCCTCCCCCGGTGCCTCGCGACCAGTCCTGTTGACCAGCCGGAAGAAGAACTGTATTTCAGACTGTAAGCTGCCGAGAAACAAAGATGGGAGAATGGAGCACCGGCCTTTTCTCTTGCTTTAGCGACATCACTATCTGTCTGATTTCGTACTTCGTGCCGTGCTACCAGGTTGGCAAGAATGCGGAGGCAGTTGGCGAGAGCTGCATTCTGTATGGTCTGCTGTACTACTTTGCGCCCTGCATTATCGGAATGTTGATCCGTGGAAAAGTCAGGGAGTCGAAGGGGATCGAGGGCAGCACCATCATCGATCTCCTCCTCCACTGGTTCTGCGGATGCTGCGCTGTGGCCCAGGAGGCGCGTGAGCTGCAGGGATCGGGTGGACAGTCCATGGCCAGAGAATAGATGGATAGATATGAATACAGTTACAGTAGTGTGCTAAGGCATGACGGTGTTCCATTTTTGAATTAAGTTTCTCGTCATTGTACAAGTAGCTAGATGTAGTGAATTGTCAAAAAGTTCATGTCTTTCGTTATTCGATGAACCGTGAATTGTGATTCGTAGAAGACAGCTCTGCTAAAACGAAGGGGGGCGGGCGGTGCATGCCTTACCATATAAGGATCGTTCTAAAAATAGCCCCACCCTCCACCCGACCACACGCGCGCATTAGCTCGACCTTTATGGAAGCTACATTGTTGATGGTTGATTGTTTACACATGATCATTTGAATAGTCATACTTCAGAAGGTGTGAGTGCACGCGGGACAGTTGATTAGTCAGCGTCTGTGAGGGAGGACACCCCTGGGAGGACTTTCCCTGCAGCAAAAGATGAATATAGTGTCAGAGGTCATTGTGTGTTTGTGAATAAGCAGGTGGTCTGGTGTGATGCTGCCTGTCATAGAGTGGTGTATGCCTCCACCAACACAGCTATGAGCACACCTTCCAAGAGCTCCAAGCTGGCTCCCCCACCAGTGCTAACATGGCTAACTTTGTCCGCAGCTCCAAACTTCTGTGCACAAGTTGCTGTGTCCCCTCCTCCTGTCACAGCAATGCACAAACACATAACCGTCACTCCACACACAGGACAGTACCCCCCCACACATTACTGCACACCAGTGAACAATGTCAAGCATCACTTGCTCACCTATAATGGTCACTGCACCCCGTTCTGTTGCCATGACAACAGACTCAAGCATTGCCTTTGATCCCTCAGCAAAGCTGTCAAACTCAAACACTCCAGGAGGCCTGAGGTGGACAGGTAATGAAGGTGATGTCATCAAGATGGTGTGTGTGTGTATGAACCTGTGCAGGGCCCCCACTGAAACTATTCATTAGCAATATAGTTGCTTTCAGAGTGGTTGGCCAAAATAGCAAATGGTCCAATGGTGAAATGGTGTGAGGTCATTATTCAGCATTGCCACTTGCCATTATGTCATCCTGCTACATCACACCCCCATTTATCTTCTGGACAACCATTGTGAAATTGGATGTACACACAGGAACAAAGTACCCACTAATGTGATCTACCAATGGACCAATAACCACCGTGATTCCAGGAAGTGGTCTAAAGTGCTAACATACCACATCCAAATGCCGGCTAGTCCTGTCCCCCTCCTCTCCTCCCCTTCCCTCCCCTCCCCCCTCCCCCCTCCCCTCCCCTCCCCTCTACTCCCTCCCCTCCCCTCCCACAGGCAGTCTGGCCAACCTACCCATTCCAGACAATTGTGTTCGCCTTAGCAATGACACTGGAAAAGAGTTTGATGCTCTCTTCACCAATGTCCAGACCCTGCGGGAGGGGGGGGAGGCTTAGACACACCGAAGAGGAGCCCCCTTGTGACATAGCCATCAGATAAGTGACCCCCTCACCATCCATCCTGCAGGAATGCCAGTGCCTAGAGTGGCATGTCCCACCTGCAGAGGATGTAGCACAATGTCATAGGAATAACACCTCATGTCTCTATGTACACACATTAGGCTTACTGCATGTGTGTGTGTGTGTGTGTGGTATGTAAGCACGTGCGTGATGAGTGCATGAGTGAGCTCTGGTCAGCCTGGTTTCACTGACATTGGCAGCCTTGTCAAACTTGTCCCCAGTCACATGGTCCACCGGCAGGTGTATCTTGACACCTTTTCGCTCTGCAGCGGCCATGACTTCGCCCACAATGGCTGCCCCTTCTTCATCAAACAGTGAATTACCAATCTGACGATAAGCACACATATCAAGTGAAAGCAAACAGGACACAAAGCTGCATCAATAGCTGTCAATAGCTGACCTTGCAGACAGCAAAGCATGCCCTAGTACTAATCACATTCAAGGTTTCTCTGAACACAGAAGGATAACACAATTAGTCTGTCACCCCCATGAGGGGATGGGTGTAATGAGCCAATCGGATTTGAGGTCACTAGGGGGAAACCCATTTAACTGCTTTGACCTAGCTGACTTCATGTCACTGGCAGCCTTTAATCCTCTTGGGGTACCCCTTCATCCTCTTGAGCTACCTCTTCATCCTCTTGAGTTACCTCAATCTGACCTGACCTGCTAACTAACTTCCTTCCCTTTCATTCCCATCCAACACACCTCCATTCCCTGAACCATCTTGGCGAAGGTGTAAGCCATCCCTCCCCCAATGATCATGTCGTCCACTTTGTCCAACATGTTATGGATCAGCTGGATCTTGTCCTGCACCTTGGCACTGCACAGCGGCCAGGCACACACACATGACACTCACACCCCACTCCACCCCTTCCAACCCCACAACCCCACACCCCACCCACCACACCCCCACACCCCACCCACACATACTCACCCTCCCAAAATGGCTAGAAAAGGCTTCTTTGGCTGATGAAGAGCCTTTGAGAAGTAGCTCAGTTCCTTGTTCATTAGGAACCCTGCAGCCCTCACTGGAAGCTGCACACCAACCACAGAGCTGGGAGGGGAGGAGGGGGGAGAGGGAGGGGTGAGGAGGAGAAGGGGTGAAGAGGAGTGGGGGGGAGAGAGAGGGGTGGGGAGGGGGAGGGGTGGAGTGTACGACCGAGATGCACTTGACTCACCTGTGCGCACGGTGAGCTGTGCCAAAGGCATCATTGATATACACATCACCGAGCTTGGACAGTGACGCTCGAAACACCTCCACCTGCTTTGCATTGGCTTTCACAGCCTTCCCCTCCTTGTCCTTCCCCTTCCCCTCCTCCTCCAGGTGGAACCTCAAGTTCTCCAGAAGAATCAACGCACCTGCAACGCCAGACAACCCCCACAGGGCTTGTGGTTGAGGTGTCCTAGTGCAATACATGTGCAATGTGTGTGGTGTGTGCGAGCACTGCCCACAGTACCTGGCGGTGGGCTGGCACATGCCGCCTCCACCTCCTCTCCTACACAGTCTGGTAGAAACGTGACCTCGCGGCCAATCAAACGCTGCAGCTCCTCTGCAACAGGTGCCAGAGAGTACTTGTCTTGGCGCCTCCCGTCTGGGCGGCCAAGGTGGCTCATGGCAACCACACTCCTTGCCCCTCGGTCAAAGGCATGTTTGATGGTTGGGAGAGCAGCTACTATCCTGTAATCCAGGGGGAGGGGAGGGAGAGTGGGAAGGGGGAGTGGGTAGGGGGGAGGGAGAGGGGGAAGGAGGGGGAAGGGGTCATAAGACAATTCTGTTGACATGCAGGTGACACTCATGATGTGTTTGTGATCCACATGACCAGTGCGCCCACGTGACATCATACCTCACCCCAGACAACCTTTTGCGTGCACTTGTTGTGATGCATATTAATGATGCATATAAATGAGTTCATCAATGACGCACTGCTACCAAACAAAATGGCTGCCGGTAGCCCGTCGACTTCGCTCTTAGATCATGGCAGTTGGTTGTACCTAGGACCTTGGTATGAGCGCGCACCTCTGATTGCTCTTGACCGTCTTGCCCTCTAGTGGAACGTTGAAGTCCACCCTGTACCAGCAACAGCAGAAGGTAAACAAGCGCGCGCCTGCTGCAGTCCCGATCAGCAAATGACGGGGGGACAGCTCACCTCACTAGCACTCTCTTGTTCTTCAGACCCAGTGACTCGATGGACAGTTTGTTCAAAGCCATCGATTCCTGCTTGTGTCGTACGTGTCGACCTTGCAAATCTCCCTCTTAATTAACCCGGGTACCTCTAGAACTCAAGAGCCCATAGGCGCTTACTAAACAGACTGCTCCAGTAATACACTACGTACATTTATTCCATTAGTCAAAATGAATGCAACGACCGAATCTACTTGCCTATCTATATAAAGCTAATAGTGTTCCTTCACACACTACACACTACTCATTGGCCAAGACCAGTGCACAAGGGGCCTATGCCTCGCTGTACATTGACTCAATCTGCTCAGCATACTTCTTCACAACAGCAAATCGTTTCAGCTTCAGGGTAGGGCCTGCAGGGGAGGGGAAGGGGAGGGGAGGGGGAGGGAGGGGAGGGGAGGGACAGTTACTCAAGTGAAGTAATGAGATAATAGCAGTAAACAAGGTATTCACCCAGCTCTCCCCCTGGTACTGAGAAGTCTGTCTCAAGCATAAAGTACTTCTGGACCTGCATGAGGAGAGGGGTTGGTTGTTCTAGTTACCAACACGAGGGGTCACTGAGTGCTTGGTGGACAACTCAACATGCCACAGACACACTTGGGACCGGCAAAGATCACCAACAGACACACTGTGACACTCATCCAATTACTCGTGGTCCCCTGAATTCAGTACCTTCTGTGCATTAGAGACGGCTGATGTTTCATTGTACTTCTTCAACCCGTCCATGATGGCCTTGTGCACATTTTCATCCTTTGCAGCACGGACCTCAGACACAGTGCTAAAGTCACAGCCAATGTCTGAAAGTGCTCGCTTGGCTTCTACCAGCAAATCGTCTGTAGGCTCTCCAGTGTCCAAGTTAACAACACACTGCAGAAACGAGACTGCACACAACTCACACCCACTCCAAACCTGAACCCTGCTAGCTATGTTGAGCAGTGTGTGCACCTTCTAACCTGGAGCACACAGGCCAATATATAAGGGACACCTAAGACTGGCACATTGCCCCACTTCAGTGCTACCCAATCAGGTTGCAAAGAGGCCATTACATCACCTAACGCCATTCATGAACCAAAACAATTACAGACAGCTTGTCTGCCACGTGTCATGCATAGCTTTTGCTGAAGTGCTACTCCTTCCAATATGTGAGTGGATTTGAGAAAAGGTCCAATTTCGTGCAGTTGATCAATTTTGAGTGAGTGACACCTTGGTAAATCGGAATGGTTGAGCTGTCTATTGCTCGTTGTTGTGCTTCGATATCTGCTCCCGTTCGCGAGATACGCTCTCTGAAGTACGAAATTACGCTCGGTACGGAATAGGGAAAACGGCATTTAAACACTTACTTTTGGTTATAGCCAAAATGGTGGATACGTTGGGGTGGTCGTGGTGGGAAGTGTATCTGCCTTGTCTTCGGCACAGCAAGGTCTTCAAGTTCATTGAAAAAGATGAATTAGTATGCGTATATTGACTTCAGCAGGACCTGGTTGCCATGAAGAACGTGCGTAGCTTTTCACGCTCATGTGAATCATCTGTATACGTCACGCATGACGGCCAACAGTGTAACTTTGCAGTCTTCTTTTGAGCTTCAGAGACGGACTATAGGCTTCAAACTTGGCCAGAAGGTAGGGACTGTACCATAGATATGAATGATGCCAAAAGCCGAATTTTTGCTGAAATGTCACCCATGCAACCGTTTTCGCCTGTAGCTATTGTTTACATATTGCGCGAAACTGGACCTTTTCTCAAATCCGCTCACATATGATTAGCAGCTACATTGATGCGTTAGCAACAGGAACCAGGACAGCCACACTTACTCCGCTACTCAGTCAAACACTCTCAATAGCGTTCTCTTGTGTGTTGCATTTCTATTTGCGCATGCAGAATAAATTAGGACATAGATCCCGTTGGCATGGTAACATGCGTCTAAACAATGTTTCTAAACGTCGTAGACACCCTGGGTGTTGTTTTGCGCCGTGGTCTATTTCGACTAGCCGTGTTCTAATTCGACGTGCGACGTTCGCGCCTATGCTCTAAATAGCGATTTAGGGCATGGGCGTGGCACATGCGTCGTTCGCGCTATGCTCTAAATAGCGATTTAGGGCATGGGCGTGGCACGTGCGTCATTCGCACTATGCTCTAAATAGCTTGGGCCCGTGGTCTATAGCAGAGGCCATTGTCAGAAATTGCTAACTACTTCCAGAAGACGCGTGATGACGCAAGTACTAGTAGTTAAACTGATTCGCTGCCGCTCCTTGCCCAATCGTTGGGATCTATAACACTTAAATGCTGACCAATCGGTGTCTCTGAAGATTTAGACCACTCGGCACTCGGGCACTTTGCGCCCCCTCGTGCTCTAAATCTCAGAGACACCTCTTGGTCAGCATTTAACTATTACTTAATTGATGATGAACGTAAAGTTGCATAACTGTGCTTGTCAACCGACATACGCTCGACATATAGCAACGTGCCTATTTTCCCTGTACAAATATTCCTGGGTGTGTGAGGCTACATACCTTCATGGTCACCAGACAGGTGAGGTACTTCCGCTTGTCACCGACCACCATCACATTGTTCAGGAAGGGAACAGCGGCCTTGATGGCATTCTCAATAGGGACTGGGGGAATATTCTCACCACCAGCTGTGATGATCAGCTCTGAGGATAGGACACAACCAAAGTAGCAGTTGTGCAAACAGCTCTAACCTAGTCTGGCCACTTGAGCCAACTTCCCATTCTTGCATGGGACAGAAGAGAACTTAGATCTAGCAACCTTGGTCAATTTCACACCTCTGGCTATGGGCATTTATTAGCTTCACATTAGGGGGAAAGGCATCAGACGTTCAGGTAGCCTTGACATAGTGGCCGAAGACGGATGTTACCAGGATTCTACTGAAGACAACATGTTGTGTCTTTGCTGTCTCCCAGGGATAAGGGAAGGGTCTTTGGCACTCTCCCGTTCACCAATCCCAGCTCAAATCTTGATCCCAGTCGAAAGCAAAGTGAAACAAGCCACAGGTCGGTAAACTCAACAATACAGTGTTGTAGCGAACTGGTAGAGAATGTGGAAACTTACCAATGTCCTTCCGCAATGAACCGACTGCACTGAGGTGTGCTGCCGCTCATGCTTTAGGTGTGCATAGCTCCACCGTCTTGCCACAAGGGCAAGGCATTAGACCAGGATTAGAATCTCCACGCACTGAAACAATGACTTGACAACACAAGAGAACCTCAGGCAATATATGCTCACACAGCAGCAAGCCTACGGTATAATTGGCAGTGTGATGCCAGCGATTTCATTGACTGTGCCGAGGTATGAAATTAACAGCAGTTGCTAGACCTCACTTCTCTTCCACCCCCTCTCAAAATGAGAACTTGAGTCTAGCAGTCACATTAACCCCACCCACACCCCACTAGCTCCACCCACCCTTAATCCTCCCAGTGACATAGAGGAAACCATCCTGGTCCAGTTTGCCTATGTCGCCACTGTGCAGCCAGCGATCATCATCGATGGTCTCAGCCGTCTTCTCCTCCATGCCTAGGTAACCCATGAAGACGTCCCGCCCACGCATCAGGATCTGCACCAGAAGGGGATAACCCATATGCATGACATCTGGGCCCACCCACCTTCCATTTGACAAGTCTCCCAAAGGGAGTTCCCCTCACCTCCCCCTCTCCGTTCTCATCTGGGGAGTCAATTTTGACCTCTGCTCCCTCAACGGGTCGGCCTACAGACCCACTTCGCCAGTAGCCAAGGTCAGGGCGGTTGATAGTGTGTGGACCTGTGTTCTCGCTCATCCCGTACACCTCCAGGACGGGTATGTTCACACTCATGAAGTAGTCTAGCACTTCAGGGGACACCGGCGCAGAGCCACAAATGCACAGCTCGGCACGGTTCAGCCCCAGTGCATTGTGGACCTTCTTGTGGACCAGCATGTTGGCAACCATCCAGCCCCAGGGCACTGGTTGGCCACGCTGCTTGTTCTGATTGCCCTCCAAACCCTTCCGCTTGGCCCAGTCTGCCAAGGTCCGCTTAAAGCCCGTGATGGAAGCTCCAATCTCTTTCATGCGCTCCATCATTTTCTCCCACACTCTGAAAGAGTACATGTCACATGATGTCATATGATGTCACCAGATGCACTACATGTTTTATCCTGACCTCACGCACTCACACCAATACATAATTGTCACTGTTAGGGGATGTTTGCATCACATCAAAAATGACGTCGACGTTAACAATTAAATGTTATGTTATGCAACTTGAAAGCCAATATGACGAGTCAGTCACACCTGAGTGAAAATGACGGCTATTCAGCATTTGCGGGCATGTCACATTCAAGGAGTTCAAACAAAGCCAATTCATGGTGGAACAGGGCTTTCCCCTGGAAGCCCCCACAGACAGTGAGCTGTAGCTGTTGTAACATGAGGAGGCAATGCTTGCAATGCCATGACTACTGGGTATTGGTTAGAGAGATAATGTATCTGAGAGTCATGGAGGCTAGGACACCAACAGAGGAAGTAGTTTAATGCTACCCTCCCTAATCTTAGTCTCGTGTAACCAGACTACATTCCAAGGCAGATTCGCTATGAGACAACTCACACAGCATGGCGACATGCATTGTAGAGGATTTGATAGACTGTTTGTGCAATTAGTGTATTGTATCTGCCCATTTGTTTTGTCTTCTAGTGAATCCGCTTTCGTTCGACTCATTTGCACAACACTTGTAGCCGTTGCCGGGTGGCAGGTGCCATGGAATGTAATTATGACCTCACTTCTGGGGCATTGAACAAGCCGCACCTACACAATGAACCAGACCCTTTCCTCTGGAATGGGTCTGGCGGCTATGAGAGACTACCTCACCCCTCCCACTCGCACCCCTCCCAAGTCCTTCAACTCACCGTGGTACTCCAAAGAAGAGAGTTGGCTGGGCCTCCCTCAGCGTCTGCACCAGGGAGCCCTTCAGAGCATCAGGCTGAGCAAACCACACAGTCCCTGCTGTACCCAGGTGGAAGTACATGTCTGCAATCTATACAGGAGCATATAGTGCAATATGAATGTCACATGACTGTCACATGACTGTCACACGCCACCCACCATGCCAGCAATGTGGCTGAGAGGGAGGTAGCTAACGATACTGGTTGGAAGGCCACTGTATGCCTCAAACTGCTTTGGGTACGTTCGGTACACTGACTTGGTTGTATACACCAACTGCACCAACAGACCACAGTAGTGGGTGAGGGGATAAGTTGCCATGGATACAGGTATGTTACACACTTACATTGTCATGACTCAACATGACACCTTTGGGCGGTCCTGTGGTACCAGACTGGGAGGGGAGGGGGAGGGGAGGGGGAGGGGGAGGGGGAGGGGTAGGGATGGGAGGGAGGAGGGGAGAGGTAGGGGATGGGAAGGGAGGGGAGGGAGATTGCTTGTCACAGCATGTGACCTGTGCTGTGTGACTGTGAGTGTGCTGGAGTGTCACTGCTCACAGTGTAGACGAGGACGGCACACTGATTTGGCTGCTGCTTGGCAAGGATGTCATCTACTGTGGCGTTGTCAATGTCTTTGCCCACTTCCAGAAACTCCTCCCACTACAGAAGTGGAGAAAGAATGGGTTCTCTCTTGGTCACTGCACTCTCTGAGCCCGTCTCTATGCACCTCATACACAAGCATGCAGGGTACTCCCCCTGCCCCTCCCCTCCCACGCCCACCTCATACACGTTGTTGTAGCGCTGACTGAGCTTGCCCGTGTACTGCACCACGGCCTTGAGGTGGGGCAGCCGCTCCCAGATCTGCAGCACTTTGTCCAGCTGCTTCTGGTTCTCCACAACACACACATTGGCCTTACAGTTGTCCAAGATGTACTGGCAGGCCTCGGGGGAGTTGGTCGGGTAGATACCAACACTCAGTCCCCTAGAATGGAGGGAGGGTGCGATGATTTGACAGAAGGGGTGGGGCAGCTGAGGATATGAGTCAATACCACATTCACCCCAGGACCCCTCCCACACACACTGTATTGTACAGTCCACACACTCAGAACTAGTGAATAGCATCTCAGCTCCCTAAGCTTCCATAGCTGATGGAGAGGATGAAGTGGCCTCAGTTGTGGAGGTGGCCATGGTGGCCAGCACTCACCCTGCGAAGATGCACCCCATGCTGCTGCAGAACCACTCAGGAGAGTTGAACCCAATGATACACGCACCGTGACGTGGCTCCAGACCCGCCTGGGGGGGGGGGGGGGGGGGTGCATGGGTGTATAATATTATAGGGCATATGCAATTAGGGGTGGGCGGTATTTCAGCATAGCTAGTTAACGTTGGTATTCACTGGATTATCGGTACGCTGAATAAGGACACTGAGATACCGATTCTTTTTGGTATTACTTGGCATGAGGTGCATTTGTAACTATTATTCCCATACTTAGTGGTAGTCCACAGCCACAGGCAGGACAGGCAGGAATTAGGTCTACAGCAAGAGGTTCAATGTTTACCAAGTATGTAGAATGTGTCCTCTCCTGACGTGCTTCGTTGCTTTTTTGTTCCTTTTCTTGAAGCGCCACCCTTCATTTCTGGAATGAAACTTCTTCATGATGGCGCAGTTCCCGAGTACCCGCTGGCATCTGTTGGCTCAGTAAAGTCTGCTTCAAATCTACGCGTCGCTTGCAATCGGCCATGTTTTTATTCACAATATACGGATTTTGCAATACAATATCCAGAGGTATCCTAACTTCGCGAGTATTTTGAGCAATGCTGGTTTGCAAATCTATTCTTTCTGCAAGAGAACAGTTGAAACACTTTCACATGCAGATGCAGTCAGTCAATGAAAGGTAATTAATCAATTTAGACGGTTTTAGTAATACCGAGGTATTGGTGGCACTAGTTATTTAGTATTGAAAAAGCCAATACTGCCCACCTCTATATGCAATCGTGTTCCCATGAGTGTGTGTGTAAAGGCACACCTTGAGGTAAGACTTGGCCACTGAGACAACTGTGTCCCAGTACTCTTGGTAGGTGTAGTCCCTCCACTCGCCTTCTCTCTTCACCTTCAGGGCCACTCCATTGGGGTTCTTCTTGATAGCACTATGGAAGTAGCTGGGGATTGTTTCAGGGGTCACGGCTGCCACTCCCTCCGTACCCATGAGCAGGTCCACGCCTGCAGCAAGGGGAACACACACAGTCTTCCTTCTTCATCCACACACAATTTTGAACAGCACATCATTACACACACCTTCATCAGCCTTGCTGGTCCGAAAGCGGCCAAGCTTTGGAGCCCCACCAACAGCTCCCTCTTCCTCCTTAGCTTTGGCCTGGTCCTCTCCCCCTTCTTTCACTTCCTTCTCTCCTCCATCTTTCTCCCCGCCACCCACTGGGGGCTCCACCTCTGCTGCAGGCTGCTCTGAAGTCTCTCCTTCGCTCTCCTTAGGCTCACTCTCCTGAGGCTCATCACCTGTCACCTCCTCCTGCTCTTCAGGTGACACTAAGTAAATCCATTAGAAGGTGCTCTGGCACCACATTCGCAAGGATTCCCCAAAGGTCGCTCAACCCTTCTACCATACTCCTCAAAATGCAATGTCCTGAGTGTCCCCTGTACCCATCATGCCAATAGCCCACTCTACCCACCCTACTACACAAACACACAAGACACTTCTCAGACCATCTACATTCAATTCCTGCAAATTAATCCCAGGCCATCACAGAACCAACTCAGCTTGTATAATTAGTGGTAGTGCTTTTAATGTGGCTATGTTTTGTATTAGGGTGAGAGCAAACAGTCATTGAGCTGTCTCTACTGACCTACCACTAACAGTCATTGAGCTGTCTCTACTGACCTACCACTAACAGTCATTGAGCTGTCTCTACTGACCTACCACTAACAGTCATTGAGCTGTCTCTACCGACCTACCACTAACAGTCATTGAGCTGTCTCTACTGACCTACCACTAACAGTCACTGAGCTGTCTCTACTGACCTACCACTAACAGTCATTGAGCTGTCTCTACTGACCTACCACTAACAGTCATTGAGCTGTCTCTACTGGCCTACCACTAACAGTCATTGAGCTGTCTCTACCGACCTACCACTAACAGTCATTGAGCTGTCTCTACTGACCTACCACTAACAGTCATTGAGCTGTCTCTACCGACCTACCACTAACAGTCATTGAGCTGTCTCTACTGACCTACCACTAACAGTCATTGAGCTGTCTCTACTGACCTACCACTAACAGTCACTGAGCTGTCTCTACTGACCTACCACTAACAGTCATTGAGCTGTCTCTACTGACCTACCACTAACAGTCATTGAGCTGTCTCTACCGACCTACCACTAACAGTCATTGAGCTGTCTCTACTGACCTACCACTAACAGTCATTGAGCTGTCTCTACTGACCTACCACTAACAGTCACTGAGCTGTCTCTACTGACCTACCACTAACAGTCATTGAGCTGTCTCTACTGACCTACCACTAACAGTCATTGAGCTGTCTCTACCGACCTACCACTAACAGTCATTGAGCTGTCTCTACCGACCTACCACTAACAGTCATTGAGCTGTCTCTACCGACCTACCACTAACAGTCATTGAGCTGTCTCTACCGACCTACCACTAACAGTCATTGAGCTGTCTCTACCGACCTACCACTAACAGTCATTGAGCTGTCTCTACTGACCTACCACTAACAGTCATTGAGCTGTCTCTACCGACCTACCACTAACAGTCATTGAGCTGTCTCTACCGACCTACCACTAACAGTCACTGAGCTGTCTCTACTGACCTACCACTAACAGTCATTGAGCTGTCTCTACCGACCTACCACTAACAGTCACTGAGCTGTCTCTACCGACCTACCACTAACAGTCATTGAGCTGTCTCTACTGACCTACCACTAACAGTCATTGAGCTGTCTCTACCGACCTACCACTAACAGTCATTGAGCTGTCTCTACTGACCTACCACTAACAGTCACTGAGCTGTCTCTACTGACCTACCACTAACAGTCATTGAGCTGTCTCTACTGACCTACCACTAACAGTCATTGAGCTGTCTCTACTGACCTACCACTAACAGTCACTGAGCTGTCTCTACTGACCTACCACTAACAGTCATTGAGCTGTCTCTACTGACCTACCACTAACAGTCATTGAGCTGTCTCTACCGACCTACCACTAACAGTCACTGAGCTGTCTCTACCGACCTACCACTAACAGTCATTGAGCTGTCTCTACTGACCTACCACTAACAGTCATTGAGCTGTCTCTACCGACCTACCACTAACAGTCACTGAGCTGTCTCTACTGACCTACCACTAACAGTCATTGAGCTGTCTCTACCGACCTACCACTAACAGTCATTGAGCTGTCTCTACCGACCTACCACTAACAGTCACTGAGCTGTCTCTACTGACCTACCACTAACAGTCACTGAGCTGTCTCTACCGACCTACCACTAACAGTCACTGAGCTGTCTCTACCGACCTACCACTAACAGTCACTGAGCTGTCTCTACCGACCTACCACTAACAGTCATTGAGCTGTCTCTACTGACCTACCACTAACAGTCATTGAGCTGTCTCTACTGACCTACCACTAACAGTCATTGAGCTGTCTCTACCGACCTACCACTAACAGTCATTGAGCTGTCTCTACTGACCTACCACTAACAGTCATTGAGCTGTCTCTACTGACCTACCACTAACAGTCATTGAGCTGTCTCTACTGACCTACCACTAACAGTCATTGAGCTGTCTCTACTGGCCTACCACTAACAGTCATTGAGCTGTCTCTACTGACCTACCACTAACAGTCATTGAGCTGTCTCTACTGGCCTACCACTAACAGTCATTGAGCTGTCTCTACCGACCTACCACTAACAGTCACTGAGCTGTCTCTACCGACCTACCACTAACAGTCACTGAGCTGTCTCTACTGACCTACCACTAACAGTCATTGAGCTGTCTCTACTGGCCTACCACTAACAGTCATTGAGCTGTCTCTACTGACCTACCACTAACAGTCATTGAGCTGTCTCTACTGACCTACCACTAACAGTCATTGAGCTGTCTCTACTGACCTACCACTAACAGTCATTGAGCTGTCTCTACTGACCTACCACTTCAAGTGTTGGCATCATGCAAAGGGTAGCTAGGGCAATGGCATGTGGCCAAAGCTAATCAGGAGGGCACGTTTTCAATGTTAGATCATTTACTTCATGACTCTCCAGCCTTTGTGACCATGGAGGTCTCTGAATACCCTCAGTAGCTCATATAGCTCCCCCGTAGCCCCTAAATACCCCTGGTAGCCCTCATAGCTCCTCTGTAGCCATTGAGTACCCCCCTGCAGGTTTCCGTGCCCCTTTGCAGCTGTCCTCACCATTGGCGGGTTCTTCAGTGTCAGCCATTGCCTAGGGCTTGGTCAGTGCAGTTCCTACTCACCACTTGGTACCTCACTCTCAAAGTAGCTCTGTGGAGTAGGACAGACAACAACAATGAAGAAGGTCTGGCACAACGGTGCGGGCGACAATGGACTGAAGAGGAAGGCACAAGCAACACAGCTTATCCACACACAGACACTCGAACGCCATACCCACAAATAGGAAAGCAACATCCTAATGCAGGAGACGGCAAAGGTCATCGCCACCCTGTCCAGGGCACCCACACAAGCTCAATCGCCTTATCTTAGCTTATTGCAATGTGGACAACGAGTGCACACGCGTCACGGTGCCCGACCACTCAACCGATCAGTTGCAAGACCACACAATGCCTCGCGGCTACTTCGGATCAAATTGGTGGGCCAACAGCAATCGAACCTCCAACGGTGTTGATACACAATTTAATCGTCCTCCAAAAGAGTTGATTCAATAATGTGTTCCGTTTGAGGATACCTGTGCGCAGAGTGATCCTCACTTACCAGCACACAGCGACTGCACCCTACCCGTATCAGCTGCCGCGGCACACACGAGTAGGGACATAATGAAATTCATTGAGGAAAGAGCACGTGCTACTTGCCAAATATGGTAGTGTCCTGGTCGCTGTAGGCGGGGCCTCCGCCACCTCGGCGACATTCTATAATGTAATTATCTAATAGCTAGCTCACACACTACGCACTAATCGACAGCGCACACGAGGCCTATATACGCCTCGCTGTACATTGTGTCAATCTGCTCAGCATACTTCTTCATAACGGCAGAACGTTTCAGCTTCAGGGTAGGGCCTGCAGGGGAGGGAGGGGGAGAGGAGGGGAGGGGAGGGGGAGGGAGGGGAGGGACAGTTACTCAAGTGAAGTAATGAGATAATAGCAGTAAACAAGGTATTCACCCAGCTCTCCCCCTGGTACTGAGAAATCTGTCTCAAGCATAAAGTACTTCTGGACCTGCATGAGGAGAGGGGTTGGTTGTTCTAGTTACCAACACGAGGGGTCACTGAGTGCTTGGTGGACAACTCAACATGCCACAGACACTTGGGACCGGCAAAGATCACCAACAGACACACTGTGACACTCATCCAATTACTCGTGGTCCCCTGAATTCAGTACCTTCTGTGCATTAGAGACGGCTGATGTTTCGTTGTACTTCTTCAACCCGTCCATGATGGCCTTGTGCACATTCTCATTCTGTGCAGCACGGACCTCAGACACAGTGCTAAAGTCACAGCCAATGTCTGAAAGTGCTCGCTTGGCTTCTACCAGCAACTCGTCTGTAGGCTCTCCAGTGTCCAAGTTAACAACACACTGCAGAAACGAGACTGCACACAACTCACACCCACTCCAAACCTGAACCCTGCTAGCTATGTTGAGCAGTGTGTGCACCTTCATGGTCACCAGACAGGTGAGGTACTTCCGCTTGTCACCGACCACCATCACATTGCTCAGGAAGGGGACAGCGGCTTTGATGGCTTTCTCAATAGGGACTGGGGGAATATTCTCACCACCAGCCGTGATGACCAACTCTGAGGATAGGACACAACCAAAGTAGCAGTGGTGCAAACAACCCCACCCACACCCCACTAGCCCCACCCACACCCCACTAGCCCCACCCACACCCCACTAGCTCCACCCACCCTTAATCCTCCCAGTGACATAGAGGAAACCATCCTGGTCTAGTTTGCCTATGTCGCCACTGTGCACCCAGCGATCATCATCGATGGTCTCAGCCGTCTTCTCCTCCATTCCAAAGTAACCCATGAAGACGTCCCGCCCACGAATCAGGATCTGCACCAGAAGGGGATAACCCATATGCATGACATCTGGGCCCACCCACCTCCCATTTGACAAGCCTCCCCAATGGGAGTTCCTCTCACCTCCCCTTCTCCATTCTCATTAGGGGAGTCAATTTTGATCTCTGCTCCTTCCATGGGACGGCCCACAGACCCACTTCGCCAGTAGCCAAGGTCAGGGCGGTTGATAGTGTGTGGACCTGTGTCTTCGCTCATCCCATAAAGCTCCATAATGGGTTGATTGATACTCATGAAGTAATTCTGTACTTCAAGCGACAGTGGAGCAGAGCCACACATGCACAGCTCAACACGGTTCAACCCCAGCTCAGTCTGGATCTTCTTCTGGACCAGCATGTTGGCAACCATCCAGCCCCACGGCACTGGTTGGCCACGCTGCTTGTTCAGATTGCCCTCCAAACACTTCCGCTTGCCCCAGTCTGCCAAGGTCCGCTGAAAGCCCGTGATGGAAGCTCCAATCTCTTTCATGCGCTCCATCATTTTCTCCCACACTCTTGAAGGGCATCATGATGTCATAAGATGTCATGTGATGTCATATGAGTAAACATGGTTTGCGCATATGACATTGATCATACGGTCACTTTGTCATGCCACCAAATGAGAAGTATTAACACTGCAACAATCGTCTTCCACTCACCCAACCCCTCCCACTCAACCCAACCCCACCCACTCACACCCAACCCCTCCCACTCAACCCAACCCCTCCCACTCACACCCAACCCCTCCCACTCACACCCAACCCCTCCCACTCACCCAACCCCTCCCACTCACACCCAACCCCTCCCACTCACACCCAACCCCTCCCACTCACACCCCTCCCAACTCACCGTGGTACTGCAAATAATATGTTTGGCTGGGCCTCCCTCAGTGTCTGCACCAGGGAGCCCTTCAGAGCATCAGGCTGAGCAAACCACACTGTCCCTGCTGTGCCCAGGGGGTAGTACATGTCGCCAAGCTACACAGGAGCACAAGGTACATGCCACATGACTATCACATGACTGTCACATGACTGTCACATGCTACCCACCATGCCAGCAATGTGGCTGAGAGGAAGGAAGCTGACGATGCTGATTGGAGTGCCACTGCGTGCCTCAAACGTCCTTGGGAAAGTGCAGTACAGCGACTTGGTTGTAAACACCAACTGCACCAACAGACCACAGTAGTGGGTGAGGGGATAAGTTGTCATGGATACAGGCATGTTAACCACTTACATTGTCATGACTCAACATGACACCTTTGGGTGGCCCTGTGGTACCAGACTGGGAGGAGGGGAGGGGGAGGGGGAGGGGGAGGGGGAGGGGGTAGGGAGGGGGGGAGGGAGAGGGGGAGGGGGTAGGGTAGGGGGATTGCTTGTCACAGCATGTGACCTGTGCTGTGTGACTGTGAGTGTGCTGGAGTGTCACTGCTCACAGTGTAGACGAGGACGGCACACTGGTTTGGCTGCTGCTTGGCAAGGATGTCATCTACTGTGGCGTTGTCAATGTCTTTGCCCACTTCCAGAAACTCCTCCCACTACAGAAGTGGAGAAAGAAGGGGTTCTCGCTTGGTCACTGCACTCTCTGAGCCCATCTCTATGCACCTCATACACAAGCTTGTAGGGTACTCCCCCTGCCCCTCCCCTCCCCCTCCCACGCCCACCTCATACACGTTGTTGTAGCGCTGACTGAGCTTGCCCATGTACTGCACCACGGCCTTGAGGTGGGGCAGCCGCTCCCAGATCTGCAGCACTTTGTCCAGCTGCTTCTGGTTCTCCACAACACACACATTGGCCTTGCAGTTGTCCAAGATGTACTGGCAGGCCTCGGGGGAGTTGGTCGGGTAGATACCAACACAAAGTCCCCTAGAATGGACAGAGGGTGCGACGATTTGACAGAAGGGGTGGGGCAGCTGAGGATATGACTCAACACCACATTCACCCCAGGACCCCTCCCACACACACTGTGTTGTACAGTCCACACACTCAGAACTAGTGAATAGCATCTCAGCTCCCTAAGTTGCCATAGCTGATGGAGAGGATGAAGTGGCCTCAGTTGTGGAGGTGGCCATGGTGGCCAGCACTCACCCTGCGAAGATGCACCCCATGCTGCTGCAGAACCACTCAGGAGAGTTGAACCCAATGATACACACACCGTGATGTGGCTTCAGACCCACCTGGGGGGAGGAGGAGGGGGAGGGTTGGATGTATATGTGTGAATGTGGCATATGCTAATGTGTGCCTGTGAGTGTGTGCGTGTAAAGGCACACCTTGAGGTAAGACTTGGCCATTGAGACAGCTGTGTCCCAGTACTGTTGGTAGGTGTAGTCCCTCCACTCGCCTTCTCTCTTCACCTTCAGGGCCACTCCATTGGGGTTCTTCCTGAGAGCACCACGCAAGAAACTTGGGATGGTTTCAGGGGATACAGCCAGCACTCCCTCAGTACCCATGAGCAGGTCCACGCCTGCAGCAAGGGGAACACACACAGTCTTCCTTCTTCATCCACACACAATGTTGAACAGCACATCATTACACACACCTTCATCAGCCTTGCTGGTCCGAAAACGGCCAAGCTTTGGAGCCCCACCAACAGCTCCCTCTTCCCCTTCGTTGCCAACTTTGATCCCTGCAAATTAAACTCAGGCCATCACCCTAACAACCTTTATTATAGCTAGTTAGATCAATGGGTTAATTAATTGTGTATTGTAGCAAGAGTAGTCATGTAATCATGAGCTATGTCCCTTTTTACATGTGACTTCATGTTGGCATCATGCCTTGGGGTATCTTATGGCAGTGTTGGCATCATGCCTTGGGGTATCTTATGGCAGTGTTGGCATCATGCCTTGGGGTATCTTATGGCAGTGTTGGCATCATGCCTTGGGGTATCTTATGGCAGTGTTGGCATCATGCCTTGGGGTATCTTATGGCAGTGTTGGCATCATGCCTTGGGGTATCTTATGGCAGTGTTGGCATCATGCCTTGGGGTATCTTATGGCAGTGTTGGCATCATGCCTTGGGGTATCTTATGGCAGTGGCATGTGGCTGAAAGCCATCAGGGGGTGCATTTCTGTGGGGATCACTAATTACTTTGTAGCATACCCCCACCCCTTGTAGCCTCCGAATACCCCCAGTAGCCCTCATAGCTCCCTTGTAACCTTTGAATACCCTCGGTAGTCCTCAAAGCCCCCCTGTGCACCTGAATACCCCCCGGTAGGTTTCTGTGCCCCTTTGCAGCTGTCAGTGGCTGTCCTCACCATTGGCGGGTTCTTCGGTGTCAGCCATTGCCTAGGGCTTGATCAGTGCAGTTCCTACTCACCACTTGGCACCTCACTCTCAATGTAGCTCTGCGGAGTAGGACAGACAACAACAATGAAGAGGGTCTGGCACAACGGTGCGGGCGACAATGGACTGAATAGGAAGGCATAAACAACACAGCTTATCCACACACAGACGCTCGCACGCCATAGCCACCATAAATTTTACGGTAAGGCGGCTGCATCCTCTTGCAGGAGTCAGCAAGCATCATGCAGCAGTGCGCTTCACACAACCCTTCTCGCGCTATCTTGTACAGTGTGGCCGAGGGGTGCACGCGCGTGTGCATGCATCCTGTCACTCAACCGATTATCGTCTGTATGAAAAGGCTAATTTTCATGGACTAGCTATATTTCGCCAATTTCTGGAATTTGTTTGCTCGGCAAATTAAAATTTCTTCTAATCTAATAATAACAATTACCCTTCCAAACGGCCGTTCGCGAAATACTAGTTCGTCTAGCGAAGGTTAGTGCATGCACGTTGGTCAGGAGCTAAACACTCGCACGCGCCCCTCGCGTCCTCCTTGTATCACGAACTGGTGTCCCTAGCAAGCGAATCCTCAACATTATTCCAATCGACCCCCAAACGAAGATTAAGGTGGTGGACACCTGTGCGCGGAGTGAGGGCTACTTACCAGGATAAGGCGAAACCGCGCACAAGCCAAGCGTCAACTGCCAACGCAATAGCAAGGATTGACGGCCTGGCGCATCCAGGCCCGCTTTATCCGGGAATGCGACTTGCCTACCCTGCACCACCATCCTGTATAAAATAGGCCTGGATGCTTGGATGTACGCGCTGTGTACGCGATCGCGAAGGCCTGCCTGGCACCTAATGACACTGATACGCCTGAGGTTCGTGGCTGCGTGTCCAGCCGAACATGGTTGCTGGAGCAGGTCATAGCAGAGGGTACGGTCAATAGCACATTTCAATTGGATGGTCTTCGTCAGTTGTCAACAAGTGACAAAGACCTTTAGATTGAACCATCTTGTGAATGAATACCCTTCTGTGATCATGATCTGTTCTAACTTTGTTCATCAACATAATGACATTCATTGAACAAAGGGGACATGCTGCATTCCAAATATGGTATGTCCTAATTACATGCCACTGTAGGCGGGGCCACCACCACCTTCGGGTGTGACCCAGTTGATGTTTTGGCTGGGGTCTTTGATGTCACAGGTCTTGCAGTGGATGCAGTTCTGAGCGTTGATTTGCAGCCGTGTCTCCCCTCCCTCATCCTGCAGATACTCGTACACACCTGCAGGACAGAAGCGCTGCTCTGGCCCATCAAACCTGGCCAAGTTGTGCTCCACAGGGAGGCTGTCATCCAGCAGGGTGAGGTGGGGCGGCTGGTCGTGTTCATGGTTGGTCCCAGTCAGTGCCACAGAGGAGAGGAGATCAAAACTGATCTGTCCATCTGGTTTGGGGTAGGCAATGGGCGTGGCCTTTGCCGCCTCTGTGAGGCAGGCGTGGTCAGGTTGGTGGTGCTTCAGTGTCCATGGCTCCCGGCCCAGTAGCAGCCAGGCAAACACCCCGGTGTAGGCCACCCCACCGAGGTAGCCCAGACGGCTGTTGAAGGACGGCCGCACATTGCGCACACGATAGAGCTCCTTCCACACCCAGCTGTCCCGCAGCCTTGCTTCATAGGACTCTAATAGCAGACCTGGCAGGAGGGGAGGGGAGGGGAGGGGAGGGAGGAAGTGGAGGGGAGGGGAGGGGTGGGGAGGGGAGGGGAGGGGAGGGAGGAAGTGGAGGGGAGGGGAGGGTAGGGTAGGGTAGGGGAGGGTAGGGGAGGGGAGAGGAGGGGAGGGGAGGGGAGGGAGGGAAGGGAGGGGAGGGGAGAGGGAGGGGAGGGAACTTGCAAGCACCATAAGCACATCACCACAAGCACAGTTCTGTTGGACCACAGCTGTGTGGCTAATAACAGCTGTTTGAAGTCCAGTAAGCGCAAAAGTCACGCATGCACACACACGTACCCTTCTGTGCTGTGTCCCTCTGCTTGTTGATAGCCTCAAAAGCGGCCTCAGCTGCCAACATGCCCGTTTTCATTGCTGTGTGTGTGCCCTTTATCTTGGGCACATTCATGAACCCAGCGTCACACCCAATGAGTGCTCCTCCAGGGAACACCAGCCGCGGCAGGGACTGGTAGCCTCCTTCGTTCAAGGCCCGTGCCCCATAAGCTATCCTCTTCCCATCCTCAAAGTAGTGTTTCACTGAAGGGTGGTGTTTGAACCTCTGTGAATGGGGTAGGGTGGGGGGGAGGGGAGGGAGGGAGGGGCACGTTATGTGTGGCCAATGCTCAAGGTGCTACCCTAAACAAAGACAGCTGGCAAATTTAGCCTTTGCAGCTCTGCTACCAGTAACTGGACCACTCCTCACCACTAGCGACTGGACCACTCTTCACCACTAGCGACTGGACTACTCCTCACCACTAGCGACTGGACCAATCCTCACCACTAGTGACTGGACCACTCCTCACCTGAAACTCTTGGAAAGGGCTCAAGAAGGGGTTAGTGTAGTCAAGTCCAATCACCATCCCCACCACAATGAGAGGGACATCCCCTTCATTCAAGTGGTACAGAAAGGTCCCAGCGTATGTCCTCAAGTCCTGTAGCACAGTGGGGAGGGGAGGGGAGGGGAGGGGAGGGGAGGGGGGAGAAAGGGGAGGGGAGGGGAGGGGGGAGATAGGGAAGGGGAGGGGAGGGGGGAGATAGGGAAGGGGAGGGGAGGGGGGAGAAAGGGGAGGGGAGGGGAGGGAGGGGGGAGGGGGGAGATAGGGGAGGGGAGGGGAGGGGGGAGATAGGGGGGAGGGGAGGGGGGAGAAAGGGGAGGGGAGGGGAGGGAGGGGGGAGATAGGGGAGGGGAGGGGAGGGGGGAGAAAGGGGAGGAGGAAGGTGGGGAGGGGAGGGGGAGGGAGGGAAGGGCGAGGAGTGTGTGTGTGTGTGTGTGTGTGTGTGTGTGTGTGTGTGTGTGTGTGTGTGTGTGTGTGTGTGAAGGGAGGCCTCCCCAACATGATGAACAAATGAAGATTAGTGAGTAGATTCCCCCACTTCCCACCCGTCCTCACCAGGGGCCACCCCACAGTGTGCTCCACCTGACCAGGGCGGTGCTTAGACTTGTCAATCTCCCACATCTGCAGTGACAATGGTGGGAGGGGTGACAATGGTGAGAGGGGTGACAATGGTGGGAGGGGTGACATGGTGGGAGGGGTGACATGGTGGGAGGGGTGACACCCAGTATTGTCAACCATGACCTGACCCTCCACCCACCTCCTTGAGTCCAATGGCATAAGACTGGTGCTGGCAGTTCTCCCTCAGGTTAAACCCTGCCATGGTGGACTTGCCCAGTGAGCCATGGCAACCTTCAGCCAACAAGGTCACCTTGGCGTGTAGCTCCATGCCACGCTCAAAGACATCCTTAGGAGGAGGGGAGGGGAGGGGGAGGGAGGGGGAGAGGGAGGGGAGGGGAAGCAGTCAAGTTTGCTGGGGCCACATGGATATGGTGCGCTCACTTTTGGCGAGCCGTCTTTAGCAATGCCCACATCACCAGTGGCGACGCCCTTTACACTGCCATCCTCGTGATGCAAGACCTGAGGGGGTGCCACGAACACTGGTACTGCGTGCACACTCACACACACTAAACGCCACCACATGATGCACACCTCTGTTGCAGCAATTCCTGTGTAAATGTCCACGCCCATAGACTCCGCCTCCTTACCCATCCAGTTGACAAAGTTGCCAAGTCGAACAATGTAGTTGCCGTGGTTGTTGGTAAACAGTCCTGTGAGGGCAGCACACACACACATGGAGGGCGGGTCTGTTGTCACTCCGCCCACCCTGCCCCGCCCACTGGACCAACCTGGCAGCTTGGTGGGCACTGGGATCCGCCCATTCTTGGTTAAGATGCCAAACCTATCCTTTGTCACTGGTGTGTGCAGGGGGGCCTGAGAGGGGGGAAAACCCCAGTATATCACCCGCCAGTCCCCAGCCCTCCTCTACCCACCCACTCACCCCACGATCCTTCCAGTCCGGCAGTAACTCTTTCAGTGACCGTGGCTCCAGCACAGCACCGGACAGAGTGTGCCCGCCAACCTCTGCTGCTTTCTCCACCACGCACACGCTCAGCTCTGTCCCTGCCTCTTGGGCCAACTGCTTCAGACGGATGGCTGCACTGAGGCCAGCTGGACCCGCCCCCACAATCAAGACGTCTGTCTCATCCACCACCCTATCCATGTCCACATCTGGTGGGCGGGTTTGACACACACACACACACACACACACACACACACACACACACACACACACACACACACACACACACACACACACTCATCTTACAAAATTGGGACTATGAACGGGCACTAGATTGGAGTGCTGGGACAGGGCGCACCTTTCCAACGCGGGTCGGACTCGCGAGGGACGACGCTGTAATGAGTAGTAATCTTGTGTCTCGCAGCAGCAGCTGTTGCCGAGCTGTGCAGTCGCCTCACAACGCGGAGCATGGCTGTAGGCGGAGGGCAGAGCATCAGAGAGGTGCAGTGTGGAATGCACAGCCATCGCGCATACGCTCACCTGTTCCCTCGTAGGGCTAGAACATCCAGTGGGGCGCAGTAATCTTTCTAGTGGAATGGGTGCTACCTGGTTTGTGTAATTTTAGTTTAGAATTGCGTCATCCCCTACAACACATCCGGTCGCGGAAATTGCACGCGATGTGATAAGATTTTACTCTTGCACGTGCACACAAAAATAATAACACAATAGATGAAAGGGACCACTAAACGGTTACTCTGTGTCTGTTTCTGCAGTCGAGCTGCCCTCGTCCTCCTGAGCACGCTGCATGATGCACTCAATGCAGTCGTGGTAGTACTGCTCAGACACCCAGTAGCACCACTGTGCGTCCACCTCTGTCCACCTGGAGGAGCAGGAGAGATGAGTCACTACCACATACCCTGCTGCATGGACACTGCTGTGACTGTGTGTTTTACTGACCCCTAGCACACAATGAGTGTGTGAGTGCTAATAGCTCACCTTTCCTCATGGCACAGTTCAACATCCAGCTTTCCGCCCACGCACTTGATGACCTGACCAGGGACGCCCACAGCAGTGGTGCTGCCATCTTCAAAGGCTACAACATAATCCCCACACTGAATGGGGCGGCGCTTTTGGGCAAGACCAAACACATGGTCCGATATTTGGTCCTCAACGGTGCCGTCTTGAAGAGACATTATAGTAAAATGGCCATTGCTCTGTCGCTGAATCGTGCCGTGATAGAATAACCCATCTTCATCACGGCGGGAAACCACCACCTGCCCCACCCACTCCTGTTGCTTAGCAACTATACCCTGCACGTCTCTGGTGTACTTGTCTTTGGTAACAAGGAACATCTCGTGACGTGAACACCTCCCCGTTTGTCCGTCAAACATGAGCACAGCGTAGTGGTCCTCAAAGATGTGGGCCGTTACTTGTGCAGGCCCATACACACCCTGGTACTTGGGGTGACGTGCTAGCACAAACGACCCAAGAGCAAGTGTGTTCTGAAGAGGCTCCTTGGAAAGCAGCAGGAGGTCGTCAGTGGCAACCACATCACTGTCGCGAGCATCATCCATCACAATGTAGCGGCCATCTTTGTTGTCCTTGACAACCAGCCCCTTCCGATACCAGCCATCCATGGACCACCTAGCCAGCACTCGTTCAGTGACAATGGATGGCATCACAGGCGGAGCCGGGACTGATTCTGAATTCTGCTGCTGCGATGGAATGGGAGTTGAGCTCTGAGGTGGGCAGAATGCAATGCCATGGTCTGTTCCTTCTAGACCAACGGTGATGTCACTTCTCTGCCTCTCCCCAACCCTTCCCCCCTCCTCCGTCGCCAGGTTGGCTGTGGCTGGAGAGGGCAGATCTGCCAGCAACCATTCTGTGCAAGTTCCTCTGTCCTCCACTGGGGGATGTAAGGGGGGACCCCCAGGACAAGCCTCACTCTCAACTTGAACAGTGTTCACTGCCGCATCTGCTACCAAAGGGATAGGGGAGCATCCTCGCTCACAAACCTCTGTAGCCTGGGTACCCTCATCCACCACTGCACACCTCTGAACAGCTGCCTGTCCTTCTTCCAACCCCTGTGTCCACTCTACCCCCTCCTCTGGTGGGCTGCCCGGCCGATCCCCTGTCTCTGAACCACTCGGCCCCTCCCCTCCTGCCTGGACATTCAGCTCCACATTCTCTCTTGGGTCACTCCTCAGCTTCTCCTCTTCCCTGTGCTGCGGGTGTGGCAATGTGAGTGTGTCCCTGCTGCTGGCTCCGCCCTCTGGTTCCACTGGTGGGGGCTGGAGCTCACAGATATCACTAGTGAACACCTCAAATTGCTTACTGGAGATTGGATGTACATGCCTTCGGGTACACATCACCTACAGGGGGGGAGGGGGGGGGGGGGGCAGTGGAGCTACACAGTGGGGAGGGGGCTGGAATGGCCCAGGGACACAGGCCTGGTGCACTCACAGACTTCCTGTTGTACGCCAGCACAGAGTAGAAGGCGGAGCTGAGCTGGGGAAGGGTGGGCACCTTCAGGACACTGCCAGGGATGTGGATGTCACATGGACTGTCATGTGACTCCCAGTGGGCGGAGTGCCGGGACTGAACACGCACCAAAACATTGCAACCCTCCTGAAATGATGAAATGATGGAATTGGATGAGTGAGCTACCACACACACACGCACGCACGCACGCACGCACGCACGCACACACACACACACACACACACACACACACACACACACACACACACACACACACACACACACACACACACCTTGAGCACAGGGGCTGGGCGCGCACCACCAACTTGGATCACTCGTGTCCTCTTCACCTCTTGTTGCTCACTATCTGCAAACTCCACTACAACCACTTTCCTCCCGCGGCACACACTGGCCACCTTCCCTTTGTAGAAGAACCCATCATTGATGTCTTGGGCCAGCACCGCCTCCCCCTGCCGCAGACCACTCCCCCTGGCTGGGGGAGGGAGGGTCGACGCTTGACTGCACTGAGAGGAGTGGAGGGTGGCTGTGGAGGAGGCGTGGCTTCTCAAAGAGGATGGTTGGCTCAGTGCTGACGATACAGTTGAATGCGTGTCACTGCCACTTGCTAAAGAGATGATATCAGAGTCATCGTCACGATTGAGAGATGCACTGAGGACTGAGTCCAGGAACCCCAAGGTCTTCTCTCCCTGCAGCAACTCCTCCTCCAGCAATTGAAAGTCTTCCTTCCGCCTCCGCCACCCTGTCCTCGCCACTGCCTCCAGCACAGCCTCCTTGTGGTCCATGTACTCCACCCCACCCTCGCCCCCACCCTCGCCACTGCCCTCGCCACTGCCCAGTGAGCGGCACAGCTCCTCCCGCACATCCACAGGAAGGGCCGCTCTTGTGAGCGAGTTGAGTCTCGCCCTGTACACGGCACATTGGGTGTTCAGTCCGTCCTTGAAGGCCCGCAGGTCAGGATGGGTGGGGTGGACCAGGGTGACACGCCCCTCAGAGCTCATATGCCTCACTGGCATGACCTTCTTCATCACCTTTCCGTACACTCTAGTGCCCGAGTGTGGGAGGGGCTTGGAGGGTGTGAGCAGGATGGAGGAGGGGCCCAAGGCATCCACGAGGGTCAGTCCCTTCGCTGTCAGACTGTTTGACTGCAGCCACCTGTGCAGGGGAGGAGGGGAAGGGGGAGGGGCAAAACATTTGAGCAAGAGACACTGCTATCATTGTTGTGTATGATAGTGTGGTATGGCTGGGACACGCCCACACTATGGCTGGGACACGCCCACACACAGTGACACAGCAGCTGTTTGCTGGTAAGGACCCACCTCTTGCTGGTCAGCAGGGACTTGGCCTTCCTCCTTGGGGCCAATCTATCCCCATTCTCACTTGCAACAGATGAAACTGAAGGTGTCCGACTTCTGCTGAGGACTTCTTCCCCAGGAGACAGGGCCTCTCCCTCAACTGTCTGTTCAGATGGGATGCCACCATCAGTCACTAATCTAGATGGAGCGTTACCTCCCTCTGTTTGCCCAGGCAGGCCGCCAGTGTCCCTTCCCTTGCCTCGTCCTTCGGGTGTGTCTCTAAGCGTCTTGCACTCTGCAGCCAGCTGCTGGACTTGGACCAGCTGGTGGCTAGCAAGGGAGACCTCGTCCAGGAGTTGTTGCATGTCAACACTCTATGCACACAGGTGGAGGTGGGGAGGAGGTTGCAATACAGGTGGGGGTGGGGAGGAGGTTGCAGTGCTGGTGAGAGTGGGGAGGAGGTTGCAGTGCTGGTGAGAGTGGGGAGGAGGTTGCAGTGCTGGTGAGAGTGGGGAGGAGGTTGCAATACAGATGAGGGTGGGGGAGTATACAAAGGTCTATTGAACAATGCAACACCATCTTACCTTATACGGGACGGGTCCCTGCCTGTCCTCTGGGCCATCTGCGAAGTAGTGGTAGCGTCCTCCAGAGTCGGCAGCCAGCTGGGCCAGGAAGTGGTTGGCCTGTGTGTCGGCACAGTTGAAGGAGATGGTGTGGATGGGGACGGCCGGCCAGGACTGGCGAGCAGCGAGAATAGTCGAGGGTGACTGGAGGGAAGGGCAAAGTGAAGTGAGTTCGTTATAAACCAGTGGAGGGTGTGGTGAGTCTGTCTGACCTGGTCTGGCCGTCCGTCTGTCAGTAGGTAGACCCCCTGCACATGGGGGAGGGTGGTGGCCAGCTGCAGCACATCCAGGAGGTTACTGGTCCCGCCCACCTGCAGAGACTCCACCCACTGCTTGGCGTGGCCCATGGTGTGTGTGCTGACGGGCACAAGGCGTGGCCTCCAGGGGTTGACGCTGGTGGAATACTGCAGTACCGTGAACTGCCTCTTGTGGCACAGCTGCTCCTGAACCAGCTGTACAAACTTGTGCTTGACTAGGGGCAGGTGTAGCTCCATGGAGGAGGAGGTGTCAACCACCAATGCCACGCAGTCCTCCAAGATAGTGCCAAACAGCTCCCGGCTGCCTCGGCGAAGCCAGCTCATGCGTTCACGACACCGAGCTGTCACGTGCTCCAGTCTCTCCTGAAAGCTCTCTGCCATTCTTGTGGTGAGGTTGATGTGGACCACACCTCCGTCCTTCCACCGAAGGTGGACAAACTTGCTGCAGTACTTTGCTTGAATGATCTCATACGATGGGACCACATCCACCTCTGAGGTTGGCTGGTGGGATGGGTTACGGAGGACCCCGTCACAATGGCGGAAGGCGAGAGATGCCACCAGATCGGAGAACAGCAAACGCTTCCGTCGCACACCATGGGCATTCAGCCACTCTGCTGAGGTCATGAACTCCTCACACTTCACCTCCTTTGGACTCCACTGACCTGCACAAGATAGGGAGTGCAGAGGGAGCTGAACACCACTTTAAACTCTTTTCTCTTAGCCTATCCCTCACCACCAACCATCCTCCCTCACCTTCATCACGATCCCTTCTGGTTCGCTCGTTCATTTCCAGACGGAGTGCCTGCACCTCAGCGAGGGCTGTCTTAGCCTGGTCCAGCTCCTCTGTCAGCAGCACCACGTCCTCCCGGGTGAGGGAGGGGCCGGGGCCCGGTCGTGACCGGTAGGTGTGGCATCTATGAGTGCACAATAACACACACTGAACTGGTAACAGCTCCCACTTGAGACAGGAGGTAAATTGGACTTCATTACAGGTAGGCCCACTGGTTATGGCTTGCTAGCCCCTCCTCACCTCCCGTGGGCCACGCCAGTCAGCTCCTTCAGGCGGCAGAGTGTGTCCGAGGACTGGCAGTTGACAATGACCACATGCAGGGGAATGGGGAGCTGCTTTGCCATGGCAACCAGCTCAGCGTGTATGCCCATACATCCGTTGTCATGGGTTACTAGGTGGATGCTGTCTGCTTCGGAGTAGCTCATTGCTCTGTTCAAGGCCTCCAGGACAGCGGACTGAAGGGTGTGTGAGTGGGCGGGGCGCTTGGTGCTTCCCTCTGGGCCAGCACTGGGGCGCTTCCTCAGCCATTCCAGAGCAGACTCAATGGTTTCAGGGCTAGGGGCAGCCATTTTGGACTGCCACTCCTCCATGTCATTGCAGCACTGAATAACATTAAAGCACTGTGTGTGCACACATTGCTCCTCCACTGCTCCAGCTGCCACGGCAGCAGTAGCGTCACTGTAGCTGGGGGCAGAGTCCACCACAAGCACTGGTCGCTTCTCCAGTAGAACTCCAAACATCAGTCGACTGCAGAGCAAGAGGAATGTGGTCACATGACATGCATGTGACTTCAATTCACACCAAGCTCCACACCTTCCTGACTGCAGCCACCTCAGTCTGGACTTGAGCTTGGTAACCACTGAGAGCAGCTGGTGCTCCACCTCCTCAATCTTCTGCAACGGTGCTGTAAGCTGAGGGTGTGTGTGTGGGGGGGGGGGGGGGGGGCACAGGTTGCTATAGCAACTTATACACACACTCTATATATAGTATCCCTCTAAAGTGGTCCCACCTGGTAGAGCTGCCCCTCGGCAGTGGAGTACTGTGTGAATAGGCCGTCGCCGTATCTGGAGTCGACCGTGCTCCCCACACTCTTAACAGCACCTGCACACGCGGCGACGGCAGTAGCGCGCGCTGTGATAGTAACGTGTGATGCAGTGCAGCAGCGCAGCCTGCAGCTAGCGCGTCACGTACGGCCTCACCTGATTGCTTCTTGAAGCCCAACTTGGCAGCAATTTGAGGCCACGTTAGCTTGTTCGCCTTGAGCCCGTACTCCTGCGCCGCGCGGAGGGACGAGAGGGGCGGGGTGGACAGTCCGTTCGTACGTGGGCACTTACACTGGGGCAATCAGCTTACCTTAATCCACTGCTGCGAAGACTGTGGAAGCTTCACGATTCGCTCCCATGACGGCTTCAGAGGACTGTAGGCGGCCGCTGCTGCGGAGGCCATATCTGCCGCAGCTTGCAGACTGCAGCGTTTGTTATGTTTACAGGGCGACACCTTTAACACCACACGCGTTGCTCTCGCGTTAGACTATCGCGCAGTTACTACGGAACGCAATGGTGAGTCCGGCACTCCATTCGCCTCCCTGTCCCGGCCGCCTTGCCTGTGTCGCTGTGCACTGTAACGTATGAGTGTGTTTCTTGTGCGCAGGGCCAGGGCCAGTCGGAGCCGACAGCCACAGCGCCCACAGACTTTGTGGGACTACAGAACGTGAGCGGCACACATGGACACACGGGTGGGGTGGCATCCTTCTTATTCAGTGTGTGTGTGTGTCGTCTGCCCGGCTCAGTTTGGGAACACCTGCTACTGTAACTCTGTGCTCCAAGCGCTGTACTACTGCGCTCCCTTCCGCGAGCGTGTCCTGGAGTGTGGGCTGGGGGAGGAGAGCGCTAGCGGCAGTCTCCTGGCGCACTTGGCAGAACTGTTTAAGGGGATCGACTTGAGGAAGAAGAGGGGCTCACTCACATTGCTCAGGAAGTTCATATACAAACTGCGCAGGGAGAATGGTGGGCATGGAAGTGTGTGTGGGGGGGGGGGGGGGGGGAGGGGGGGGTAATCCATTGTGTTTGCCTTGTCAATGTGTTACATGAAAAATTGATTGATTGTGTGTGTGTGTGTGTGTGTGTGTGTGTGTGTGTGTGTGTGTGTGTGTGTGTGTGTGTGTGTGTGTGTGTGTGTGTGTGTGTGTGTGTGTGTGTGTGTGTGTGTGTGTGCTGCAGAGTTGTTCAACAACCGAGAACAGCATGATGCCCACGAGTTCCTCAACTACCTCATTAACACCGTGGATGACCTCATGAGGCAGCGGATCAAAGGTGCCAAAGGGGAGGGAGGAGAGGGGGGGGGGGGGGGCGGTAGGCTGAGTGGCACTGGTTGTATTGACCCCACTGGTGGATTGTCACCCAGACTGTATTGTGAACTACTCCTCCCTCGGTCTACAGATGCTCCTGAAGCCTGTTCAGTCCAAGACAAGCGGACATGGGTGGACGACGTGTTCAAGGGCACACTAACCAACGAGACAAAGTGTCTGTGTTGTGAGACGGTAGGTCATGTGACTGTCACTTGACCATCACATGCCTTGATGTGGCAGTGCTGTCTCTCCTTGTACGTAGGTTAGAACGAGAGATGAGGACTTCATTGACCTGTCAGTGGACATTGAGCAGAATGCCTCCATCACACGGAGCCTCAAGTGAGTGCGCTGGACGCTAAGCCAGCACACTGCTTCAGTTGTGGTATTGTTACTGGTCCCACCCCCTCATCATGCAGAGGATTTTCCTGTTCTGAGCTGCTCTGCAGTGAGAGCAAGTACTACTGCGAGGAGTGCTGCAGCAAGCAGGAAGCGACAAAGAGGTGGGGCTCGTCTGGAGTGTGGCAGCCCCTCCCCCCATGTGTCAAGCTGTGTTGTCCCTCCCTGTAGTCTGAGAGTAAAGGTCCTTCCACAGATCCTGGTGCTCCACTTGAAGCGCTTCAAGTACATGGAACACGTTGGACGCTTCGTGAAGCTCTCCTACCGAGTGGCCTTCCCCTTTGAGCTCAAGCTCTTCAACACAGTGAGTGCTTCCACCATGCCCCCACGCCACTCCCTCCATCCCTCCCCCCCTCCACTCCCAGTCGGACTCTGCCGTGGACCCTGACAGGATGTACGACCTCATTGCTGTCATCATCCACTGTGGAGGGTGAGGCTAGCGAATACACTGCTCCGTCCGCATGTGGTCACTGTCCCCCAATCCCCCCCCCCCCCCCCCCACAGGTCAGCACAGCAGGGCCACTACATCACGCTGGTCAAACACAGAGGCTACTGGATTATATTTGACGATGATATAGTAGAGGTGGGTTGCTAGGCAACTGGCTGTGGGCGGGGCACATCAAGTCACCCTGTCCCTCCCCCCTCTTCCAGCCGGTGGAGCCCCACACCATTGAGGAGTTCTTTGGCATCCCCGAGGGCCACAAGTCAGCTCCCAGTGAGTGTGGCTACATCCTCTTCTACCAGACCAGGCAGGAGGCACCCTCACCACAGCCCGAGGAAACAGACACCGCCTGACCCCGCCCCTAGCACCACTTGACCCCGCCCCCCTAACACCCTATTTCAAATCACTATCATTATCCAAATGCTCTGTCTGACTAATAAACCATGTCTTGAGTTATTGCTAAGAGTACTGTCCTGGGAAGTCTACTGGTGTTCTTCCACCTGGTATCCGTGGTAACAGACCAGCAAGAGGAATGACATTCCACTCCAAAATCAAGTTTACATCCTTGTTCCCCCTGTAGTTTGGGAATAGGAACGAGTATACTACCAAGTGAGGCAATAGCAGTCACTGGGTGGGTGTGGTCATGTGGAGGGGTGTCACATTTATGGAGGTGTGTCATGTGGAGGGGTGTGTCACATTTATGGAGGTGGTCATGTGGAGGGGTGTGTCACATTTATGGAGGTGGTCATGTGGAGGGGTGTGTCACATTTATGGAGGTGTGTCATGTGGAGGGGTGTGTCACATTTATGGAGGTGTGTCATGTGGAGGGGTGTGTCACATTTATGGAGGTGGTCATGTGGAGGGGTGTGTCACATTTATGGGTGTGGTCATGTGGAGGGGTGTGTCACTCACTTGAGTCCAAAGCCATCGTCGAAGAAGGCATACTTTGTGTTCATATCTGTGTAGTCAATTACAGGGTTCTCCCCTCTCAGAACAATTTTATCCCACAGTACAACCTGACTCAGAGCCTGCAGTGGACACACACAGGCATGCAGTGTTGTGTGTGTGTGTGTGTGTGTGTGTGTGTGTGTGTGTACTCACATTCCGTTTGGTGGTGTAGTTGGCGTAGAGATAGAGGAAGACCTGTTTGGTGTTCCAGTCAAAGAGGGGACCCACATCCACTTGCAGGTTGAAGGCCACAGAGGCATGGTCACTCTGCACATTGCCAAGGTCTCTGGCCTTCCTCCTGTGAGGGAGGAGGTAGGGCACCACACCATCAACATGCAAGGAGTGACTTGTGATGCACCACAGACAGCCATACAACTCCTCCTCCCAGACACTCCCTTATACGCCTGCCCACAAGGGATGTTGTCCTTTGGTACCGTGACCCAGGCCTGGGGCCCGGGTTGTGCCCAACTCTCTAGACTCATGGCAATGCATGCTCATTCACTATCTATCGTTACATACACGCACGCACGCACGCAGGACTACTGGTAGAGCAGCCAACATGAGATGAAGGGACCATCCCTACTACAGCTTGGCACCCAGCCCCCAAGTGATGTGATGCTCACAGTTGTACCCCGGGCGAGGCGCTGATGAGAACATTGTCAAGTGTCCTCGGCTTTAAATAAACTGTGGCGAAGCAAAGGCCGGTCAGCACCGCCAGTACTGGCAGCGCGTAGGCGAACAGCGCGTTGAACCTCCCAAGGACAGTGTTCATGGCCACCGCATTGTGCTCAGAGGGAAGATCGCACGTGATGCGCACCACAAAGGGGAAATCCCCGCTATGAGGGTCTGGGCCCGAGTCGGAAACATAATCCTATTTATGGCTCGAAATAGGACGAGAGGGGGGAGCAGTCGCCTCAGGTGCGTCACGCACTGCCTGGTGCGCGGGTTCTGCTGGTTGCCAGTCGTGTTCGTGGCCGGGTTCATGCTGTGGTGCTACTATGTCTCCGTGTTCGTGGTCATGATCTTCCAGGGACCAGGTAGGACTCATCCACCACGTCTGTCCGTGCGTGTATGACGTAGTGACGACATGTTCTTCATCCACACAGGTCTTCCAGACAAGCCCATTGCTGTAAGAGGTATGAAGTGATATTGGGGGATGGGAGGGGGGGAGGCATTTGTCTAAATAGTGTCTGTCTTGTAATTACATGTGCAGGTACGTGTGTGTGTGTGTGTGCGTGTGCGTGTGTGTGTGTGTGTGTGTGCATGTGTGCGTGTGTGTGTGTGCATCCATCCCCCCTGGCCCTGCCCTCCAGTCATATTACTGGTGGTGGGTCATGTGATCCTGATACTTCAGTTAACATCGTATGTGAGGGCCATTGTCTGCCGCCACAAGCCCATGCCGTCTCAGTTCAAGCTGACGGAGGAGACCCTCGAGAGAATGGCACAGGAGGTGAGTGGTGGGTGCCTACCACAGTGTGCTAGCTCTCACTGTGCCACTGTAGAGTGTGGTATCCATTGTATCTCTCATTCAACATCAGAGTAGTATCCAAGTAGTATCCAAGTAGTATCCAAGTAGTATCCAAGTAGTATCCAAGTAGTATCCACATAGTAGCCAAGTAGTATCCACATAGTAGCCAAGTAGTATCCAGCTAGTATCCAACTAGTATCATAACTAGTGTCATTGTTCCTGCAACTCTCTCTGCTCAGGATGTGGATGAGCAGCGTGTCTTGGTGGCACAGGCTCACGGCCTGCCTGTGCACACCCTCTCCCGGGGGGGCGGGGTCCGGTGGTGTGTTCACTGTGAGTGCATCAAGCCGGACCGCTGCCACCACTGCTCCACCTGCGGCAAGTGTGTTCTCAAGATGGACCACCACTGTCCATGGTAGGTGTGCAGAGGGGGGGGAGGGGGACGGTGGAGTACTCTCATAACAGTGTTTACTGAATGTACTGAATATTCAGTTGTCCCATGCTATGCTACTGCCCCCCCCCCCCTCAGGGTGAACAATTGTGTGGGCTACTACAACTACAAGTTCTTCCTCCTCTTCCTCATCTACACCATCCTCCTCTGTGTATACACCGACCTCAGCATTGTCTACGACTTCTCTTACATAGTGGTATGCACCGGGGGGGAGGGGGGGGAGGGGAGGCATGATGGCCGCCGCACTCTGACATTACTCACTACTCCCCTCCCTCCACTGCACAGAGCAACATTGCAGAACCACTCAACACGACGGCAGTGGATACCTTCCCTGCTAACTGGGCTCGGTTCAACACTCTCTTCCTGTTCTTCCTTGTCTTCTGTTTTGCACTGGCTGTGAGCTTTCTCTTGTTCTTCCACATCTACCTCGTTTGCAACAACAAGACAACCATAGGTGGGCGGGGCAGGTGGGTGGGGCACTTTCAACTCTGTATTTATTCTCACTCCGCCCCCTTTAGAAAACATGGAACCTCCTCACTTTCCTGATGGGCCAGACAATAAGATGTACGACTTTGGTTGCTGTAGCAACTTGCGGCAGGTGTTTGGGTCAAATGTTATTTCAGCACTTCTACCAGTGTTCACCAGGTGGGTGTGGCAAGGCTGTCATGCCGATAGTCACATGACTGTCACATGACCATTACCAGTCTGGTACATCTGTTGCTGTGCAGTGAAGGTGATGGAGTCGAGTTCCCAATGAGGAGGGGTGAACAGGACCGCCAAGAGGCATGGTCAAGGCGTGGCAGTGGGCGGGACCCTCCCCACGAGGATGAACCTGACACTGAACCTTCAGAGACAGACCCCCTGAGGCAGCCTGCCCCATAGCATGGCGCCCGCTGTAAATAGCACTTCACACCTCACTCTCTCTCAGTGCACGTATGGAATTAAAATGACATGCAATGAAGCACAAATGGGTAAAATGTCCGATGTGATGCATGTGTGTTAGAGGTGCTGTGCTGCAAAGCTCTGAGCGTCTGCTATTCTTGATCGGCACCTGCTGAGGGGGCGTGAGGAGGGGGTGGGGCTGGATGGGGGATGGCCACTGTGAAGGTTATCCAGAGTAGCAAAGACCTCTGAGAACCTGCAGTACAGGAGGGAGTGGAGGAGAGAGAGGACAGGAAGGATGTAGGAAGCTAGGGATGCACACACATACACATGCACACACGCACACACACACGTACTTGCTGTTAAGGCTGTCGTGTGCAGTCTTGAAAACCTCTTCTGATTGAGCAAGCTCTTGCTGCAGGTGTCTGTAGTTCACTGAGTGGTGAGCAGGAGTGGTCGGACGTGGTCCAATGGCTCCCTCACTGTCATCGACGACCTCCAAGTTGGGAAGTAACTGCTTTATGTCCAGGTAAGGAAGGGGGTTCCCCTTTAGGATGAGCTCCTTTAGTTTGGGTAGCTTACACAGCTCTTGCTGCAAAGGGAGGGGAGGGGAGGGGAGGGGGAGGGGAGGGGGAGGGGAGGGGGAGGTGAGGGGAGGGTAGAGAAGTGATTCATTTGCATGTGTGTGCATGGACAGTCCCCCACCAGGTCCTCCCCCTCTGTGATGCGGTTGTCGCTGATGTCCAACACCTCCAGGAGGGGGAAGAGGCCAGCCAAGTGCTGCACACTGGTGATGCCATTCCTGGCGAGGTGCAGCTGGCGGAGAGATCTCACACGAGGCAGGCTCTGGAGGGACTCCAGGTTGGTGCTCTCCACGGCCAGGACCTGGAGAGGGAGGAGAGAGTCACTGGCTAGCCAAGTGATGTGTCCTGTGCAGGGACTCACCTGCAAAGAAGGCAGCTGCCTCAATCCGTCATATGACTCCAGGGGATTCCTGGACAGGTCCACTTCCTCTAACTACAGCCAAACACACACACACACAAGCAGTGAAGTGCGGTGCAGGGTGGATGTGTGGTGCAGGGTGGGTGTGTGCACTGCAGGGTGGGTGTGGTGGTGGTGGCTCACTCCACCTTGAGGCAGTGTTGCAGGTCTGCTGGTGATTGGGTCAGACGGTTGTCTGACAGGTTTAAGCTGGTCAGTTCTGGTAAGCCCCGCCCACAGGAGAACTCTACCAGCCCATTATTGCTGAGGTCCAAGAGATGCAGCTCTCGGCAGCCCTCCACCTCCCACGGGGCCACTCTGGTGAGGCAGTTGCCATCCAGACGAAGGAGCTGCAGTTTCCCAAGAGAGCGGAGGGCGGGGCCTAAGGGGAGGGGAGGAGCCTTGAAGTGGTTCTGTGTCTTTCTTCCCACATGGCACTGACCTAAAGATGTTATCCGGTTGTCTTGGAGAAACAGGTGGACCAACTGCGTGAGCCTGAGGGGGAGGGGAGGTTGAGAAGGGAGGCAGGTGGGCTGCCCCGGCCTAGTGGCAGTGGCACCAGATGCACGCACCTTTCCACGCCATGCAGCTCTCCTGCAATGTTGTTGCTGTACAACTTGAGCTCCCTCAGCTCCTGAGGCGAGGGACATCACGTGACTGTCACGTGTAGCAATCATCCGCTCCCTACCCAACAGTTGGAGTCACTCATACAGTGTTCTGGGAAATCCCCTGAATGCTGTCCAGTCGGTTGCAGGAGAGGTCTAGGACCCTCAGTCGCCTGTATCCCTCCAGCCCCTCAACTCGCGTCAGTTTCCGGCAGCTCAAGGTGAGCTCGTAAGTGGCCAAGGGCTGCCGAGCGCCTCCGGGCTGCTGCCCGCTCCCGGAGGTAGACATTTTAGCGATCAAAGTAAACAACTAGGTAAACAATAACAGTTGGCAAAGATGGCCGCTGTTTATCACAGAGACGACGGACACATCAGCCGCTAAAAGGCTTATTATGGTACCAGGTTGCCGCATGCACAGTGTGACCAAGCAGTCCGTCACTACCGGTGAAAGTGCTGCCGCAAGAGTGACTCAGCCCCGCCTTGCCGGCTTGTGGGCGGGGCGAAATGATTGTTAGTCGCTTTGTGGTCCAAACTTGAATTGGAAGTGGAACCGCATAGCAATGGAGGGCGAAGCGGTCATAAATGCAGTGTTACTCGCTGCCTGTGTCTTGCTCACTGTCGCTCTTATCAAGAAGATATTCTTCCCTCCGAAGTTCACTCCGGCGGCTGAGGTCAAACTCCCTGAGATTGACCCTCGCGACTTCACACTGGCAGAGCTGCGTGAGTTCGATGGCTCGGACTCGTCAAAGCCGCTCCTGGTGGCGCTGAACGGTAATGTGTACGATGTGACGCCGTCCAAGAGCATGTACGGACCGGGTGAGCATGCACGCAGCCGGGGCAAATGGAGGCCATTTATTGTTTAGCAATAGTAGGACCACGTGTGCGTGCTTGTGCGTGAGGGGGAGGGCTGCGGGCGCCGCTCAGCGGAGGCTGTGCAGTTGTCCATTCATCTGTTGTAAGCGCTAGCCAGTACCCTGCCCTTGCTGGCTCAAGCCACTCCTACCACTGGCCACTTTCTCTGGAGGTCATCAACTCGTGCACCCTGTGTGTCTGCTGCCTAGCTCTGTGGGAGGGCAGTCCTGGCACGACCCCAGGTGTCTCAGTGTTGATTTCCTCCTGTATCCCTTCAGGGGGGTCCTACCACCTGTTTGCTGGTCGTGATGCCAGTCGGGCCCTAGCCACCATGAACCTCTCGCAGGACGCCCTCAAGACCGAGTGGGATGACCTGGCAGACCTTGCCAAAGACGAGAAGCAGATTCTTCGCGAGTGGGAGGAGAAGTTTGTCATTAAGTACAAGCGCATCGGAGCCCTTCAGCGTGACAGGGACAAACAGGACTGACACTGCATGCCTAGCTCACCGTAGCCATACCGCTCAACACTTGTCACCATTAGTGTGTGCGCTAATGCATGCCATTAATTGGAAGTGATAAGATGACAAATGAATGAAACATTTCACACACAATTAGATGAAGGTAAACAGGTATTGGTCATGGCTTGGGGTTGTGTGCCTCCTGCCTGTTCAGTTCCCTCTCGAGCACCCTCCGTCTTCTCTCCAACTCCTTTACCCGCTGTCGCAGCTCGGCTGTGCTGCAGGCTGCATCCTGCTCCGCCCTCTCCTCTTGGTACACCTGCTCTGCTGCACCACTGAGGAGCACACGCAGCAAGCGCTGGGCTTCTCTGTGCCGCTCTGCACTGACCACTTTCAATCTCTGAACTATAATATTCTTTTGCTTCTCCTTCTCCAGCCGTCTTGCTCGACGTGCCTCTCTCTTCTGCTTCCTTGCCTTCTCCCTCCTCTCCCTCTCTGCTCCCTCCTCCTCCTTCCTCCTCTCCCTCTCTGCTCTCTCCTCCTCCTTCCTCCTCTCTCTCTCTACTCTCTCCTCCTCCTCCTTCCTCTCCTTTTCTGCTCTCTCTGCCTCTTCCCTCTGCTCCCTCTCCTTCTGACGGTTCTCCCTCAGCAGGGCCTCCTCAGCTTCACGCTTGCGTGTGTTCGCTAAAGTCATGAACCCAAATCGGTCATAGTCTACCTCTATGCAGGCCACTTCCTTTGCCTCTGCTCCGCCCTCAGCCCCGCCCCCACCAGCCCCAACACTCCTCATCATGTCCATCCCCTTCAAACCTAACATGGCACTGCAGAAGCCGTTGTAGTCGGCAAACTGCAGAAAGGCATCAAACAACCTCACAGGCTGACCAGGTGTGGGACCAAATGAAGAAAAGGCGCCTTCCACGTGCTGCAGCCGTGGCATGCCCATCTTGTGAAGGTACATGCCCACATTGGAGAGGACACCAAACTGGGAGAAGGCCTGGGCGATGAGTGCCTTGGAGGGCCACTCACCGGCATCCAGGTCACTATGGTCCATGAACCACTCCACTGGAATGCGACTGACCCGCACCGTGTCCGGACGCTCTCCCGGTGATCCGTCAGCAAAGTTGGCAAGTCCTTTTGAGCGGTAAAATGCCTCCCAGTCCTTCTTCTTGGGGAAGTTGACGTCCAAAGAATGTGCCTTCACCTTAAAGGGTTCCTGAAACCCAGGCATCCTCATAGTCTTGCCGTTAAGCAGAAGGACAACTTTCCTCAGCGCACGCAGCGAAAGGAGCTCGCCCACAAAGCTTATGCGCTCGCGAGAGCTGTGCTCCACTCGCAGGTTGACAAACTGCTCCGGTTGGGCACCCTGCCGCAGCTTCTCCATCATGTCCCAGTTTGAGATGGACGGCCCCACAGTGCGCGAGGTGGGCAGAACCACGACCACAGTGATCTTCTTCTGCGGAACCAGGAATAAGCTCAGAGGTGCACACAGCTCTAAAGGCACGTCGTCCGCCATTTATGTCCACCTTAGGGGCTGTCCCTATTTCGCTCCAACTGTAATATGCTACACGTGGAAGGATATATAGCGGGAATGCCTGCGAGTAGTATGCATCCAAGCTCGGATATGAAGCCAGTGGGTAGTGCTTCATTAACTCCCCACCATAGCTAGTTCATCAGTGTTGGCTGGTGGCCCCTCCCCCTCCCCCTCCCCCCTGTGGGCACCTGTTGCCATCACCACACAACCAAGCACACATGTGGACACATGCAGGGATACAATGCCCATTGTTCGGTAGCACACGTTAATAAACTGCAAAAGCTAGCAGCTAAAGACAACACAACAATGTAAATAGATATCAGTCAAACAATAAATGAATGGTAAATGTTTTGAGGGGAAGTGATTGGGTTGTCATTGTTCCTTCTGTAGTCGCTCGAGGGTGGTGATGCGCTGCTTCAGCTTGCGAAGGCTGCTGTCATATTCATTGTAGAGTCTTGTGAATCGGCTCTGCAGTCGCTCCAGATTGGCCTCCAGTTGGTCCACCCGACGCTCAGCTCCCAGTGCTGGGAGTGAGGGCTGGTTCACCTCCAGGCGTTCCTCTGCCATGACCTGTGTGGCCTCATCCAGTGTGCCATCCCGCACCAGTGTCATCCGACCCTTCTCCTCCAGCAGTGCCTTGGCCTCAGGGTACTCCTTCAAGGCATCCAGGAGGTCATCCTTGGACAGCCCGAACAGCTCTGAGTAACCCACAGACCGCACATTGGCCGTCCTCCGGTTACCACTGCCGCCGAGGTTCAGGACACTGATCTCACCAAAGTAGCTCCCATCAGTGAGGGTGGCCAAGATGGTGACCCCGTCGTCTGCCACCACTTCCAGCTTGCCATGCTTAACAATGTACATCTCTTTACCAATATCACCCTTGCGGCAGATATAGTCCCCGGGGGAGAAGACCTGTGGTCGTAGCTTCAGGACTAGCTCCTCCAGCAGTCCCGCCTCACATTCTTCAAATATCTGCACTCTCTTCAGAGTCGCAAAGTGGACGTGGATGGCTATCTCTGCCTTGAGCTTGTTAGGCAAAGCCTCCAAGATGTCCTTCTCGTAGATAGCCCGGTTGTTCACCCAGAGGTAGTCAAACCACTTTATGACCCTCCCCTGCAGCTCCTTGTCCACCTTCCGATACTGCATATAACGCTTGATGCCGTCCAACTTGGTCTGGAACTCAGTACGGGCAGCATTGATGTTGGTGACAATGCCACCAACGTTGCCCACAATGGTTGCAAATATCAGGACGCCCACCAGGAAGTCAACAATAACCACTACATATTCAATGTCCTGCACTGGAGCTGGGACCTCGCCAATGGTGGTGAGGGTCAAGGTGGACCACCACAATGAGTAGATGTACTGACGGGAGAGCCCCGCCCACGGGGACTGGGGGTTGGTATAATTGGGGTAGACCCAGTCATCAGATCCAAAGCCAATCTGCTCTGAAAGGAGGAAGAAGAAGCAGGCGTTCCAGTGGATGAATAGCACAATCCACTGCACCACAATCACCAGCCGAAACACATTGGGGAAGTTGGTCCTGCTCTCGGTAGCTGCAAAGAATTGAAAGACCTTGTGCATGCGAAGCACGCGGTTGATCCGTATGATGGGGTGTGCCACACCAATCCCTGGGACAGCATAGAGCAGGTCAGTGGGGAGGAGTGAGATCACATCGAGGTAGAAGGTCTTGGTGCGCAGGACGTGTAGAGCCAGCTTGCGCCGGTCAGTGACCAGCAGCCCCTGCTCGAGGTAGCCCGTGAAGAACTGCAGCACCGTGTCCACGACATAGATGAGGTCCGCCAGGTAGTCAAGGGTGAACCACAAGGGAAGGACGCGCAGCTGAAGATTGTCGAAGGTCTCTCGAGCGATGAGCAGGTACGAGTTGTACAGGACGGCTAGCGTGACGACAAAGAGCCAACGGTACAACCAGTTGTTGGTAGGGCTGATGGCGAACTGACCACGGTGGATGGCCGTGCTGAGCTTCCCGACGCCCTCCCCCACGCCGTCATCGCTGTGGTGCGCGAACGCGTCGTCAATGTTAGGCGCATTCATCTTGAACCTCCGCAGGAAGGAGTCTTTTCGCTCCACGCCCCTCTCCGCCCGCCCGGCCCACTTCTTGATGAGCTGGATGGTGCGGACCAGGCGAGCAAAGGTGTTCCCCTCCTCCCCGTCCTCACCCTGCGGCTGCTGGTTCGGGAGGTGGGGTACGTGTATCTCCACCTCTTGTTCCTCCCCTGCATCGTCCGGCAAAGGCGACCCCGACTGAATCACTATAGTGGGTGTCACGGCATCCATAGTCCAGCTCGCGACTGTTTGTTTACACGCTGCAGATAAGTAACACTAAATACCTAGTGGTAGCAACTGTATAAATATAATACACACGCGGTGGTTACTATGGTTGTAGAACGAATAATATTGCATTGATTAGTTACTATATTTGTATTGTCGTGTACAATACAACCTGTGGCACGATAAAGGCGGGACGCCACTGTAAATATGTCGGAAGCGAAGTTTGTTTCCCTCCGCAAGCGACTGGACCAGCTCGGCTATCGTCAGTCGCTGAGCGTGGACTCGGTACCTTTGGCGGAGCGGATTTTGGGCGACCTGCTGCACACCACGGAGAGCTTGAAGGACGTCCGGCTCCAGCTCAGCAAACACCAGAAGCAGAAGGTTCCAGCCTATCCCACTTAGCCTGCGTGTGTGTGCGTGCGTGTGTGTGTGCGTGTGTGCGTGTGTGTGTGTGTGCGTGTGTCCGTGTGTGTGTGCGTGTTCGATGGTTAGTCCCTGACACCACCTAGTAGTTCAATGTGCAGTGTGTGTACTGGCATGCGTGTGTCCATCCTATCCCTGTAGGTGATATGGGACCAGAGTGTGGAGCCGTACAAAGCAGACAACGCAAGACTGGTGCAGGAGAACAACCAGCTGCACCACGAGGTGATGCAGGCCAAGGAGTCACATGACAGTCACACGAGGGCTATGAGAGCCGATCTGCGTAGGCTTGAGCATGAGAATTCAGACCTCAAGTTCCTTAACACTCAGTACGTGCAGCGCCTGCGGGCGGCCGAGCAAGAGGGGCAGGCCAAGGCGGAGAAGATTGTGGAACTGCAGGAGAAGAACTTCAAGGCAGTGGTGCACACGCCCGGGGGCCGCCAGCGGAGGATACCCTTCCGCCGGCAGAGGATGGATGTGGACTGTCTGCTACCAGCCAGTGAGGGCGGGGCCCAGCTCCACCCCCCACAGCAGGACCCCTATGTGGTAGACCTGTTGAAGGTGGCTGACACGCGCGTTGAAGAGCTCCAGCAGCAGCTTGGGTCCCGGGACAAGCAGCTGAGGACGGCGGAGGCCAGTCTGTCGGAGCTGAGGAAGCAGGTGTGTGGGTCAGGGGTGTGGTGGGCACAAGGTGGGGTGTGGTGGGCACAAGTGGGGTGTGGTGGGCACAAGGTGGGGTGTGGTGGGCACAAGTGGGGTGTGGTGGGCACAAGGTGGGGTGTGGGAGGGTGTTAAGTGGGGTGTAGTATTTGGTCTTAATGTGCCTTCCAGGTTGAGTCAAGGGAGAGTGAGATTGAGCGTCTCAGGGAGGCCCTGCGCGGTGGGCGCCCTCCGGAGGCACTGCTAAAGGGGGAGACGCAGGGGAGTGTGGACAGGACCATGGCACACATGAATGTGCAGCTGGACTTCCTCCATGAGGCCAACCAGAAGCTGGAGCGTCTGCTGGAAGTAGAGAGGGCTCGTAGCCAGGAGAAGGAGAGGAGAGTGGCAGAGCTGGAACAGAAGAACTCTGCCATTTGTAGTGAGCTCCGGACCATTGACGACCTGGCTGGCCAGCTGGAGGAGGACAGGAGGAGTGCCCTGAGCAAGAGCAACAGCAGGGTCGCAGAGCTGGAGGTGGCCGGGCAGGAGTGGGGCAGTAGAGGGGCTCTGTGTAGTATGGTTGGAGTGGGGCAGTAGAGGGGCTCTCTCTGTAGTATGGTTGGAGTGGGGCAGTAGAGGGGCTCTCTCTGTAGTATGGTTGGAGTGGGGCAGTAGAGGGGCTCTCTCTGTAGTATGGTTGGAGTGGGGCAGTAGAGGGGCTCTCTCTGTAGTATGGTTGGAGTGGGGCAGTAGAGGGGCCCTCTCTGTAGTATGGTTGGAGTTAGTCTCGCTCGCCAGCCGTTCTTGTGGGGAAGGAACGATTGCACAATAGGAGAAATAGGGGCTGGCGTGCTAGACTAGGTTGAAGTGTGCTGTTCCTTCGCTTCAGGAGGAGAGAAGGAAACTGCTTGCCTCCGTGGAGGGCAACCAAAGCTCTCTCTTGGAGCTGAGGCAGGTGAGTGAAGTGGGTCCTGATATAGCCCCTCCCTCCAAGCAGTCTTCCCTCCCTCCCTCCCTCTCTCCCTCTCTCCCTCCCTCTCTCCCTCCCTCTCCCCCCCATCCCAGGAGTGTGCTCATTTGCAAGCTGCATCTGAAGAACTGCGGGCACTGGTGTCTGCCAAGGAGCAAACAGAGCAGGAGCAGATTAGAGTGATCAGTAGTTTGAGGGAGGAGGTCCGGCATCTGAAGGGGGCGGAGCTTAGAGAAGCAGTGCGGCGGGAGCGTGTGGTGCAACAAGGGTCCAGCAAGGCCCTGCTTGAGGAGAACAGAGCTTTGAGGACAGAGAGGGAGAGGCTGCGGGGGGCAATAAAGGAGTTTGAGTCTGAGCTCACACAAGTGAGTGAATGGGAGGGGAGGGGGAGGGAGAAGGGGATTGTGAGGGGAGAGAGAGGGAGAGGGGGGATTGTGAGGGGAGAGGGAGGGAGAGGGGGGATTGTGAGGGGAGAGGGGTGCGGTAGTATGCCGTCGGTAGTCACTGTTGTCATTTCTGCTCACCACCAGATCCAGCAGGATGCCCACGACCTGGCCAAGGACAGGGACAACTTCAAGATCCTCTATGAGCAGGTGGCACCCTCTGCCCAAGCAGACTGCGCCGTGCTTATGAGAGACTCCTCTCTGTCTGTTCAGGCTCGTGAGGACCTCCAGCAGGTCCGCTCTGAGGTAGCCTCCTTTCCCTCCAGTGGACAGCTCCGGCTGGTGGCTGTGGAGCGAGACGAGGCCGTGGAGTGCCTCAGGCAAGCGACTGCTGAGGGCCAGAGGCTGCGGGAGAGGCTGCAGCTTGCTGAGGAGAGTGGCGGGGAGGAACGCAGGACCCTGCAGCAACAGATGGAGGGGCTGAGGGGACAGATCCAGGAGGTAGGTGGGGCAGCTGGGTGATTCACTGGACCTTGGTCATTTGCTAGTGTCATGTCCAAGAGCTGTCTGTCCTTAGCTGTCTGGACAGAATGTGTCCTTGTCCCAGCGCATCTCTAGTCAGCGTGAGACCATCTCCCGCCTCGAGACAGAGCTGCAAGTGTCCACTGAAGCCCTAGCAGCGGCCAGAGCTGATGCCAAACAGCATAGTAGCCGAGCCAGGCAGCTGCAGGTGGGCGGGGAGGGGGAGGGGAGGGGGGAGGGGTGGTGGTGAAGGACAGTGTGTGGAAGAGCAGTGGGGAGGGGTAGTGGGTGGGCAGGTAGCAAGCAGATGGAGGTAGAGAGAGACTTGTGTTGTAATTGCTTGTTGTGTCTGTGCTGTTAGACCCTCCTGGACAGCCGTGAGGGTGCCAGGTTGGTGGACCAGGGTGCCACCCAGCTGCAGGGGGAGGAGCTGGAGAGGACAAAGGTGGAGCTGGCACGCCTCAAACGGAGCATAGGTGAGTGTTGCGGGCGGGGCCTACAAGTCACATGACCTGTGATTGGGGCACATGTGTCATTGTTAGAAGAATGGGGTGTCCTTGCAATGGATGTGTTGTGTGCCCAGGTGAGCTCTCTGGCACTGAGGGATCTCTTCGTGAGCAGTTGCGTGAACTGCAGGCTACCTTGACTGAGCTGGATGCAGAGAAGGACCAACTGCAAGCAGTGGCCGACACAAGAGCACAAGACTGCGCTCAACTGCAGGAGAGAGTAGAGACCTTGGTAGGCAGCTGGGGGTGGGGGTGGGGCTTGGGGTGGAATAGGTGTGTGTGGTCCTTGTGACCTGCCCTGGGCTTGTTTGATCTGCAGACACTGGAGAAGGCCAGCCTCCTTGGCACTGTGGCAAAGCTGGAAGAGAGTGTGGGGTGAGGGGAGGAGGGGAGGTGTGCTGAGTGAGTGAGTGAGGGGAATATGCTGGTACTCTTATATACAGTGCAGCGGAGGAGCGGACTGCTGGCAGGGAGCGTGAGGTGGCCAGCCTGCAGAACCAGCTGAGTGCCTCAGAGGCCCATGCAGAGCAGGAGGGGCAGGTGCGAGCGGCAATGGAAGAAGAGCTGAACCGCCTCAAGTCTGACCTGGGCATGATGACACAGGAGAACCAAAGCCTGCACCAGCAGCTGCTGCGGGCAGGGCAGGAGCAGGAGGCACTGGCAGAGCGGGTTCGGCAGTACACACAGAGCATTCAGCGGTTTGAGGAAGCAGTGGCTGCCAAGGTGGGTGGGGCAGTGGGTGGGGCAGTGGGTGGGTGAGAAGAGAGTGGATGGTGTAAGATGAGGTGGATATAGCACTGTCCTTGCTTGCAGGAGGATGAGAAGTGTGGGCTACTGGCCTCCCTGCAAGCGCTGAGTGACGAGAAGGACCGTCTGGATGCCAATGTGCAGCACAGCCTGGAGGAGAGCTCCAGCGCCCGGTTCCATCTGGTGACACTGACACAGGTGGGTGGACTGTGTAGTCATGGCAACAAATTGCAGACTTCCCTGAGTGCTTGTGTCCCCACCCCAGGAGAGGGACCGTCTGCAGGAGCTGGTGCAGCACCAGACGCAGGAGATTGAGCAGGTGAGGGAAGCTGTACTGCCACAGAGCGGTGTGTGTGATTGGTTGTGTGCTTGCTGCAGCACTTAGCGGCCCTGGGCTCTTATGAGCTCCAGCTGTCCAGCCTCAGCAGTGCCCTGTCCAAGATGGAGCACCTCCTCAGGCAGGAGCAAGACGAGAAGGTATGGCAACTACCAAAACTGGAAAGGCTTACAACACTAACCCTAACCCCCATCCCTCCCTCCTGTCCCCCCATCCTCCTTCCTGTCCCCCCATCTCTCCCTCCTGTCCCCCCGTCCCTCCCTCCTGTCCCCCCCATCCCTCCCTCCTGTCCCCACTGTTCCTCCCTCCTGTCCCTACTGTCCCTCACTCCCTCCCTCCCTCCCAGCGTGCCCTCCATGACGACATGTCCAGTTTGAGGGTGCTGTGTGCCCAGCTGAACAAGACAAAGGACAGCCTCATGAGGGAGATGGCTGCTCTCCAAAAGGAGAATACTAAAGTGTGTGCGCCAGTACTGCATTGGGTCAGTCCGTTCTGTGTTGCCTGCTTACTCCCCTCCCCTCTCCCCTCCCCTCCCTTCCCCTCCCCTCCCCTCCCCTCCCCTCTCCCCTCCCCTCCCCTCCCTTCACCCCTCTCCTTTCCTCCCCTCCTCTCATCTCCCCTCCCCCTCCCCTCTCCCTTCCCCTCCCCCCTCCCCTCCCCTCCCTTCACCCCTCTACTTTCCTCCCCTCCCCTCCCCTCTCCCTTCCCCTCCCCTCCCCTCCCCTCTCCCCTCCCCTCCCCTCCCCTCCCCTCCCTTCCCTTCCCCTCCCCTCTCCCTTCCCCTCCCCTCCCCTCTCCCTTCCCCTCCCCTCCCCTCTCCCTTCCCCTCCCCTCCCCTCCCTTCCCCTCCCCTCCTCTCCCCTCTCCCTTCCCCTCCCCTCCCCTCCCCTCTCCCCTCCCCTCCCCTCCCCTCCCCTCCCTTCCCCTCCCCTTCCCTCTCCCCTCCCCTCCCCTCCCCTCCCCTCCCTTCCCCTCCCCTCCCCTCCCCTCTCCCTTCCCCTCCCCTCCCCTCCCCTCCCCTCCCCTCCCCTCCCCTCCCCTCCCCTCCCCTCTCCCTTCCCCTCCCCCCTCTATCCTGTGTGTTTGTAGCTCCAGATGCTGCAAGACTCACTGGCCACAGAGCGGGACTATCTCAAGAGCCAGGTGTGGTAGGGGGGAGGGGAGGGAAGGGGAGGGGAAGGGGAGGGGAGGGGAGGGGGTAGAGAGGAGCTGAATCAGTGTTGCCTTGGTGCAGGTATCCTCTCACGATGAGGCAGTGCGTGGTCTGGAGGCCATCCTGCAGGGTGAGCGGACCAAGGTGAGCGCACAGAGGTGCCCTCAGCACTTGCCTCTGTAGTGAGCTGCTGGTGTACACTGGTGTTGCCATGGTCACCACAATACACACTATTGCAATATGTAAATTTGCAATGCAGCGCAAAATAGTGTTTGCTGAACGCTTGTCAGTAACACGGATCGAGTGGACACCTGTCCGTGTTTCACTTCACTCCCTGCTCATTACATTGCTACACAGCTGTAAGCCAGTTAACAGCCTTGACAAAGGGCATTTCAGTGGTGTCGTGCTCGGCTTCAAACAGTAAATTCACCATTTGTCTCAGTCCAGTGGACACTACGGCAGGCCAACCCTACATCACCTTCTGTCAGTGCAGAGAAATGTTGACTGAAGTGAATTTCACCTGTTTGCAAACCCAGCTTCAAGAATAGAAACACTATGCTTGCATGATTGCTTTGGTTCCATTGATGGTTTGTCCCCACTCTGCCTGCAGGAGGCACTTGAGCAGCAGTCGAGGGAGGAGCAGGAGGCGGAGGTGGGCAAGCTGCGCAGCCGCCTTCGGGAGACAGAACGGAGCCGCAGCATACTGAGTCAGCAGTTGAGGGCAACACAGTCCCAGATGGTGTCCTCGCACTCCGAGGGAGGGGGCATGGCAGGGTGAGAGGGGTGGGGCGTGGTGGGTGGGGCGAGGTGGGTAGTGCTGGGTGACCAGTAGCAGTCTGCCCCCCAACAGCCCCTTCCACCGTGAGGCCAGCAGCCTCTCCTCCCCCAGCACTCTAACTGTGGGCACACCTCCTGTGAGGCGAAAGGACTCTCTGGTGAGTAGCTCTGCCACATGGCAGTGGCCATCACTTTACCCTCCCCTCATCCCTGTGTGTGTGTGTGTGTGTGTGTGTGTGTGTGTGTGTGTGTGTGTGTGTGTGTGTCCCCACCCTGTGTTACCAGGAGCCCAATGTGGTGCAGAGGGAGAAGGAAGCCATGGAGAGCCAGAGCTCGCATTTGGTGGAGCAACTTCTCCACTCCTCAAAACAGTAATTCCTTTGAAGCGTGTGCATGTGCTCCTCCCATCTGTTTTGAATGTGTGTACGTGTGGCAATGTTTTGCGTGGGCGGCACACTTAATGATTGTGGCTCCACGTGGTCGAAAAGATGGTGAGAATTATACACTCAAGAATCCATTCCCTTTGCTAAACTCCTGCAGCAAATTACAGAACATGCCAACATAACTTGTGTGTGTGTTTGCTTTTGATGTACACTCAATTGCAATGTAGGGGAGGGAAGAGGGAGTCGCAGGAGGGGGAATGCACCACAACACACAATCATACATTGTCTTACTTTTTCACCATCCCAGGCAGAGCAGTGTGTGACATCATTGTCATGGCAGCCATAGTGCATGTCATTGGGTTCCATACCTCCTAGACAGAACACCCACCACATGCACACACTGAAGCTTAGGAAGGCATTGTAAGCTTGTGAGGAAAGGTTTGTCAACTTGATAGCATTTGCTCATGCACATCACTTTGGAGGTCGCCGAACTAACTGGGACCACTGCCAGCTGTCCCAACATCATTCACTGTCAAAGGATAAAGACACATGTACAAACAAAACATCAAACACCCACACAGCTTATCTGCAAGCCCGGCTATCCCCCCCCCCCCCCCCTCCCCTCCACTATAGCTATATAGACTCATCGTCATTAGCTGGCTCTGCGGCCGCGCGGGAGCTCAAAAGATCACGTGCAACAACTTGTGGGCGTTGTGCGCGGGGCACGGCTGCGCCGACCACCTCACGCCACTCGCACATAAGTCTTGCTATTTTCAGAGATGGCCGAGCCTTCATCTACCTATTTGGATTTGGGAGGCTACAACAAGAAGGTGACCACCTCTTCTGCTGACTGTCAGTTATGGATAGACCGTGGCATTGTACAGACGTTTGGTTTCAACCACGAAGAAGCGATTCGCTGTTTCGAGAGAGCGCTCCGCTTTGACAGCAGCTGCGTCATGGCACACTACTTCATTGCTTACAACAATGCCGCCGACTACAACAACGAGGATGGCATAGATTGCGCCGTCGCCTACAAAGAGGCCCAAAAGGCTCTGGATATGGCGCAACACACGCCCGGCCTCTCGGATTGGGAAAGAGCCCTGATTGAAGCTCAAGTTCATCGTTTCTGTTGGCCTGTGGGCTCAAAACCCTCAGACGAGCTCAGTAGGAATTACGTCAGTGCAATGCGGCCGGTGTACCAGAAGTTTGGGGGAGACGACGTGGATATTGCAGCGTTCTTTGCGGAGTCTTTGATGATGCTAGCACCGTGGAAGCTGTGGACCACGCCTCCAGACGTGAAGCCAGCAATCCCAGAAACCGAAGAGCTGGTGTCCGTGCTAGAGAAGGCTCTCAAGGTAGACCCTACACACCCTGGTCTGTGCCATTTCTACATCCACGCCATGGAATTGTCGTCCACACCAGAAAAGGCTCTGCCCGCTGCAGATGTGTTGCGTTCTCGGGTCCCTGAGCAGGGCCATCTCCTTCACATGTCCAGCCATATTGACATGTGGGTGGGGCAGTATAAAGAAGCCACTGAAGCTAACAAGAGAGCCGTGATGGCAGACGAGACGTACAGGTTGCAAAGTGGTCAGGATGATGAATTTTACAAAGTAATGCGAATGCACAACTACCACTTTACTGCGTGGGCAGCCATGTTTGATGGGCAGTACGCCACTGCCCTGAAGTATGCAGAAGCTGCCGAAAAGCAACTTGGACCTGAAGCTGTCACATTCGTGCTGGGAGAGATGCCTCTTGGATCCATGTATCTGGAGTCATTCGCATGCCTTCCTTGGCATGTGCTCGTTCGCTTTGGCAAATGGGAAGACATTATCAGTCGTCCTCTGAAGGAAGATGAAGCTGTATACGCTGGTACAGTTGCCACCTCACACTATGCCCGTGGAGTAGCTTTTGCCGCGATGGGCAAGTTGGAAGAGGCAGAAGCGGAGCGCACAAAGTTCTATGCTGCTCTGAAGAACAAGGCACTTGAGAAACGTTATTTGTTCAACAACATCATGCATGATCCCGAGCATCGCAGTGGCATTCTGGATGTAGCGGAGGCTGTGCTGGATGGTGAAGTGGAGTATCACAAGGGAAACTTCCAACAGGCTTTTGAGCACCTTCGCTTGGCCGTGAAACGTGATATCAACCTGCCATATGACGAGCCGTGGGGGTGGATGATGCCTGCTCGACATGCACTTGGAGCCTTGTTACTTGAGCAAGGAGAAGCTGTAGAGGCAGAAGCTGTATATCGAGAGGATCTCAAGCAGTATAAGAACAACATGTGGTCACTTTTGGGCCTTCACCAAGCTCTGAAGCAACAGCAGAAGATGGAAGAAGCTGAGTCAATTCACGCCTCACTTCAGAGGGCAAGTGTTCGTGCTGACATCAAAGTCGGAGCATCCTGTTTCTGTGCCACCAAGATTTGTTGTCAGTAACAGTACTACCTTATGGACAATTACATCTGCATGCACCTAGCTTGCCCTTGTAGTTGGGCTATCCCGTGACCCTTAGCTTGCCCTAGTATGCGCGGCACATGAGGCACTTGCAAGTAATAATTGATATAGCTAACTTAAAGTCTGCATGTAATTATAATAAATTACTAATTGCTAGTACTGAAACTATTGTGGTTGATTGATATAAAAATGGAGGCTGCAGGAATAGCGGTTGGCTGCGCGAGACTAGCACTCCTCCTGTCTGTCGTGGAGTGTACGTGTGACAGTGTTTCGAGTGGGCGGGACACTAATAATTGTGGTCTATCCCACGTGCTCGAAAAGATGGCGGGTAAGAACGAGAGGTCGTTTATTGCTGTGAAACCAGATGGCGTCCAGCGCGGGCTCGTTGGCGAGATCGTGAAGCGGTTCGAAGTTAAAGGCTTCAAACTGGTGGCCATGAAGATGATTATGGTAAATTAATTGTCATGGACTCATCAGAGCTCGCTAAAGTGTTTCACCGCATAAGTGTCTCTGCTCCACAGCCGACCAAGGAGCTTCTGGAAGAACATTACGGCGAACTGAAGAAGAAACCATTCTTTCCCGGTCTGGTCGACTTCATGGCCACTGGTCCGGTCGTTGCCATGGTGAGCGACTGAGTGCAGTACTAACTAGCTAAGTTATATTGTCGAGAGGCACTACCGCTGGTCGTGGCCATTTGCGCTAGTCACACTGTGTTGTTGTGTAGGTGTGGGAGGGGCTGGGCGTGGTCGAGACTGGACGAAAGATGCTCGGCACTACTGACCCGGTGAGTGTGTGTGTCTGTGTGCGTACATGTGTGCATGGGCGGTCAGACAGTTGGTGCTCCCGTTCTGCAGAAAGACTCTGCCCCCGGAACCATCAGAGGAGACTTCAGCATCCACATTGGCCGGTGAGCTGGACAAGGCATAGATCATCACACACGCATGCACACGCACACACGCACACACACATTACAAGGATACCTACTGCTTCCATGTCCATAGCAACATTTGCCATGGCAGCGACAGTGTGGAAACAGCAGAGAAGGAGATTGCTCTCTGGTTCAAGCCTGATGAGCTCTGTGCGTGGGTCAAGACTAACGACCAGTGGATCTATGAGCCCACCAAATGAACAGTAGCCATTTAGCCACTTCATGAGACGTGTCATGTGTTGTGAAGTGTATAGCAGGAATTATTATTCAATCTATTAAATATCCACTAGTACTCTTAGTCGCTAGTGGCGTGTTGTTGAAGTTGATTCGGATCCGCCTCGCCCTGCGCCTGCTGGCTGACAACTGCGAGGGTGCACGCATGTTGCCTGTACGGGAATTCCCCCACTGGGGCTGCTAGCCGGAGAGGGTACGTTTTGATGGAGATCCAGCCGGTGGTGCTGGCTGGTGGGAGGGGCAGGAAGCTGTACCCGTTCACAGAGGACACGCCCAAGGCCCTGCTGCCCGTAGCCAACCGACCGCTCCTCTACTACCCTCTTCACTACCTCCAGAACGAAGGATTCACAGGCACGTGACCTCAGCGCCCTATTGGCGACAGTACTGCTTCACGTGTGACTGCCCACCCCTCTGCAGAATGTCTGGTGGTGGTGGAGGAGGAGAGCTGCGAGGCCATGAAGGGGGCCGTGGCTGAGCTGCGGGAGGTTTGCGGGCTGGCCATCTCCGTGGACTGGGTGTGCATGGCGGACACTGATCAGGAGAGCATGGACTCCCTGCGGCAGGTCCGCCCGCTCCTCCGAGCTGCCAGCGTGCTCCTGTTGAGCTGCGACCTGGTGTGTGACGTGCCACTGCACCTGCTGGCCGATGTGCACCGGACCAACAACGCTTCTGTGACAGTGCTCCTGGGGTGGGCGGGACCACCGCGGGGGGAGGGGGCCCAGGAGGAGGAGGAGAGGAAGTGGCAGCCACCAGGTGGGCGGGGCTTGATTCATGTGTGGTAAGGCCTTTGGTAGGGTGGGCGGGACCAGCAGTAAATCCAGTACAGTGGGTGGGGCCAATAATACCCAGGACTGTTGAGCTGTCAGCATTGATGTGTGTGTGTGTGTGTGTGTGTGTGTGTGTGTGTGTTTGTGTTGTCTTAGAGCAAGACATCTTTGGTCTGGATGGAGTGCGTCTGCTGCTACTCCACCGTGAGGTGGTTGGGGAGGACGAGGTGGATCTCAGCCGTGCCATGCTAATGAGACACGCCCACATTCAGTTGAGGTGTGGCCTGGCCGACGCCCACATGTACCTCATGAGGCGTGACACGTTGGAGTGGGCACTGGACCACATGTGAGTGGAGGGTAGGGCTGGGGGAATCCCCTGAAGCCTTTGAAGCTGAGGGAGAATCCCTTTTTCTGCAGCCCTGCTGTGTCTTTGTATGATGAGGTGGTCCCTGAGATCGTGCGGAGGCAGTTCCTCAAAGCAAAGCCACTGGAGGAGGCAGCAGACGAGTCACAGAACACAAGTGCAGTGTGTGAGCACGTGTAGTTGTGGATGGTGTGTGCGTGTGTGTGTGTGTGTGTGCGTGTGTGTGTGTGTGCGTGTGTGCGTGTGTGTTGAGATAATGTGTAAAGAGTATTGCTTTATGTGGCATCCGTGAGGTTGGTCAATAGCAGCTCCCCTTGCCTCCAGTTGCCCCCCAGATGTCCCATGTTAGTGGGTCGGCAGAAGCTGAAGATTTGGATCAGATTGCACTAGAAGCATCCTCTCATGCTGTTATGAGCCCGGGTGGGCTCTTAGACACCAAGGAGGCTTTTAGATGCTTTGTCCATGTTGCCTCTGAGCAGCACCTGTGTGTGCGAGTGAGGACGCTAGCAGTGTATGCAGAAATCAACAAGATGGTGGGTTGGGTTGGGGTGATTGTGGATGGGACAGTGGTTGCCATGGTGATGTAACTACCTCTGCAGCTTCCCCGCAGTTATCAAGCACTCCTATCAGACGGGGCAGACAACCCGTCTGTGATGGGGAGAGGCAGGCCCCAGGTGAGCTCTGACTCCCTGCTGGGACAAGGGGCCAGCGTGGCTGAGAAGAGCTCTGTGAAGAAGTCAGTGGTGGGGAAGCAGTGTGTGCTCAAGGATCGGAGCAAGGTGGTGGGGTCTGTGCTCATGGAAGGTGTAGTTATCGGCGAGAGGTGGGTGGGGTCATGGGCAGTGGTGGGTGGGGCTAGTGCAGTTGGCACTCATGTCCGTGCTTGCAGGGCCACTGTTCAGAACTGTGTGCTGAGCCACCATGTGGAGGTGGGGGAGGGGGCAACCCTGAAGGAGTGCTACCTTGGACCGGGCTACACCATCACCCAAGGCAGTGGGTCTCCCTCTGTGCACACACCACCACACCGCTCTGTCCCACTCATCTGCTGCCCTTCCTTCATGCAGCGGAGGCCAAAGGCGAGACACTGGTTGCCGGAGCACTCCACTAACACACAAGACCACTCACTATGCCACCGCATGCACCAGTCACCACTCACCACTGAGTACAATCAATAATGTCATTACAATAACATTGACAAAGTGTGTTGCAGTTTACGCCACAAATTCATATGGGATAGGCTCTATCAGTTCTGGAATCATGCCTTTCGACTTCACAAAATGGCCGCGTCTTGGCTGTGTAGGCTATAGACGAACAAGGACACCAGTTGTGACATCACATGCAGGTCATGTGACATCACACCAGGTCATGTGACCACACCCACCTCTCTCTTCAAGCTGACTCTCTCTCCCGTTTCCTTAGCTCTCTTCCTCAGTGCCTCATTCTTCTTCACACGCTGAAGGAACTCATCCCGGCACTTGCTGTGCTGCACGTGCTCCACCCGCACATACAGATGTTTCTTGAGAGTACGGTTCCTGCAGCAGCCAAGGCACACACATTTGTCACAACACTGACAGCCTGTCATGTCACCGTGACAACCTGTCATCATCACCACCTATAACACATGAACATCACCACAAATGGCATCACGTCCAGTGACTGCCAGTTACTCACTGCCTGCCGTGTGGGTAAGCCTCACCTGATCTTCTTGTTCATAACAACCCCTACAGCGTGCTTTGTGACATTGAAAACACGACCCGTTTTGCCATGATAAAATTTATGGGCCATGCCCTTCTGCACTGAACCGTTCATCTGCACACACGGCATAACACATTCTTTTGTAACACTCACAGTCAACAGAAAGCAGTACACGACAGGAAGCACAGGAGAACGTGTAAGCTACCAAGTGAAACTTAAAGTACAGGTGACAAATATTAGTACATGTTGGCAGGACTTCCAAATGCGCGCGCGCGCGACACACACACACACACACACACACACACACACACACACACACACACACACACACACACACACACACACACACACACACACACACACACACACACACACACACACACACACACACACACACACACACACACACACACACACACACACACACACACACACACACACACACACACACACACACACACACACACACACACACACCTTAACATCTAGGATGTCCCCTCTTTTGTAAATTTTTAGGTAAGTGGACAAATGTTCGGGGCCGTGCCTCCGAAAAGGACGTGAAAAAAGGTACCGGGTTCCTCTACGGTATCCAGTGGTGTGACCCATCGTTCAGCAAACAGTAGCAAACTGCAGGAAACACGCGAGACAGACATACCCCTTACGAATAGTTGAAACTGACTAAGACGATCTGTTCTTGCAAATATGTCAGCAAATACATCATTTGAATTTAAGTTGTAAAGATCAATTCCCCATCAGTACACTTACCAGTCTGAGGTACCACGTGCTGTACAGAGCTCGTGCTACGGCGCATGCGCAGATGTTACTATGGCACCGGGGACGGTAATTTCGTCATTATTTCAGAGCGGGGTATAAATTCCGTCGAGTGGGTCTACCACTACTTATCTAGAAGGAGCACGCTCACACCCGGTTAGGTTTAGAGAGTGCAGTGGATGAGTTGTAAAACAGCGGTGTTGTGGTGAGCTAAAAGCCCACCGCGAAGGAACAAGAGTCGAGACAATAGCTAGTGACGGAATTATACCCTAGTGACAAAATTACCCTAGTGACAAAATTACCCCACCGTGCGGCGGTTACCATAGATACCCCACTGTTTTCAAAGTAAAATGGCCGCTACCGTCTATCAGTAGGTGTGTCTGCAAAATGCAACTGAGGCACGTCAAGACGGTGTTGCCCGCGCAGGTGCGTTTATCTCCTGCTCAGAATATCTCCTGCCACTGCCATATTTTGTATTTTGCATGAGGTAGGAATCAAATGATAGTACACACACCATGAATGGTGCTAGCTACAGGCTCAGCGGCTTACAGTGTAAGGGAGATGTTGTTGTAAAGATGAGTGAACACTACATATAGACACTATATGTGTAAGAATCCCTAATTATTCACGTACTTGCGCAGGACGCCCCAGTCAAGATAACAGCCATAGCTTGGTCCCCAAACAACAATAAGCTTGCTGTGGCCACTGCAGACAGGACCGTCTACCTCTTTGATGACCAAGGAGAAAAGAAGGACAAATTCCCCACCAAACCGGCTGATGCCAGTGTAAGTTTGTGGTTGTGAGCCCGACACAGCAACGTGCACGGTGCAGTGTAGACATTGCTACTACTGTCCTCCTTCATCTGGTGCTGATTGCTCTGCAGTTGGGCAAGAAGTGCTACCAGGTCACGGCACTCGCCTTCTCCCCGGACTCCACCAAAGTTGCAGTGGGGCAGTCGGACAACATCATATTTGTGTACCGCATCGGGGAGGCGTGGTCAGTGTGCCCCGCCCACCGTGTTCCTTGACATGCCCTCACCCTGCCCTTTCACTCTGACAGGGGAGAGAAGAAAGCCATCACAGCCAAGGTCTCCCTGCAGAGTGCCGTGACCTGCCTGGTGTGGCCGCACACACAGTCCTTCTTCGTCTTTGGACAAGCGGATGGCAAGGTGAGCAGGCAGTGGTGTGGTGCTGCAGGGCACCACTGGATCAGGTGTCTGTCTGTCTCTGTCTGTCTGTCTGTCTGTCTGTCCATCCTGTAGGTCCGCAGTGCTGGGACAAAGGGCAACAAGGCCCAGACCCTCTACAACACTGACTCGTATGTGGTGTCCCTTGCCGCCAGGTGGGTACTCTTGGCCCACCCACTACACCTGCCCCACCCACTACACCTGCCCCATCCCCTACACCTGCCCCACCCCCCTAACCCAATCCCCCACCCCTTCCCCGCCCAGCCCCTCTGCTCAGGGCATTGTCTCAGGCCATGCAGATGGGGTTGTGGTGAGGTACTTCCTTGAGGATGACGGCAGCGGTCTGTCCCAGGGCCCCGTGTGCCGGCACTCTTGCCCTCCCTACGCCCTCGCTTGGGGCTCATCCCTCGTGGTGGGCGGGGCTGACCAGCGTGTCACCATGTACGGTCTAGATGGTGAGGCAAAACCTCTCTCTCTCTCAGTGTGTGTGTATAGACATGCTGTAAAACACACAGTAGTGTTGACACTGTCTGTTCTTTCCGTTTTGCTCCTCCCCTTGCCACCCTGCCCCTTCCCCATTGCCACCCTGCCCCTCCTCCAGGTAAAGTATTGCAACACTTTGACTACTCCCAGGAGGAGGATGAGAAGGAGTTCTCCTCTGCCATAAGCAGCCCCAGTGGGCACACTGTGGTCCTGGGCAGCTATGACAAGCTCCGTGTCTTCACTTGGCTGCCCAAACGTGGGCTCTGGGAGGAGGCCCCGCCCAAGATCATTCCACACCTCTACACAGTGACCGCTCTGAGCTGGAGGAGAGACGGCTCTCGGATCGCCCTGGTGAGGGAGGGGTGGGTGTATGGGCCATACGGTGTGGTGGTGAGGTGTGTGTCCTCCCCTGCCCAGGGCTCACTGTGTGGCAGTGTCCAGCTCTTTGAGTACTGCCTCAAGCGCATCGTGTACAAGAACAAGTTTGAGATGACCTACGTCGGTCTCAGCCAGGTCATTGTGAAGGAGCTGAGCACCTCCAAGCGAGTGGTCCTGCGCTCCCACTACGGCTACGAGATAGACCGGGTGCAGATCATGGGCCGGGACCGCTATCTGGTGGCACGCACCTCGGACACCCTCCTCCTGGGAGACCTGGCTACCTTCAAGCTGAGTGAGGTGGGTGTGTGTGTGTGTGTGTGTGTGTGTTGGTGTGTGTGTGTGTGTGTGTGTGTGCGCGTGTGTGTGTTGGTGTGTGTGTGTGTATGTGTGTGTGTGTGTGTCTGTGTGTATGTGTTGGTGTGTGAGGTGTTCCTCTGCTGCCTGTAGGTGGCCTGGCACAGCTCTGGAGGAAACGAAAAGTTTTATTTTGAAAATGAGAGTGTGAGTGCCAAAGGCAGACACACGCATGCTGACTTTGCTCATAGCACCTATGTCTAAGCCAGGCAACCCTCCCCCATCCCCTCCTCTCCCCTCCACTCTCCTCCACTCTCCCTTCCCTCCCCTCCCCTCCCCTCCTTTTCCTCCCCTCTCCTTCCCTCCCTCCCCACCCCCTTCCTCCCCACCCCTTCCCTCCCCACCCCTCCCTCCCCAGGTGTGCATGATCTTCAACGCTGGTGAGCTGTGTCTGGTGGAGTATGGTGTCAATGACATCCTTGGCTCCGTCAGGACAGAGTTCACGAACCCCCACATGATCAGGTGGGTGGAGTGGGCTGGGAGGGGTGGGGCAGTGGTGCCACTCCCCCTTCTTTGTTGCCTCAGTGTTCGTACCAATGAGCGCCGGCGCCGTGCCCCCTCCGACCTCAAGCGGGTGGCCTACCTGGTGGACCTGCATACCATAGCCGTGGTGGACCTTGTTAGCGGCGTCACCTTGGCAACCTTCACCCACGACAGTAAAGTGAACTGGATTGAGGTTGGTTTGCACATTACCATCCACCTGCCTGCAGCTGCCCCGCCCATCCTGCCCCACCCACACTACCTCACGTAGCTGAATGAGACTGGCCACAAGCTCCTCTTTCGAGACAGGAAGCTGAGGGTGAGGGAAGGGGTGAGGGAAGGGTGAGGGAGGGGTGAGGGAGGGAGGTGGGGGGAGGGGGCTACTGTCATGTCAATCTGTTGTGCCACAGCTGTTCCTGGTGGATGTGGAGAGCCAGGTGAAGTCCTCCCTGCTCAGCTACTGCTCCTATGTTCAGGTTAGTAAGGAATTTCCTTAACACCTGTCTGACCTATTGTGTGAGCCCCCCCTCCCCTCCCTCTCCCCCTCCCCCCTCCCCTCCCTCTCCCCCTTCCCCCTCCCCTCTCTCCCTCCCCCCCTCCCCCGCACGCACCCAGTGGGTCCCAATGAGTGATGTGGTGGTGGCACAGAACCAGGGCAGCCTCTGCATCTGGTACAACATTGACAACCCAGACAAGGTCACAACCTTCCCAATTAAGGTGTGTGAGGACAGGTGCGGCAGGACTGGGCAAGGCGGTGATGGGTGTGTCCCTTGTGCAGGGTGACATCCTTGCCCTGGAGCGACGGGAGGGGAAGACTGAGGTGCTGGTGCAGTCTGGGGTGGACACGGTGTCGTACACACTGGACGAGGGCCTGGTGGAGTTTGGGACTGCTATTGAGGACCAGGACTATCTGCGGGCACTGCTGTTCCTGGAGACCTTGGAGATGACCACTGAGTCAGAGAGCATGTGGCGCACCCTTGCTGACCTCACACTGGGCGCCAGGCAGCTCCGGATGGCCCAGAGGTGGTGGAGAGGGTTGGGGTGAAGGTGGGGGTGTTGTGTGCAGCCCTTTCACCCTGTTGTGGTGTGTGCAGGTGCTATGCTGCTCTGGGGGATGTGTCCAAAGCACGCTACATCCAAGAGGTTGTCTCTCTAGCGGAAAGGCTGGAGGCAGAGACTGTGAGTGGAAGGATGGGAGGCCCTGTGACCCAGTGTGCGTCACTCCCACCTCTCTCCCGCTGCTGGCTGCAGGGCCAGCCCGGACTGGAGCACTACCTGGTGCAGTGCAAACTGTCACTGCTGGAGAAGCAGTTCAAGACGGCAGAGAGCATCCTCCTGGAGCAGGGCCAGGTGGAGGAGGCCATGCGCATGTACCGACAGCTGCACAAGTGGGACCAGTCGCTGGCTGTGGCCAGGGCTAAGGTGGGCGTGGTGGGGAGGGGCTAAGGTGGGCTGGGTGGGGAGGGGCTAGCAGACTAGGCCCTCTGCCACTGTCCAGCTGTGTCAGTTGCTCTGTGTTGACTGCTCTCACCCCAGCTCCACCCTGACCTGCACTCACTGGAGGAGTCCTACCTCAAGTGGCTGCTGGACACTGGCCAAGAGGAGCGGGCAGGGGAGCTCAAGGAGCAGAATGGGGAGCACTCTTCGGCTGTGTCTCTGTACATGAAGGCAGGGCTGCCGGCAAAGGCAGCCAAGATACTCATGAGCAATGAGGTGTGTTGTCTGTCTGTGTACCTGTGTGTGTAGGTGTATGGTGTGTGTGTCTGGTCTTATCTCTCTCTGCCTGCTCCTCTCTCAGGAGATGTCCTCACAGCAGGCAGTGGTTGAGTCTGTGGCCTCATCGCTCAAGAAGGCTGGGCTGTTTGAGATGGTATGAATGCATTCAGTGATGTGATGGTAAGGGAGTGTGTGGTAACAGGTCTCTCCCTTGCTTGGTGGGGGGTCTTTAGGCAGGTAGCCTCTACGAGAAGGTTCGTCAACTCCAACCAGCTCTGCAGGCATTCAAGGCAGGAAGGGAGTTCAGGAAAGGTACACAAAATGTTATGTCCTTGCTGCTGGCATGTGATGTGATCAGCAGTATGTCATGTGATGTCATGTGATGTCATGTGATGTCATGTGATGGCATGTGATGTCATGTGGCACTATACGCAGCGGTGGAGCTGGCGCGCAGTGCTTTCCCCGCCGAAGTGGTGGCCCTGGAGGAGGAGTGGGGAGACCACCTCATGTCTCAGAAGCAGTATGATGCAGCCATCAAGCACTTCATTGAGGCAGGGTATGTAGTGGGTGGGGCTGGGTATGAAGTGGGTGGGGCTGGGTACGTAGTAGGTGGGGCTGGGTATGTAGTGGGTGGGGCTGGGTACGTAGTAGGTGGGGCTGGGTATGTAGTGGGTGGGGCTGGGTACGTAGTAGGTGGGGCTGGGTATGTAGTGGGTGGGGCTGGGTACATAGTAGGTGGGGCTGGGTATGTAGTGGGTGGGGCTGGGTACGTAGTGGGTGGGGCTGGGTATGTAGTGGGTGGGGCTGGGCGGAGGGTTTGATGTAGTGCCCTTATGTCTGTCCCACTTTGATCAGGAGCACCACCAAAGCTACTGATGCAGCCATCAAGGCCCGTCAGTGGACCAAGGCGGTGCAGATAGTGGACATGCAGGAGGAGGGTGAGGTGGAGGCTCTGCACTACCAGCAGCTGGCAGAGCACTTTGCCAGTGCCAAGAACTTTGAGGTGAGCTGGAGTGCTTGGCAACCCTGCTTCAGGCCCTGCCACTTGTGCTGTGCTGTTCCCCAGCTTGCTGAACGGTACTACCAGAAGGCAGAGCTGCCCCAGGAGGCGGAGGGCATGTACTTTGGAGCAGGGCAGTGGGAGACAGCGTACAGGGTGAGTGAAGGGGGTGGAGGGGAGGAGTGTGTGGCAGGGCTTACGGCTGTTCTGGCTGCCCCTCAGCTGGCTGTGGACTGCATGGCCGAGGAGGAGTTGCGGCAACGCTACTGTGCCAAGGGGGAGGAGCTTGAGAAGGATGGGAAATTGAGGGATGCAGAGAGGTGAGTGGACCGACTTATAACATAGCAGTTGTCCCAGCCCAGACACAGCGGGCTTCCTCATTTATGACATTAGTGCTGTATGGGTGTGCTCCTCCCCCATGCATCCCTCTTCCCCTTCCTCTCTCCCTCCCTCCCTCCCCCCCCCCCCATGCATCCCTCTCTCCCTCCCTCCCTCCCGCTGCCTCTGCAGGGTCTATGTGTGCATTGGTGAGCACGACAAGGCTATCTCCATGTACAAGGCCCACCAGCAGCTTGATCACATGATCCGGCTGGTGGGTGTGCACCACCCCAACCTGTTGGAGGAGACACACCTCCACCTGGCACAGGTAGCCCACACACTGATTGCAGCACCTGGCTGTCCTACTAGTGCCCCCCCCCCCCCCCCCTCCTCCCTCCTGGATGTAGGACCTTGAGCACAAGGGGCAGTACACGCAGGCCGAGCAGCACTTTGTGGGTGGAGGGGACTGGAAAGGTGCCATCAACATGTACCGTGCACAGGGGCTGTGGGATGACGCCTACAGAGTTGCAAAGAACCATGGCGGGCAGGGGGCAGCCAACCAAGTGGCTTATCTCTGGGCCAAAAGCCTAGGTGAGGGGGGGGGGTGAGGGGGGGGGTGAAAGGGAGTTAGGAAGGCGGGGAAGGGCAAGGGGAAGGAAAGGGGACTAGAAGTGCCGAGGGGAATTAGGGTGAAGTGGGAGTGGCTGAAGCAGGAGTGGGTGGGATTGAAGGGGAAATGGGTGGGTCTGAAGGGGGAGGTGGGAAGTGAAAGGAAATGTGTCATTTCAACATCCCTGAACTCTGTAGGAGGCGACTCTGCTGTGAAACTGCTGTCCAAGTTTGGTCTTCTTGAGGCAGCGGTGGACTATGCTACTGACAATCTGTGAGTGCACTCCTGCTGGCAGGGCCCCAGCCCTTTGGTGCCACACCCCACTCCATGCCCTGCCTCCCATGCCACACCCCCACTCCATGCCACGCCCCCATGCCACACCCCCACTCCATGCCACCTTGTAGATCTTTTGACTTTGCCTTTGATATTGCTCGTGCTGCGCTCAAGTCAAAGTTGCCGGAGATCCATCTCAAGTATGCCATCTACCTGGAGGATGAGGTGCGTGTTGCAAGGGGTGGGGAGGGATGCAGCTTACCTGGACCAGACCCCTCCCCTGTACGCACAGGGCAAGTTCCACGAGGCTGAGAGTGAGTTCCTGAAGGCCGACAAGCCGAAGGAGGCCGTGCTGATGTGGGTGCACCAGCAGGACTGGGATGCTGCACAGGCCACTGCCGAGCAGCACTGCCCGGAGACTGTGACAGATGTGTTTGTGGGACAGGCGAGGGCAGCCTTTGAGAAGAAGGAGTTCCACAAGGCAGAGGGGTACCTCCTGCGCGCAGAGCGGCCAGACCTGGCTGTCAAGTACTACAAGGAGGGAGGGATGTGGGACGATGCACTCAGAATTGTTAAGGAGTACATTCCCAACAAGGTCAGTGCTGCCTCCAGTGTTCTGTGAGCCGTGGTGGCCTCAACAGTGAGCCTGCTTGCTGTGGCCTCAGCAGTTGGCACATCTACAATAGTGTGTGTGTGTGTGCTGTGTGCGGTGTGTTCTGTGTGTGGTGTTGTGTGTGCTGTGTGTGGTGTGTGTGCTGTGTGAGTACCTGCCGCACTGCTGGTTGGTTGACTGCAGTTGGATGAATTCCAGCGCGAGATGTCGTCTGCCTACGGGACAAACAGTGATGACATAGTCTCTCAAGCACGTAGCTGGGAGCAGGGGGCGGAGTACCGTAGAGCAGTGGAGACGTACCTTAAGTTGACTGTTCAGAACTGCGGGGACCACAGTCTCCTCGTTAAGGTGTGGCTGAAGGTGAGGGCCACATGTGCATGAGCTGCTCAAGTGATGTGTGTATTTGTGGGAGGGGTGAAGTGAGCAGCCCCTCCCTCTCAGGCTGTTGACCTGTCCTGCAAGTTCATTGAAGAGCGTGCAACAGACGTGGTGGCTTTGGTCTGTGACAGACTGGCCAACATCGGAGAGTATGAACAGGTGAGAACAGAGCTGTGGGTGTGTGGGCCTGTCCCACGCCAAGCCCTGTTCTCTGCAAGCTTAATAATGTGATTGTGCAATGGGGGCTAGACATGATACTAAGTGAGTCTTGTCCCACCCCCTGCCACACCCACTGCCCCACCCACTGCAGGCTGGTGAGCTGTACCTACGTATAGACATGGTGAAAGAAGCCCTGGACATGCTGATGGCTGGTGAGAGCTGGGAGAAGGCTCGGCACATCTCCAAGAATGTGCACCCAAGGTGAGGTGTGGCCTGCTGCTGGCTGCGCTGCCCACACTCACCTCCTGTGATTTCGGCACAGGTTTGAGGAGTACGTGGAGGAGGCATACATTGAGTACCTGAAGACACACAACAAAACTGAAGAGGTCTGTTCTGGACTTGTAGCCCCTTATGGTATCACGTGATGGTCACATGATTGTCACATGACAGTTGCACGATTGTCCCTTAACTGTTGCAGATGCAATCTGTGGACCCTGAGAGTGCACTAAAGATGTATGCAGATGGTGGTGACTGGACCAAGTGCCTGGAGCTGGCAGGGAAACAGGCAAGGCCATTCTGTATACTCCTGCTCTTGTGTGCAGGGATGAGGCTTACACACTGTCACTGCAGGGCCCCAAGGTGCTGGCCAAGTACGTGGCCCTGTATGCCGCCCAGCTGCTGACCTCGGGAGCAGCTCTCTCTGCACTGAAACTGTTCCTCAAGTTTGGAACGTCAGCAAACCCCCAGGTGGGTGGCCAGGGAGCAGTGGTGGGTGGCCAGGGAGCAGTGGTGGGTGGCCAGGGAGCAGTGGTGGGTGGCCAGGGAGCAGCGGTGGGTGGCCAGGGAGCAGTGGTGGGTGGCCAGGGAGCAGCGGTGGGTGGCCAGGGAGCAGTGGTGGGTGGCCAGGGAGCAGTGGTGCAGACAAGGGCTTGTCTTATGCTTGTGTGTTGCTCCATATCAGAGCTACAACATCTACCGCAAGTTGTGTGTGGACGTTCTGTCTATGCCGCTGGGGGAAGGAGGATACAGGACATATGCGGACCTCAGGGACATGCTGCTGAGCTTGGTGGGCAGTCTGGCCCGCTCTGCCGAGGCCAGTGGCCCTGCAGCGCAGGAGTTTGAGAGACTGCTCCTGGTGGCCCACTACACGGCCACTCGAGCGGCCTGCAGCGGGGTGCCGCAGCTCAAGGATGTGGTGGCTAAGATAAGTGTGGCCTTGCTGAGGTACACAGACATCCTCCCCGCAGACAGGGCCTTCTACGAGGCTGGCTCTCAGGCAAAGGTGGGCACAGGTCCTTCAGCGGAGTGGACGTGTAGTTAGCTTTCTCCTTGTGGCGCCCACTGTAGGCGCTGGGCTGGGAGAGCATGAGCTTTGTGTTCTTCAACCGCTTCCTGGACCTGAGTGAGGCCATTGAGGAGGGCAGCATGGACATGCTGGACAGCATGGACATTGCTGGCACTGACATCCCACTGGAGGTGCCCCTCCCAGCCACGCCCTTCATGAATGTGAGTTAGTGACACAACACACTGCAACACTACTGTGTGTGACCCCACCCAACCCCACCCCCCAGGAAGACCAGAGGGAGGATGTCAAGGAGTGGGTCCTTGCTCTGTCCATGGACCAGAGGGTGGAACAGGTGTTGCCGGCAGACGAGAGAGGAGCCTATGTAGCCTCCCTGGTTGCCCCCAAGAGCAGCATCACCTCACTGCCCTGCTTAGTCTCAGGTACTCACACTACAGCTAACATTTCTGCCAAACCAACCGACGTAATACATTGTTCATTGTGTCACTACAGGCTATCCAGTATTGCGCAATAAAGTTGAGTTCAAGCGACCCGGCTTTGCTGCAATCAAAGATGAGTGGACCCGTTTCATGATGGTTGCCAAGGTGAGGGAGAGGGCACGGGTCACAGAGGGTGCTTGCTTGCTGGCGGTCAATCCTCACTATGAGTACCTTCCCTCCTGTGTGCATTGCATTTGGTTGTAGAGTGCTGAAGAGTGCCAGGACGTGCTGCAGTTCATTACCAAGTGGGCTGGGGCACCCTCCAACCCTGCCTTCTCCTTCAAGTGACCAGACACACCTGTACAGTCTGTAATGACCTTGCTGTTCTAGCATACCACGCACACACTCTGTGCTGGGTATGTCGTGTTCATGACTGTATGTGACCATGGTTAGTGTGGGGGGGGGGCTAGGGTCAGGCTAGGGCCTACAGTAGGTGATGTAGAGAACAAGGACTGTCACCTGTTACATACCAACTGCATGAGGCCATCACTGCAGCTGGTTGTGGGCAGGAGCACCAATGTACAAATGAAAGGAGATAGGTATGTGCATTCTTCAAACTGTCAGCAATGACTGTTCAAACTGCTCTGCATAAATACATACTGGCCTAGCTCATCCAAAGATCTCCAACTGAGCAGGCTAGATTGTTCATTTTCTCTCAAATTCTGAATTAGTCTGAGTCTGAATCTGCAGCTGGTGCTAGGCCTGTTTTGGATAGATATGCACTGCATGTGGAGGGGGGGGGGGCATAGTGCACAGACACACTTTAATTGATCACCCTTTATTTAATTAGTGGTGCAGTACACACACATACCGGCTGGACTCCTGGCCTGTGGTGCTGCGAGCCACGAGGGGCTTCATGGCTGCCTTCAGGCTTGTGAAGAGCCTTGGGAACACTAGCTCTTGTCCTGCCAGCAGCTGCTTCATCCGGTGGCGTTCCTGATCCACCAGGGAGGGCAAAGAGAAGGGGTGTCACTCAGGTATTACAGCAAAGAGTGTCCCCCCCCCCCCCCCCCCCCCACTACACCCACCTTTGGCGCATCAAAACATGCGGGACAGTTCTCTGGAATGATTGGAAGATGGCTGCCCTCAGCAAACACTCGCAGGTCCTTCTCCCTGACATAGACAAATGGGCGGATCACCCTCAGGTCACCATCCCTGGAGGTGGGAGGGTGTGTTCAATCATGTGCCCTGCCCTGCCTCTGCCCCACCCACATACTGAATGGTGTAGTGTGCCTTCATTGTACGGAGGAAGCCATTGTGGAAGGCGCCCATGAGGAAGCTCTCAGCAAGATCATCAAGATGCTGTCCCAGTGCCAACACGTTGTACCCCTCACGTCGGGCACAGGCGTACAAGCGACCACGCTTCATTCGTGAGCAGAAGGCACAAATTGACGAGCAGCCCACTTCAAGGGCTTTCTCCAGGATGCCTATGAGGGGAGGGGGAGGGGTGACCACTATGTGCCCCACCCCCAGTTCCAGCCCCACCCACCCTGCTTCTCATAGAAGTAGGTCACTCCAAGTCCCTGCAGGTAGGGGATGAGGGGGGAGGGGTCATAGGATGATGTCCCAGGGTCCACTGTCACTGCCCCGAGGGTGAAGGCTTTCCCCTTTGCCTGTGCAATGAAGTGGTACTGCCTCAGTGTGTGCAAGAGGGAGAGGGAGTCCTTGCCACCCGACAGGCACACCAGCACGCGGTCACCTTCACGAATCATGCTATACTCTTCAATGGCCTGTGGGGGAATGGGAGAGTTCAGGTCACACATGAGGCTAGTGTGTTCCAACAAGGCCTACCTCCATTGTTGGCTTTAGGATGCACTTTGGCGGACAATGGAACATTGCAGGTGTATGGTGAGTTGCCATGGCAATGTGCAGGGAGGATTGTGCTCTGTGGTGGTACGTTGCAGCAAGACCGTTGTCCGCCTCACTGGCCAGCACAGCGCCCGAGACTGGAGCAGTCCAACTGCATTGCACTCCAACATCTCTTGTTGCCACAAACTCATCCGTCTGCTCACTCTCCTGCTGACCAGCCGTCAGCTCACTCTCCTGCTGCTGACCAGCCGTCTGCTCACTCTCCTGCTGCTGACCAGCCGTCTGCTCACTCTCCTGCAGCTGACCAGCCGTCTGCCCACTCTCCTGCTGCTGACCAGCCGTCTGCTCACTCTCCTGCAGCTGACCAGCCGTCTGCTCACTCTCCTGCTGCTGACCAGCCGTCTGCTCATTCTCCTGCTGCTGACCAGCCGTCTGCTCACTCTCCTGCTGCCGACCAGCCGTCTGCTCGCTCTCCTGCTGCTGACCAGCCGTCTGCTCATTCTCCTGCTGCTGACCAGCCGTCTGCTCACTCTCCTGCTGCTGACCAGCCGTCTGCTCACTCTCCTGCTGCTGACCAGCCGTCTGCCCACTCTCCTGCAGCTGACCAGCCGTCTGCTCACTCTCCTGCAGCTGACCAGCCGTCTGCTCACTCTCCTGCTGCCGACCAGCCGTCTGCTCACTCTCCTGCTGCTGACCAGCCATCTGCCCACTCTCCTGCAGCTGACCAGCCGTCTGCTCACTCTCCTGCTGCTGACCAGCCGTCTGCTCACTCTCCTGCAGCTGACCAGCCGTCTGCTCACTCTCCTGCTGCCGACCAGCCGTCTGCTCACTCTCCTGCAGCTGACCAGCCGTCTGCTCACTCTCCTGCTGCTGACCAGCCGTCTGCTCACTCTCCTGCTGCTGACCAGCCGTCTGCTCACTCTCCTGCTGCTGACCAGCTGTCTGCTCACTGTCCTTGTTTAGCCCATTAACATGTTCCCCTGCATCCAAGACAGGAGGGCATGAAGTGGTGCAATGAGAGTAGTGCTTTGGTGTGAAGGGCGGGACAGTGGGTGGGGCAGTTGCCATGCCCCTCAGCCAGGATTGAGCCTCCTGAGGATAGAGGAACCACCTCAGGTGCTCAGCTGAGTTGCTTAGCAACACTGACTGGTCCCCCAGTGATCTAGTCACATCACCATGGCAATGTGAGGCCATGTCAAACAGTTCTTGGGCTTCCCTGAGGCATTCCTGCACCAAAGGAGTCCTCCTAAACACACGCGTGCACAAACCAGACAGCGCCACTCACCTCAAAGTCAGGTGCTGGGCCTTGCTCGGTGGGCCCTGGACAATGGAAGAGGCCATTCTTGTAACTGATGGAGCCTAGCCACTGTCGGTCAGCAAAAGAATGATTATGCAAGTGCAAGAATAGGCCAGTGTTGGGGTCAACATCATACTAGATGGATGGGAGGAGAGGGGGAGGGCAAGGGAGGAAAGAGGAGGGGGAGGAAGAGGTTAGATACCTGGCTCTTTAGCACCCCACAGTCGTGTGACCAGTCACTTACAAGGGGAAGGAGCTTCCAGCCATGTTTGGCTACCATGGCAACGGCCCTTATGATGTAATCAACCACTTTGTCACTCATGAAGTATGTGAAGCTCATTCGGGAGACACCAGGTCTGGGAGGAACAGATGTGAGATGGCAGGTTGTGAGCTGGTCTGGCAGGCCTCATGTGCTATGTGAGCAGACACACCTCAGCACCTCCCTCTCTGAGTACTCCCCCTGTCTTCTCAGGTGGGTGCGGTCCAGACGACGGTCTTCAAGTAGCAGTTTACGATATCTATCAGCCAGGTCAGGGGAAATCCCCAAAAGGGACTGTGGGTACAGAAGTTACAAACAAGTGAACACCCACAACAGCTCCGCCCACCCACACGCCCACCCACAGGCACACCCACAGGCCCACCCACAGGCCCTCCCACACGCCCACCCACAGGCCCGCCCACATGCCCTCCCACAGGCCCACCCACAGGCCCACCCACAGGCCCGCCCACACGCCCACCCACACGCCCACCCACAGGCCCTCCCACAGGCCCACCCACAGGCCCGCCCACAGGCCCACCCACACGCCCACCCACAGGCCCACCCACAGGCCCGCCCACATGCCCTCCCACAGGCCCACCCACAGGCCCACCCACAGGCCCGCCCACACGCCCACCCACAGGCCCTCCCACAGGCCCACCCACACGCCCACCCACAGGCCCTCCCACAGGCCCACCCACAGGCCCGCCCACATGCCCTCCCACAGGCCCACCCACACGCCCACCCACAGGCCCTCCCACAGGCCCACCCACAGGCCCACCCACAGGCCCGCCCACAGGCCCTCCCACAGGCCCACCCACCTGTGCATAAGGTCCCGCGCAGGAGCACCCTCCTCTGGCCTGGATGCCAAAGAGGTCATTGAGCAAAGCACAGACAAAGTTGTAGTGCAGCAGACGCCCTGAGGGCATGTGGCGCATGAGAAATGAGAACACAGGCAGTTTGGGGACATCCCAAGGCCCCAATAGAATTAAATTGGGAACTTCCCTCCAGGATGACTGGACACGCCTATTGGATAAGTAGCCAAAGTCAATACTCAGTTTGTGCGTCTGTCCACGGCTGTGTGGGTGGTGCTTACTGGCACAGTTCTCTCTCTCTCTGTAAAATGGTGTCTGGGCCAACAGCTTGCTTCAGCTGCATTGCCAGTCCTGCTCGAATGGAACCCACAATGGCTGGTGTACCCCCCTCCTCCCGGGACTCCACCTCCTGCAGGTACAGCTGACTTGATGGTGTCACCTGTGGAGGGTGTCAGGAGGAAGGTGACAGGTTGGGAGAGGTGACAAGTACGACATTGCTTACAAAGAACACTGTCCCTCCTCCAACGGTGTAGGGGGAGGAGCTCTGGAACAGACGTTTCTTAGCAACCAGCACTCCAGGCGAGTCCACACCACCAATAAACTTGTGTGGTGAGAAGTACATTGCATCCTTGGCCACCAACGTAGGGTGCTGGCCGCTGGTCAGAGGGTTCATGTTCATGTCCACGTAGGGTGCTGTGAAAGGAGGGGAGCTGCTGATGGGGACAAGTACTTAGACTCATCACAGCACAGTTTAACCATACCTGCAGTGGCATAGTCCCAGAATGCCAGTGCCCCATAGCGGTGCAGTAGGGAGGTGACTGGGTCAGGGTCTGTCAGCACACCCGTCAGGTTGGAGGCTGCACTGAATACACCAATCAAGAGCCGATCACAACCAGCACGCTCCTGTGAACAGAAGTACAACTGAAGTGTTTGCTAAATGGTTGGTCCAATGCAACTTGAGTCACAACTCACCTCTGAACTCTAACCTCACTTGGTGCGGCTAACCAGGAAACTACTGTTTGGGTGTTCAGGATACCACTCCAGGTGAGGCCAAGTTCAGAGGTGAGTTGTGACTTGTGAGTTGTGACCCAATGACACCACGAGAGGACCATTTCACAAATGCTTTAGCAAGGCTTGGACTGCCCTAGGCTGGGGAGGGCACCGACCTTCAGCTCTGCCTCCAGCTGTTCCAAATCCACCTGACCCTGTAAAGACTCAGGCACTGCCACCATCTGTCAGAGGGCAGAGGTTTGAGGTCATGATGAATGGAGTTGGGCCGCTATGGCCACCATACTTACCTCCGCACCAATCTCTCGCCATGGCAACAGGTTGCTATGGTGCTCAAAAGGACCATGAAATACAATAGGTGGATCCCTGTCCCCTAATGATGGGCGGAGTCCCATGGCGTGCACCAGCAGGTTCACTGCTCCAGTGGTGCCACTGCCAGTGAACAACACACAGTCATGTTCAGAGGCACGCACTGAATTGCGGACAATGAGTCTCGCCTCCTCCCTCATCAGTGTCATCTGGCGCGAGGCTGCTGCTGTGACTGTGTGTGTGTTGCCATACCATGGCAAGACGTGGTCAGTGATGTAGCCCTCCAGGAAGACAAGGGCCCTGAGCCGGGCCAGGGTCAGGACAGGGAGGCAATACTACTGACAATGGATGAAGCCCCTCCCACTGCCACACCCTCACCTTCCTGAGGCCGTGTAGTCTGCATACGTCACTGCATGTGGATCACCGAGACACAGAGATACTTACACCTAGCCACTGCGTTAGGCCTAGGCTCTGCAGGAATGCTAAAGTCTACGACACTATACACACACGCCATGCAGACAGGGTCAGCACGAGTACCAACCCAGCAATGACCACTGCTGACCTCTCCTGGCTCCGAAGGGACCGTGAAGAACAACATCCTTTCCCATTTCGCTGTCAGAAATAAACTTCAGTAGTTTATCAGGTTCAGCGGCCATTTTTCTTACCGCTATCACTTCACAAAAATGGCGGAGCCAGACGCCCAACTTGGCTCGGAGGAGGCCCGTATACAAGACTTGGAGACCTTAGTTCGCAGCCTACAAATGGAGAACAAACGACTATTGACACGTGTGGATGCCAATAACGCGACAGGCCCCAATGTGGGCGCGATTAGGAGGAGAAGCGAAGACGGACCTCACCAGGAACTGATCAACTTGTCCCGAGGGGGAGAGGGGGAGGACAGAGAGCAGGATGTGTGGTACGTTTGAGTCGACTCGATCTCTTCCCCATTCCCTACCCCCACAACTGATATCCATTATATCCTTGTTTCTGTTTCTGTGCACATGTCAGGTTGTACGTGTCTCCCGCGCGCCCGCCGACGCCAGAGCAGCGCCTGGTGTCCCCTCAGCAGTGGCTGCGCGAAAGGGCGGCAGTGGATGAGGACGGGGGCGTGCCGTCCCTCAACGAAGTGCGGGTGGCACTGTTTACACAGGAGAGCAGTGCACGCGACATGTTCGAGTCGCAGAGTGCGGGTGGGGCGGGGGTGAAGCGCTCCTCGTCCGCCAAAGGCCAGACTGCACAAAGTGAGCTGGTCACCATGCCCATCCTTGTGCAGCTGTGTTGCTAGAGAGTGAGGTCTTTCTCATGCAGAGTTTCTGGATGATGTTCGCCACAGGAGGAGGAACAGCCTCCCGGATGCACAAGCACCTGAGGCTAATGCTATCAGTGCCCATGGCAGGGAAGATAGTGAGTGCTGCATGATCTGCTTAATTGCATTTTCTCACTGTTCTGGTCTACTGGGCTGTGTAATGCACCAGCTGCTGCTCACAAGGTGCTTGCGTCTGCTGTAGGTGGCAGCACCAAGTATGAGCTGGCCTCAGAGGGAGGAGTCAGGATCACACCAAAGTGGTCCAGTGAGGACAGGCCTAGAAATGTCCCCATCAAACCTGTAATTCCCCTGGGGAATTCCCCACTGGGAGGGGGCAGCTCCAGGAGAAGCCCCTACGCTGTAGTTAATGTGATGGCAGACAATGACCAGTATTCTAAAGGCCTTGGGTCAGGTGTCAATGGAGGGCTTGTTGAACATGACTCACTGGTCAGTGCTACCAGGGAAGTGGGCCCAGAGCACACAACAGTGCTCCACAGTACTGACCGCATGCACAGGAGCCCTGTACCCCAGAGGAAAGTGCCAGGTTCTCCAAAGCTGCAACACAGGGCAGTGGATCCAGACCAGTATCACCACAAAGCAGTGGATCCAGACCAGTATCACCACAAAGCAGTGGATCCAGACCCGTATCACCACAAAGCAGTGGATCCAGACCAGTATCACTACAGGGCAGCAGATCCAGAACAAGTGCAACGTAGGAGCCCTGTAACTCAGAGGAAAGTCATAGGCTCTCCTAAGCTGCAACGCAGGGTGGTGGATCCAGACCAAGGGCATCAGAATGCTGTGGATCTAGACCAGTATCACCACAGGGCAGTGGATCCAGACCAGTATCACCACAGGGCAGTGGATCCAGACCAGTATCACCACAGGGCAGTGGATCCAGACCAGTATCACCACAGGGCAGTGGATCCAGACCAGTATCACCACAGGGCAGTGGATCCAGACCCGTATCACCACAAAGCAGTGGATCCAGACCAGTATCACTACAGGGCAGCAGATCCAGAACAAGTGCAACGTAGGAGCCCTGTAACTCAGAGGAAAGTCATAGGCTCTCCTAAGCTGCAACGCAGGGAGGTGGATCCAGACCAAGGGCATCAGAATGCAGTGGATCCAGATCAGTATCACCACAGGGCAGTGGATCCAGATCAGTATCACCACAGGGCAGTGGATCCAGACCCGTATCACCACAGGGCAGTGGATCCAGACCAGTATCACCACAGGGCAGTGGATCCAGACCAGTATCACCACAGGGCGGTGGATCCAGAGCAGGCTAAACACAGGAGCCCTGTAACTCAGAGGAAAGTCATAGGCTCTCCTAAGCTGCAGCGCAGGGCAGACCAAACTCAGCATCCATCAGTGGATCAGGACCATGCTCAACCCAGGGCAGTGAAGCCAGGCCATGTTCAGCACATGGCAGCGGATCCAGGTCGACATCAGTACAGTACTGTGGGCTCGGACCAGGTGCAGCACAGGGGCCCTTTAGCCCAGAGGACAGTCATTGGCTCTCCTAAGCTGCAACGCAAAGCAGTGGATCCAGACCATGGTCAATACAGGGCGGTGGATCCAGGCCAACCTCAACGCAGGGCAGTGGATCCAGACCATGTTCAGCACAGGGCAGTGGATCTAGACCATGTTCAACACAGGGCGGTGGATCCAGGCCAACCTCAACGCAGGGCGGTGGATCCAGACCGTGTTCAACGCAGGGCGGTGGATCCAGGTGAACCTCAACGCAGGATGTTGGATCCAGGCCCAACTCAACATGGGGCCACTGAACTGTCTAAGACCTCTAAGCACCATTCCATCACTCGCAGGTCACTAGAACCTTCTCGTCTGCAGAGACCAGGCCGAGTGGGTGTGTCATCTTCTTCTACTGCAACATTGGCACAGATAGCCAGGCAACGCACCTCAGCACCCACTGGAGCCGGCCCGCATTCCAACAGGGGGCAAGATGGATTACAGCGAAGACTTTCCCCTCCCAGGGGCAAGGCTGGGCCAGTGAATGGCCCTAGCACCAAACCACAGCCAAGGTGCGCCAGCAGTGAACATGTGTACAGCAATCTCTGCATGCATGATACTTGTGTGCATGTCTTAGTGTGCTGTCTCACTGCATCTGCAGGCGCTCCAAAGGTCCTGCAGCAACAGTGGAGCAGGACACGGGCTGGATGGATGGGTGCTTCTAGCCCGGCCATGTAATATATCAAGAGTGTACATCACAGACTGCATTGTTTGATTGCATGCTATTTTGACCATGTGCATATAGTTTAATATAAATTTGTCCTCTATTTTCAGTTGAGTGTACTGTCCATGTCACTCTAGCTGTTGCTGCTTTTGTACTAATTAATATTGTATGTGGAGTGCCTTGCAGGTACCCACAACATTAACACAAACCACCGTCATTGATTGCATGCAATGTTAGTGTCCTGCTTCCCTAGCCTAAAGTAGATGGTGCATGACAACAGCTAGGAGCCATCGATGGAGAGCTGCCAATTACCAGTCTTCAAAAGGGTTGTCATCTGATGAGGCACCTCCAAAACTGCACAATAGATACAGCAATGCTCAGACGTATACAGAGAATAGCAGACTGTCCCCATTAGCTCTGGACCTCATGCACCTCACCTGCCATGCTCAACTGCTGACAAAGGCAAACCAAACTCATCCACCTTCACCTTGTCATGACCGTTGATCTCGTGGCTGGCCGGGGCACCTTCCTGCTTTTGCTCCATGACCATCTGCAAGTAGCGCTGCATCACCGAGTCAGTTTCCTTAGACGGGGCTCCCCACTCAGCGCCAGGGGAAGGAGTGGTGCCGTCCCCTGCGTTGTTCTCTTGGCCCAGCTCTGTCAGTTGTGCTTGACATTCAGCCTCCTGGTCCATACGTCTACGCTGCCTCTCTTGTTCTCGCTCCCTGTGACGGGCCTCCCAAGTGAGTGCAGTGAGATTGCTAACACCAATGGGAGGGGCTGGATCAGTAGTGTGGGTGGGCGGGGCTGGATCAGTAGTGTGGGTGGGCGGGGCTGAATCAGAAGTGTGGGTGGGCGGGGCTGAATCAGTAGTGTGGGTGGGCGGGGCTGGATCAGTAGTGCTGATGGGAGGGGCCGGATCAGTAGTGTGGGTAGGCGGGGCTGGATCAGTAGTGCTGATGGGAGGGGCTGGATCAGTAGTGCTGGTGGGAGGGGCTGGATCAGTAGTGTGGGTGGGAGGGGCTGGATCAGTAGCGCTGATGGGCGGGGCTAGCTCAGTAGTGTGGGTGGGCGGGGCTGGATCAGTAGCACTGATGGGAGGGGCTGGATCAGTAGTGCTGGTGGGAGGGGCTAGCTCAGTAGTGTGGGTGGGAGGGGCTGGATCAGTAGCGCTGATGGGCGGGGCTAGCTCAGTAGTGTGGGTGGGAGGGGCTGGATCAGTAGTGTGGGTGGGCGGGGCTAGCTCAGTAGTGCTGGTGGGAGGGGCTAGCTCAGTAGTGCTGGTGGGCAGGGCAGGATCAGTAGTGCTGGTGGGCGGGGCTGAGTCAAGGGTTAAACTGGTGTTTTCATTGGTATGATGTCTTTGGTGCTGGTACTGCCACAAGGTGTCTAGTGACAGTGGCCATTTTAACACTTCTTGCTCCTGTCCCTGAAAGCCTGGATCTTCCAGCACTGTCTTTGCAGCCACGTCAACAAGCTGTGCCCCACATTCGCTTACGGGGTTGTTTGACTGTAACTGAACTTGTTCCTTTACAGCTGACTGTTCAGTGTTTGGTGTCAACGGGCTGCCGGGTGATAGCAGGGGGAGGTGGTCCGATTCACTTGCTGCACTAGAAGTATCAATCATGCGGCAGTATGACGCATCCACTTCCTGATGACAAGAGGGAACACACTGATTATAGCAATTGGACAGACAATAAATGTAGGCACACCTTTGCCACTTGGTCCAGGCGCAAGATGATGGATCTTGTGTCCAGCTCACTGCGAGGTGGGGCATTGTGTACCTGTTTGTGCAGGTCTCTCTTAGGGGAAGTGGTGGCAAAGGGTGGGAATACACGCGTTTGCACTGGGCTGGCAAACCTCAGGACCTTTTTGCCCACTGGGCTGCTGCCCTGCCCCTTCTTCCCCTGGGAGGAGGGTGCCCCTCGCCGCACCAGCCCGTCTACTGCCTGCTCCAGGACAGCAACCTGTGCTTTGGCATCCTCCAGCTCTTGCGTGCAATGCAGCAGCAGCATGCCCTTTTCCTGCAGTCTGTGCTCACTGTCATTGCTCCTCCTCTTCAGTATGACCACTGCCCTCTGCAGGCAGTCCCTCTCTCTTGTCAACGAGCCCACCTGCTCCCTGTGCCCCTGTCTCTCCCGCTGTAGCTCCGCCTCCAACAGCCCCTACAACGCACACAGTGGACTAGTCTCTACCCACAACACATCACTGTTGATGTATGCTGCCTACCAGCTCTGCTGGACGTGTGCTGAGCTGTGCTGACGTCTCCTCCAAAGATTTCTTCAATTCTGGGCAAACCAAGGCAGACAATCATTTAATAGAAAACTACCACACCTGCCCCACCCCACCCCCCAGCCCCACCTCCGCCCACCCACAACCCACCCTTCTCTCTCTGTTGGCTGTGTTGCTCTGCGCACTTCAGCTGTGCACGCAACATTTCCACTTGCTGTTGCAGTTTCTGCATACTGGCTTCAGGGGAGTCCCCCAAGCACGCCAGTCTCTTCTGCAGGGAGTCGTACTGCCTAGCCAGCCCACTCTGCTGCTCTGTCACTGCACTCAGCCTGCCCTGCAGAGAGCTGCACTCAGCTTGGCTCTCATGGAGACAGTCCTTCAGTCTTTCCACCTCACCTTGCACTTCTGCTTACAGTGGGAACAGGAGGGATGGACGGAGTGAAGACCCAGTTAGGCACACACACACGATTGCTGCTTGCCTTTCAGTGCCAACTCCCTCCTCCTCAGCTCCTTCTGGTGCTGCAGAGCCTCCTCCCTCACTCTCTGCTCCAACCTGGCTGGAGGCACAAGGCACTCAGCACTGCACACCCAACCACTCCCCCCTGCCAACCCACTGCTGTGTAGTCTCCTCGGCCAGGCGCTGGTACTGCAGCCGGACTTGTTCCAGGCTGGCTTCCCTCCCCCGCACTTCCTCCAGCAAGCACTCCACTCGAGCAGCCTCACTGCTCAGGGTCTCCCGGCTAACTGCCGCACTGCGAAGGGAGATGGCCTCACGGTTCTTCATGCTGTCCATCTCCTTCAGTAGTGTCTGGCGCTGCATGAACACTGATGACTCCAACTCCTGCAGTGACCACACAAACACACTCACTGACTCCTCCCACTTTGATGTGCCGGTACCAGCCTATCCCACCTGTTCCTTGTTTCGAAACTGCTCATGAAGTTTCAACTCAATGCTCTTCAAATGTTTGAGGCGCTCGCTATATTCTGTATGGAGCTGCAGACACACACAAAGGGTCAGCACAAGTGCCTTTAGCCGGTGTGGACACACATGGTGATAGGAATGTGGATGGGTCTACTCTCACTTGGTCACGAATACTGGCCAATTCCCGGTCATGCCTTTCCCTCTCAGCCATCTTCATCTGAGCTAACTCCACCTTGTGTATTCTGGCAACCTGAGGCCACATCACTACACCACTCAACACCCACACCTTCTGGCATGCCCTGCCTCACCAGTCCCCACTCACCTCTCGTTTCACCTGCTCCCTAGCCCACTCCTCACAGCGGTGCTGGTGGGCTGCCAGCTGCTCCTCCACCGACTGTTGGCCACTCCCAGAGGAGAGGAGGGTGGCGGAGGACTCTCTGTCCAACTGCGATAGCTTGACTGCTACACAGTGGGACCACACCAGTGGGCAGAGCTCAAGGCATGACCAAGCGTGCAATGCATGCCAGAGTCCCACCTAGGAGAGAGCTCCACGAGGATGGGTCAGAGTCGGTTTGGGAAGCTGCCTCTCTTGACGAGCTCCTTCTGGCAAAGTGGTTAGCCAGCTCCAGCAATAGGACCACGAGCACACTGGTCTTTGGTTCCTTCTGTGGAGCACACCAGCACACACTGCACCAGCAGCTCATCCCCTGCCCACCACACCACACACACGTACCACCATCTGGGCCAGGCTTGACTCCACTGGCACACGGAGGACGGTCAGCAGGTGATCCACAGAGAGGGCCTGTGGGGTAAGGGTAGTTCACACACATGATGCACACACAGACACAGACACACCCACACACACACGCACACACACACACACACACACTGACCTTGTCTGTGTACTCAGCAGTGAACACAGAGCGGGAGCAGTGGTACTTGAGGCTCCGAAGGTGTTCCAAGATGAGGTCATTGGCAAGCTGGCAGAGAGGGTCAGCTCGCTCCTGCTCAACTGAGGCTGGTGGAGGGGGTGGGGCCTGCAGCTCATGGACCAGTTTGCTTCGGAACTGAGTCTACAGGAGGGAGTGGAGGATCACACTGTAGCAGTCTCGTCCCCTGACCAGGTCACAGCAGCTTGCAGACGCAGTTAGGGTACAAAACTGTCACTCCATCAGTTCACTACAGGACGCTGGTGGACTGGCCTTGGCTGAAGGGGCATTTCTAAACGTCCATATCTAGTCCATAGTGACTCAAGTGATGTCTATACACACTCACTGCTGTGAGTTGTTGAGTGGTAGTAAAGTGAGAGTGGAGAGTGAACAAGTGGGTTGACTACCACCCCGGCCCCCGGGCCTACTACCGCCCCCGGCCCCCGGGCCTACTACCGCCCCCGGCCCCCGGGCCTACTACCGCCCCCGGCCCCCGGGCCTACTACCGCCCCCGGGCCTACTACCGCCCCCGGCCCCCGGGCCTACTACCGCCCCCGGCCCCCGGGCCTACTACCGCCCCCGGCCCCCGGGCCCACTACCGCCCCCGGCCCCCGGGCCCTCTACCACCCCCGGCCCCCAGGCCTACTACCATCCCCGGCGCCCAGGCCTACCCCCGGCCCCCAGGCCTACCATCTACTGTGATGTCCACATGTGCCGGCAGAGCTATTAGCATCGACCAGTACGCAACACGAATGGGCTTATCAAGCTACCTTGAGCCATTCCGGGAGCCCCCGACTCCTCAGCTGCCTGTAGATCTCCTCTCGCACTTGGGTGTCTAGCCTCACGCCCTGCAGCGGTGTGGCGGCCATATTGCAGAGTGCTGCCCCGGGCAGTGAGCCGCGGCGTTTCCATGGCGGCAAGAGGGAGGAGTTGGCGGGAGAGCACGTACTAGTGGTCTTTGCAGTGCAGGAGAGCGGGCTGAACAGAGGACGAGAAGATGAGCTCAAGAATCTATGTCATCAAGAGAGGTACGCAGCACCTGTCGCTGCTAGGTTGTGAAAGTCGTTCTGATTTCTCTGTTCTCCCCCTTCTGCAGATGGTCGGCAGGAGCCAGTGCTGTTTGACAAGATCACCTCACGCATCAGCAAGCTCTGCTACGGCCTCAACCAGGAGTTCATAGACCCAGCCGAGATAACCATGAAGGTAATCTCCGGAGTCTACCCCGGCATCACCACTGTGGAGCTGGACACGCTCGCCGCTGAGACATCCGCTTCAATGACCACTCGTCATCCCGACTACGCCACCCTCGCCGCTCGGATAGCTGTGTCCAACCTACACAAGGAAACAAAGAAGCAGTTCTCCGGTTAGCTAGCACGTGCTGGTCTAAAGTGTAGCTACGGTAAAACCACTCTTCATGGTCTGTCCCCCCCCCCCCCCCCCCCTTCCCAACAGCTGTGATGTCTGACTTGTTCCACTACCAGAACCCAAAGAACGGGCTTTCCTCTCCCATGATCAGCAAGGAGACGATGGACATTGTACAAAGACATGCCGATGTGTGTACTGGCTGTGTTTGCTGTTCTGGTTCAGTCGTGTTCACTTGTGCATGTGTTGTGTGTTGTGCTTGTATGTGCAGACCTTCAACTCGGCCATCATCTATGACAGAGACTATTGCTACAGCTACTTTGGCTTCAAGGTGACGCTCCACTGTCGCACCGGCACCTCAGCACACAGTTGGTCATTTGTGTATGCCTCTCTCCCTCAGACCTTGGAGCGCTCCTACCTCCTCAAGATCAATGGGAAAGGTACCCCGCACACTGAGGACACACTAGTACGTAACATGGCCAACATTACATTGCATGGCCTTGTCTTCTGCCGTCATTCCTTCAGTTGCCGAGCGGCCGCAGCACATGCTGATGCGCGTGGCCATTGGCGTTCACAAGGAGGACTTAGACGCTGTGCTGGAGACCTACACCCTTCTCTCTGAGAAGTGGTTCACACACGCATCACCGACACTCTTCAATGCTGGGACATGCCGCCCTCAGCTCTCGTCATGTTTCCTGCTAGCCATGAAGGAGGATAGTATTGATGTGAGTCCCAGCACCTCACCCCACTCACAGAACTGTTCCTTGACACCCTAACCCGAACCTGCTCACACAGGGCATCTACGACACTCTGAAGCAGTGCGCCTGCATCTCCAAGTCTGCAGGAGGCATTGGTGTAGCTGTGCACTGCATCCGTGCCCGGGGCAGCTACATCGCTGGGGTGAGTCGCACTCAGGGAACCAGCTGGTTGGTGTGTGAGTGTGCTCACTCCTCTTGCCCCAGACAAATGGTACCTCCAATGGCCTTGTTCCAATGCTGCGGGTATTCAACAACACTGCCCGCTACGTGGACCAAGGCGGGAACAAGCGCCCTGGTGCGTTTGCTGTGTACCTGGAGCCGTGGCACGCTGACGTGTTTGACTTCTTGGACCTTCGCAAGAACACAGGAAAGGAGGAGCAGGTGTGTGCGTGTGCGCGCGTGCGTGTGTGTGTGGTGTGTGTGTGTGTGTGTGTGTGTGTATGCATGCGTATGTGTATCTTTGATAGGCAGCTGGAGCTATTGAGTTGAGTACGTATGTTGTTGAGTATCTTAGTCATCTTGCTTGTCGGCAGCGTGCACGGGACCTGTTCTATGGGCTGTGGATCCCGGACCTGTTCATGAAGCGTGTGGAGGCAGACAAGGATTGGTCTTTGATGTGTCCCCATGAGTGCCCTGGGCTGCACGAAGTGTGGGGGGAGGAGTTTGAGCAGCTATATGAGAAGTGAGGCAGTTTGTGTACTTGTGTGTGTGTGTGGGTGTGTGTGTGGGTGGGTGTGTGGGTGGGTGTATGTATTAGTAGTTTCTCCTAATGTTGCATGAGTAGGTATGAGCGAGAAGGACGTGCTCGCCGCACAGTGAGGGCACAAAAGCTGTGGTTTGCCATCCTGGAGGCACAGACTGAGACGGGCACTCCGTACATGCTCTACAAGGATGCCTGCAATCGCAAGAGCAACCAGCAGAACCTCGGCACCATCAAGTCCAGCAACCTCTGTACTGAGATATTGGAGTACACAAGCACTGAGGAGGTGTGCTGCTGTGTGTGTGTGTGTGTGTGTGTGTGTGTGTGTGTGTGTGTGTGCTGTGAGTGAGGCAGTCCATGGCACCACCTACAACTGCCCTTGCAGGTTGCTGTGTGCAATCTGGCATCCATTGCCCTGCCCATGTTTGTGGGTGCAGACCAGACCTTTGACTTCCAGCGTCTGTTTGAGGTGACCAAGGTGGTGACACGTAACCTGAATAGGATCATTGACCTCAACTGTTACCCGATCCCGGAGGCCCAGGCGTCCAACTTCAGGCACAGGCCCATTGGCATTGGTGTCCAGGTACACCAGCGGGCAGTGGGTGGGGTTTCTGGGAGTGGTGGTGGAGGGACATGTGGGAGTATCTGGGAGTGGTGGTGGAGGGACATGTGGGAGTATCTGGGAGTGGTGGTGGAGGGACATGTGGGAGTATCTGGGAGTGGTGGTGGAGGGACATGTGGGAGTATCTGGAAGTGGTGGTGGAGTGACATGTGGGAGCAGGTGCTATGATTGCTTGTGTTTTGCGTAGGGTCTGGCTGACATGTTCATTTTGATGCGCTATCCCTTTGAGAGTGAGGAGGCACAGGCACTCAATCGGCAGGTCTTTGAAACAATCTACTTTGGTGCACTGACAGCCTCCTGTGAATTGGCCGAGAGGGACAGTCCCTATGAGACCTATGCAGGCAGTCCTGTGAGCAAAGGTGTGCTCCAGTTCGACATGTGGGGGGTTACCCCCTCACAGCGATGGGACTGGGCGGGCCTCAAGACAAGGATCGCCAGGTGTGTGTTGACTGTTGTCCAGACCTTGTGTTTGTTTAGTGTAATGGACTTCTCCCACTGTTAGGTTTGGAGTGCGAAACAGCCTGCTCTTGGCACCCATGCCAACTGCCTCCACTGCACAAATCCTTGGGAATAACGAGTCCTTTGAACCCTACACTAGCAACATCTACAGCCGTCGTGTGCTGTCAGGAGAGTTTCAGGTGAGGGAGAAGTGATAGGTTTGTGTGTAGTGAGGGGTGTGTTGGGGTGAGGTGGTGCTGTGTTGGCTGGTGCTGCAGGTGGTGAACCAGCACCTCATGAAGGACCTGACTGAGCTGGGGCTGTGGAACGAGGCCATGAAGCATAAGCTCATTGCTCACGGTGGCTCCGTGCAGAGTATCGATGAGATTCCAACCCACATAAAGAAACTTTACAAGACAGTGTGGGAGATATCGCAGAAGGTGTTGATCAACATGGCTGCCGACAGGGGGGCGTTTATTGACCAGAGCCAGTCCCTGAACATGTACATTGCAGAACCGAACTTTGGCAAGCTCACAAGCATGCACTTTTATGCCTGGAACAAGGTGTGTGTGTGTGTGTGTGTGTGTGTGTGTGTGTGTGTGTGTGTGTGTGTGTGTGTGTGTGTGTGTGTGTGTGTGTGTGTGTGTGTGTGTGGGGTGTGGGGTGTTTGTGTTTGTGTGGGTGTGGGTGTGTTTGTGTTTAGCTGTGTTGTCTTGTTCTGTAGGGCCTGAAGACTGGAATGTACTACTTGAGGACACGTCCAGCGGCCAATGCCATCCAGTTCACAGTGGACCAGTCTGTTCTCAGTGAGGCACAGCAGAAGAAAGAGGACGCGGCGGCAGCCATGGCCTGCTCACTGCAGAACCGTGAAGCCTGTGTCATGTGCAGCTCTTAGTGCATATGCACGAGGAAGCAAGCACCTGTGCCAAGTGCATGGAGTGACTAACAGTAGTGTACTAGATGGGGGAAGGATCAAGGGTTGTCTATTAATGATTATTTGAATTGTAAGTGTAACTTGATGAGCAAGTGATCCCTTTGCAGTCAAGAAGAATGCAAACTAGTGTAGGCCTAACCTGCATGTGTAGGGTGTCATCATGGGCTGGGGAACTGACACCTGATGCGGTGTATGTATACTCGCTCGCGTGCTTGTACACCGACAACTTGTTTCCACGCCCACCTATTATTCGGAGACTGCCAGTCGCCATTGTGGCAAAGAAGTTTGGGGGAGGTCCACCACATCCACACATGGCGGACGGCAGCTACTCCGACACTGGGGAGCCGACTCAGCTTCGTCCTCGGCATGTGATTTACGAAAATGACCCATCTCTTGCTCAGTCTACTGCTGTGTGGCCGTCCACCGACCCCGTTCCCATCAGCAGGACACAACACAGAGCGTCGCCCACGGCTAGTGTTCCCGCGTACTCTGACGGCTTCCCGTACCCGGAGCCCAAGGTGTCCCGCCGTCCCGTGAGCACGGCCATTGGGTGGATAACCTCGAACTCATGGAGGGACGACTGGAGGACCAGAGGCAAGGAGAAGGCCAAGACGCTTCCTTTCGAGAAAGACCAGAAGCCCGAAGGCCTACTGAGCAGGCTCTTCGGGCGGAACTGGTCCGAAAATGCGCTGCAAGTTCACGGATCTAGCAGCCGCACTCTTGGCTCTGTTCCCAGCAGTGTCTCCTCGTCCGTTACACGCTCTGGTGCCACCTTCTCCAACGCCGCCGGCTCATTGACGTCAAGCAGCAGCAGCATCTGCGATGGAGATGGCCATAGCAGCCCAACAAGACGCATGCAGCGCCATTCGGATGTGCCGTCGGCTCCCTGCGCTGTTCACCAGCTGCACGGCGGCTCCGCACTTGGAAGCGTAAAGCGGTCCTGCAGCGAGGTGGACCTGGTGACGGAACCTGACCTTTTCATTGAGTTCTCGAAGGACATGCACCTCTCCAGATATGGATCCTGCCGCGACATGGCACAAGAGGACAACAATGACAGCGGACTGGCCAGCGACCCCGACGCTAACTTGCTACAACCACACTTGCCAGATACTGCATTGGATGTGGGTCCGCGGAAGGATGAAGCCTCTCTGCCAAGTGAAGGTGTAGCGTTACCAGGGGAACAGGTGGTTAAGGTAGTGACACAGTCCTGTTGCAGCAGTGGGAACCTGACACAGCAGGCCAGTCAGGATGACAGCAGCTCTAGCCCAGCACGCGAAGAGGTGCAGAGGCATACATCAGATCCCACACATGCCTCGGAAGTAAGTCTCTATTCACAGCGAAGACATAAGGCACAAACATCCCAGCAGGTGATCAAAGGAGCTAGTCGTCCTCTCTCGCTGTGTGCACCAGTGGAGTGGTCAGCATTTGGGGACAGTAGGTCTACAGAAAACCTCATAGCCGACACTTCTGACCCACTCCTGAAGCTCTCTGGCAAAGGCCGCCTGGTAGCTGCAGTCAGCACCATGGACATTAGAACACCACCCACATCTATGAAGGTAGTAAGGGCATCGGCGTCTTATGTTGATGTCCATTTGATTTCGAAGATTGACACTGCAGACGTAAGTTGTGCTGTGGATTTTTTGCAGTGGTGCAGGCTGTACCATTGGAACAGCATGTTGGTTTATGTCTGTGGGGGGGCTGTGGGCTGAAGGTTCCATCCCACTGTGTGGAATGTACACACACAAACTGTATTAACCCCCTGCTTTCAGTATTGCAGTCTGTCCCCGCTATTGTATATGTGCAGGATGAATACAGAAAGTTGGTGGTCAAGTGGATCTATGATACAGAACGGTCCTACCTTCAGGCACTTCAGTCAGTGATCAAGGTGTGTGAGTGCGTGGTGTTTTTGCATATGTGAGTGCAATAGGTTTACTCTTTCCTTGCAAGCATCTCTAGGTGCCTTATTAAATAGCCCGTAGGCGACAGTTGGTGTTCACTGCTGCTGTAGGTGTACATGGAGCCCCTTCAACGGTATCAGGGCGCTGTCCTAGAGGCTGGGACTATCAATGACATCTTCTGCCAGGTTCCACAGATATGCAGCATGCATGAAAACTTTGTATCCCAGCTGTGTGAGAGGCGAGACAACTGGCAAGAGCTGCAAACTATTGGGGACCTGTTTGTGAGCAATGTGAGTTGCCGGTTGATGTTGCTACTGGTGTGCTGTTGACACTCGCTTGTTGCACCTCCTGCAGTTCAACACTAGCTGTGTTATGGACATGTACACTAGGTTCACCAGCAACTTCATGAATGCCAAACTGACCATACAGCAGATGAAGACACAGCGACCCTCCTTTGCTCGATTTCTTGAGGTAGGTGTGAACTACCCAGTTGTGTTTACACAGTCACTGATTGTATATCACTATGCATTCGTCTGTTGCCAAAGCAATGTGCCCGAGAAAACCGTGAGAAGCTGAACCTGGGTGATTTGCTTATCAAGCCCATTCAGAGAATACCACGCTATGTCTTGTTCATCCGGGTGAGACCCTGGCTCTGCATGACCCTCCTGAAGGAGATGAGTGCTAACAGTGCCCGTAGTCATGTCCAATGTCTGTGTTTCTGTTGTGTAATAGGATCTGCTGAAGCACACAGTCCACAGTCACCCTGACCATCCCCACTTGGAGTTGGCTCTAGAGCAGCTCACTGCCTTGGCTGAGAAGATGAATGAAGCAGAAAAGGAGGCCTCAAATGTGGACAAGTTGAGGGACCTAGCTGCTAATATTGAGGGGGCCTCACAGGTGAGATCATTTGTGGATACTAATGGAACTTCTTGTGATGTGCAGCAGGTGGCCCACTGATGTGGCATGGCCTGCTGGTGTGGTGTGGCCCGCTTGTGTGCTGTAGTTACTCTGTAACTTGATGCTGTAGTACTTTGCATACATATTTTTGTCTCCCACAGTTGCTGGCCCCGCGGCGATGGCTGCTGCGACACGACTTTATCATAGAACTGGTGTGTTCATGCTGAGTGTGTACACATTCACTGGTTTGCTTGCTTTGATTTTTATAGACTCTTTATGTATTGTTTTCTTTTCTATTGCAGCGTGGCACACAGCAGAAGAAAGACCGCTGTGCTTTCCTCTTTAATGACCTTCTTCTTATAGCAGCTGTCAGGAGGAAGAGTTCTTTTAGGAGGAACACACTCAGTGTGTGAGTATACAAATGCTGCTTTCTTGTAGTCACATGTGCAGGCAGTTACACTTTATGTAGTTGTTGCTGTCTCTTTCGCTCAGTCCACTATCCAGTGTCCCAGACTTTGCTGGCATGCGATACAAGTTCCTGTGGCAAGCCCCACTCAGCGTCTGCAGCCTATCCCATGTGCAGCCCTCCCAGAGACCCAATCGCAGTGGGGGCTCGGTACAGCAGATGGATCACCTGCAGCACGACATGGCTATTTTAACCAAGATCATGGATCTGAGTCAACAACTCAGAGTGGACCGACAGGTACTGCCTGCATGCATGCCCACCCTGACATCGGTTTTTATGCACTTTGGCTACCATTGGTGTGCTATATGTTGTTGTTGTAGGGCCTGGACTCCGTCATCAGAGAGACCTTGTCCAGAGTTTCTAAGAAGATGGATGAATGCAAGGATTCAGCTAACCAGGCTGTCTTTAATCTGGAAGCTGCACGCCTGAATTTGCTGGTTTACTCCAGGTGGGTTGGCCATTGTTTACTGTTACTTATGCTTATCTCATGTGTCACTCAAGTATTAGTTGTTGTGTTGAGTGTTACTCATGTGGGTGCTTCTTTGCATGCACTTCTGCAGTCGCCCACCCACCCCATGTTCTCTGGTGTTTATGGATAGTACCACGAAGCAGGCTTGGGAGGTGGCTTTCCTGGAGGCTAAGAAGGCTGCTGAGGTGGACCTTAAGTCACGGCGTGCTGCATCCTTGCGCTACTCCTCGGCACAGCTGACCCTGCATAACCTTGAATTCCTTCACTCACTTGATCTACAGCCAGGCAGAACGGGAATGAAGGTACGTTATGAGCAGTGTACATGGAGCAACCTATACAAAAACCTACTAAGGTATATATCCACTTGAAATGTTTATTGTTTATTTTGCCAAGGATAAAAGTATCAGTTCAAGTGTACTTAAACCCTTTAGCACCGAAGTTTAAAATTTGCGCCATACCTCTAATGCCGAAATTAAAAATGGCTGCGCACATGAAGAATATTGCACACTGTGTTTTTGTGCTTTCTGGCCCTGTCTTCACCTGAATGGCAACGTAAGAGGAAGGTAGTGTAGTGTGATGTACTCCATTACGTTCGACAATCTATTTGAACTCAGCCTGGATTCTTTGCGTGAGTGCGTGGTGCCACTTAGCAAGACATCGCACGTTGCTACTCTTCAAGCCTGTTCTCACCCCTGAAACATGACGATGCAGACGAACTGCTGTCGCAGTACCACAGGCAGATGTAGTGTCGGTCACTCACCAATTTGTTACGCAGCGTGTGATTTTGGGCTTCAGCTACAGATGACAAAGACACGGTGTAATTCTGTTCGAACTAAAGCAGCTGCTTGCACACAGTTTGCATGACCAGGAGACAAAATAGGCTCGCTGAAGGAATGCTCCATTATAGGTACACGTCTTACAAAACAGTTATTTGCATCCTAGACTTGTGGCCAGAGAAAATACGACTGTTTTCAGGCCTATTTGGTTATGACACCTAAATGTGTCATTCGGCGTTAAAGGGTTAATTGTAACATTATTTACTCTCTTATTTCTGCCATTACACTCCAATTTTCTGTGTGGGGTACATCTATGCGTGCCTCACTACCCGCTGCCTAACTCATTGCACAGCCTCAATCCACACTCTGTCTCACTCCACGCACTGTCTAACTTGACACGCAGCCTCAGTCTGCGCGCGGCCTCTCCATGCCCTGTCTTACTCCACGTGCTTTGTATGTAACTCAACACACAGCCTCATTTGACGCGCTGCTTCACTCTACAAACGTTTTCTCATTCCACACAATGTCTCGCTCCACACGTACTCAGTACCAACTTGATTATTGCTGTAGATAAATACTGGAATACAGAGGATAACTTCATTAGGCAAAGAGACTGTTGTGTGAGCACTGTAGCCAAGTGCTTGTCTGTTGTCTAAGCACTCTTGTGGAGTGCTGGTCTGTGTATAAGCACTCTAACTGAGTGCTGGTCTTTGTCTCATCCTTCTTACTTTCCTGTAATAATGCTACTGTAAAGGGTGAATGTGGGTAGTTCTGCTGCTTCTGTGATTGTGTGAGGTTGGTGTATGTACATGATAACATAATATGACATCACTGGTGATTTCACTGATGACATCACATACTTTCTCCCTCAAAATGTGCTAATGATCAAAATTTAGTGGTTATCTACACCTTTCACCCGAAGTAGAGGTTTCATGTTATAACTGTCCTGTGATAGTTGAAGTTGTGGCTTGTTGGAGCTACATTCCACTACACTGTAACTCTCTAGCAGACGTGCAGCTCAGCCACTGGGCTAAAGTACCTATTTAGGTCTTGTCACTCTTTGTGCACTCACTCTGGTGAATTGAGACCCAGAAACTGGTGTCTACAACTCCCTGAAGAGGTGCAAATCCTTGTTTCCGAAGAACAGCATGGTCCCTTGTCCAAGATCAAAGGAGTTCATTAACCACAAACACCTTTCTGCAATCTGATTAGTCTACTCACATTCCAGTAGAGATCCCAAGAACATATCAAGTCTGACCAAACCCTATTCCATGCGCTATTGCACAATAATAGGGGCTGGCGCGCAAGACTAGGAGATTTTAGGTTGAAGTGCAGCTCTTAAGTATATTTGCTCAGTTTCCTTCTTCTCACATCTGTATACCAAATTCTGTTCACATGTACCACTTTACCACTATACCAAATTCAGAATGGGTGATCTCCTGAAATCACTATGTGCCTTAACAATTAGGGTGAAAGACTGGTAAAGAAATGTGTGCTTAACAGAGGTTATGTGCTTATAAGGGGTGTGCGCTTAACAACCGATCAGTATGGTATATATACTAGTGCATTTTGTATGCGATGCATTGTATTGAGATTACATGTTTCCCAGGGTAGCAAGTGTCTGGTGTGCTGAATCCACTCAAGTGACCGGTCTCTTGATTACGGAGTGTATGCATTGGACATTTGGTACTGTTGCGATTGCATGCATGCATGCTTGTCTTTGCTCAGCTCATGTGTGCGGGAGTGGGCCTGCCAACTGTTCGGGGCTCTGACAATTCCTTGTGGGTCTGCCGTGGTGACAGCTATGGGGGGCAAGTGTGTCTTTTGAATGTGGAAGAGATGAAGAAGCCCAACCTCGTCTCCAGTATCACTGTCTGCAACTCAGAAATACGGTGCATTGCAATGGTCCCCTGTGGCGCCCATGTAAATGCCTGCAATTCAAACACTTCTCCCCACTTAGAAGCACAGTCCTCAATTGAGGTAGTGCAGAACAGATCTGAGGTTGGAGGGGATGGGTGTGATCATGGAGGGGAGGGTCCTGACACCATTCGAGAGGTTTTAGGCACTAGAGGGGAAGGTTTGCAAGCTGGAGGCAGAGGAAAGGGGTACAGCTCTCCGCAAATAGAACAGACACACCACGAGAGCCTATTCCGGGATATTGGCAGCCAGGAAAGCAGTTCCACTCTTACTCCATGTGAGCTTGGCACTGCATGGTGTCCCATGCTTCAAAGAGGCACCACTGCATTGGGCACTTCATAATGTATATGTTCCTGGCTGTCCTCTTACAGGTCCACATGAAGAGCGTTATGGTCAAAGTATGACAGTGCCTTCTACTTCTCACCAGAGTCCATTTGAACCGCTTTCTAGTCATCAAGAAGAGAGTAACCATGACCCTGAGGGAGGCAGTGGTGATATTGTCTCTTTGTCAGTTGAAGGCACTGGCACCGGGACCACATTGGATAGTGCAGGGGAAGATGAGAAGCACAGGAGGGACACCTGGGAGGGCTTTCAAGGTAGTAGCTCTGTACCACATATTGCCCGTGGCAGGTCGCAGTCAGCTCCACCAGATCCTCTGGAAGTGATAAAGGCAGAACTCAAAGGCAAGTCTGTTACCATCTGTGAGAGCCCTGAGGAGATCTCTCTACAGACAGAGCGACCACGGCGCAGCAATACTGTCTCTGTACACTCCCACAACTATCTCTCAAAGAATGGTGGACAGCCATTTTCTCCACTGACCCTGAAACCTGTTGATCAGTCTACCCAGGTCTGGCTTGGGACTGGGGAAGGCAGGTGAGATACATTAGGTGCTTGTGCACTAGCCAGTGCTACCAGTCTGTGACCATTTTACTCTGTTTGCAGCTTATACTTCTGTGATGCTTGTGTACAAACTGCATGATGCTTACATTTTCTGCCCAGTGTGTATGTCTTTGGTGTCGGGGACAACTTGCGGAGCCGCAAGAAGTGTATGGTCCCTGTACACTCTTCCATCTGCTGTATTAAGTACTTTGACAGCTGTACTTATGTGGGGCTGGAGAATGGCAGCTTGGCAGTGTTTGAGATGGACGAAGGTCAGTTGCTGAGACTGATAGAATTAGTACATATGTAGTGTAATATGTGTATGTTAGGGCTGTGATCTTGGATAGTGATGGTCTGCTGCCTATTGTAGGAGGAGCGTGGCAGCTGAACAGTCCTCATTTCCTCACACTTGGAAGTGAGGCTGTGCTATGCTGTGAACCAGTGTTGGGTGACCTGTGGATTGGCCTGGGGAACAAGGTGATAGTACTGGATACACACACGCTGACCTTTCAGGTGAGACAGAGGGTCTTGACTGTCTGAGCCTATCACCATGCAGGCTGGGAAGTGTGAAGATGGGACTTTTCATCTTTACAGGTATTATTTTCATTGCCTGTCAGCAGCACCCATTTCATAGCCACGATAGTTTGTATTGATCAGGGAGTGTGGCTGTCCACTGCGGGATCCACCAACATCTATCTGTACCATGCCATGTCTTCCAAGCACTTGGCTACAGTGGACATCACTGAGTCGGTCAGCAATATTCTATCAAGTTAGTGTCATGGACACCTGTGCACATCATTTGCCGCTGTGTGTGTGAAGTTGCATATATGCATTTAAGATGGAAACAGATCAAACTCGTTAAAATGGAAATTAGCTAGAGGAAGCAAGTTATTCTTGTTCCATATACTGCAGCTAATTGACTTATACAGCTATTAAGCAGCACATAGAGTTATTGAACTAGGGCATACATTAAAATGCAACCAGCCTCGCTTGAATGTATATACCTAGCTATTTCAGTAAATTACAGTGCATGAGTGTAACTCGGCCAGGGCAAGTACATTTTGGGCAGTAGAACTGTAATCTGCTTTCACTGGCTGTCAGAAAGAAGGGGGATAGCAAGCCAGATGAAGCACTGGTTGGCAGCTGGTCAATCGACACCTGCATATTTGGAGCTGTGCAGGGAAGCCTGTCACGCCGTAAAAGTTCCCCCCGCCAAAATGGTTCCGCCGGGCCAAAGACGGCAGAAAATGGCTGCCGTAATGGTTCCGCCGTAGTGACAAAGTCCCTTTCGTCTCCCGATATTCGTTGTTGTGGTGGATCTTGAGCGCGCAGCGAAGACATGTCAGCTGAAATCGTCTATTCATTAAACAAAATCGTCTACTCAACGAACGAAATCGCCTATAAATCGAACCAAAGCGCCCATCTAATGAACGAAATCGCCCTTTCATTGAATGAAACATGTTATCCTGGATTGAGAAAGCATCCCAGCCTAGGGAAAGACATCAGGGTACAAGTACACGACGAATCTGCCCGTCAATCCGCGCTGGCGTTGGTAATTTAGCAGAGGGGGAACCATTTCGGTTGCCGTTTCAGTTCCGCGGGGGGCCTAATTATGGGGGGGGCAAATTTGGCATGACAAGCCCATCCCTGCTGAGCTAACACAGTGTACGTTGTGCACTTCACCCGAAGTAACAGTGGAAGTGTTCCCAGTCACACGGGGCAAATGACGTCAGCCAATATGGCAGAATCGCCAACAGACGTGTAGCCCTCACTGGAGCAATGGGCAACATTAACAACAATCTGAACACAACGTGCAGCGATGAAGTGGAGTGTTGAGCAGTTTCGTGGCCAAGTAGAGCATTTTGTAGCGCCTGTGGAGAACAGCAGGCTATTGCACAAATTTAGGTGTCTCAGGTTGACTGGGATGGATATACATATGTGAGAGTTGCCAGTAGAAATCAAAGATTAGCACATTTTGGCTATTTTGAGATTCTCCCGGATTTAGATGGCCACACGTCTTCTTAGAACATTTAGCAAGTTTGAGGTGCACCTGAGCTTCCGTTGTCGAGAAATCGTCAGTTGAATTTAGCTGACTTGCCTTTTATTTATATACGCAGGATACGAAATGACAATTGAAAATGGCAGCTCTGCCTTAACTCCTGACGAATTCAGTCTCATTTCATACCATATTGATGTTTAATAAAGCTATAACTGTGGAAATTGTCAACTCTAGTGAGAATGAAGCCGTCAGCAGAGTGAAGCTCGTGTTACACTGACCGAATGTTCCAGTCAGTGTTGGGCAAGTGATCTTCGAAAATATGAAACCAAGGGTTGCAACCAAAAAGTAAGAAATGTAGTTTATATAATGCCGAAGGCATGCCTTACCCAAGTGCATTCACTTAAAGGGTCGGAAAATGTCGTTCAGTGGTACTTTCCACCCCTTCAATGTTGCCGATTTTCGGTGGCCATTTTCAAATTATATAGATTTGCGCTAATCTTCGATTTCTACTGGTGACTCTCACATATATACATATATACAAATGGGGGATGACAGTGCATCACGATTACTTGCCTCACTTTTTGGCTCGGCAATTACACTTACCTTCAGATGACATTCATGTAAAGAAACAGTGTTTTGGCCCTCTGAGATAGAGTCAGACCATGAAGACTTGGTGATCATTGATGCTGGGGATTCATTTGCATGCTCAGCTGCAGGAGGATCTTAATTAAGCTTGAGTTTGGTGTGTATGCCTCTCTAGATGTAATTTGCAACAGAGAGAAAGGATGAGTGAAGTGAGGGCTTCTCAGCTGGCTCAGGCATCAGAAAGGGGTTGGTTCTCTAATACCAGCTTCACAACAGGGTTGAAAACCTTGCCGATGTTTCGACCAGATGCTCTGGTCTTCTTCGCCCTGAAGAAGACCAGAGCATATGGTCGAAACGTCGGCAAGGTTTTCAACCCTGTTGTGAAGCTGGTATTAGAGAACCAACCCCTTTCAGAAAGGATGAGATTTGACAAAGGTTGAAGTGTGTTGTAGAGCAAATCAGAAGAGAGAGCAATTTTCATGGTCACTTGTAGGCTGTTCACACTAGGCTCCCACATTTAGCACAACTGTTGGTGTGCATCAGCACTGGCAAAGGATACATCACTACAATAATGCACTATTGCCTGCTTGTGCTTTGTGTGAATGGCCTTCATCATGTGCAGTGAGGCGGCTGCTAGTTTCAATGTGTGCAGTAATAAGTTCATATTGGGTGAATGATGAAATGTATACCATTCATGCTTAAAGTGTTCAGAGTAATGTAGTGAATTTGGTAAGAGTTTTGAGTTTGCTGAATCAATGCAACTCATCTGCTGAACCCTTGGTATACCTTGTGCATAGATGTGGACCCCATCCTTCGCCAGCACAAGCTGTCCTGTCTACGGATATCCTCACTGGTGCATGTCAAATCATCGCTGTTGATTGGGACCAGTGCAGGCGTGATCCTCCTCCTGCCCCTCCCTGCCATTGATCCCAAGTCCACTGCCATTGCTGGTACACTGACACCAATTGCGATGACAGAAGGACATGCTGGACCAGTAAATTTTGTGGCTTCAGTAGCATTGAAAGATAGTAGGTCTGAGGTGTTGGATGGTGCACATAAGACTGAGGCTGAGACGAGCATGCTGGTGTTCAGTGGAGGTGATGGGTTTGAGGACTTCCTTGCCAGTGTGCCACTAGACGACATTACGGACAGCAGCAGTTGTGTCAATGTGTGGTTAGGGTAACCCAGATAATTATGACTCAACTCTGTACCATATTAATGTTACATGTATTCAATGTTGCAATCCCAGTAGTGTGCACAGCTGTTGTAGTGTACTTAGGTGAAGAGTAGAAAAACGGAAAGTTGTCACATGCACCACACCTAGCGCCTCCCCTCTACATCTTGTGCCTCCACTTGTAGTAAGGCTGATAGTTATTTAGTCCCTGAAGGTGTGTAATTGAAATAGGTCCTGGGTTTTTCATATGTCACTGATCTAATTACAACATTTTTCAACAATGTTATCATGCAGTGCGAATTGTGAACTGCTTGTGATCATGACAGATGATGCTTGAAGCCCTATATGTCTCGGTAGCCCTAAGTCTAAGCAGTTTCCAAAGTATCTAAATGCTCTCTGAATGGTCTGAGCTATCTCCAAATGGTCTTTGAATGGTCTCTAAAATTAAGAATCCACTCATAGGACTTACCCCTCACGCACAGCCTCCAGAATTTGCACACAAAGAAATCAGCCTCACATACACAGAATCCACCCTCCGCCACACCCACCTGTTTGAGGTGGGTACAGCATGTTTGAGGCTGGGTGCAGTGTATGTGAGGGGTGGGTGTGGTTCATGTGAGGGGTGGGTGCAGTATGTTTGGGGGTGGGTGTGTGCATGTGAGGTGGGCGCGGTACATGTGAGGGGTGGGTGCAGTATGTTTGAGGGTGGGTGCGGTATGTTTGAGGGTGGGAGGGGTGCTGTAGAGGGTGGGTGTTGTGTGGTAAGATGGGTGCTGGGCGAATGAAACACTAAAGTGCAAAACCTTTGGCGTGTTTGCAACAAACATTGCTGGCTAAATTAACATTGTTGCAGATTGTTGTATTCACAAAGAGTCTAGTGTAGAAGTTCAACATGTGCATGCAATGACTGTAAGTATGCGACTGTAGCTATAGGTCTTAGTTGTAGCTATGCAACAAAGGCATTGTATAAGCAACGTAATTCACAATACTAAGCTAGAGTGCATGGGTGCCACAAAACAGCTGTATACAGCAACTAATGTGACATCTGATTCTGTGGCACTAGATAAGCTGCTGAACTCTTGTGCAATAACATGACATCATTGGAAAAGATGAAATGGACGCCATTTCCTTTGAGGTGTGGATCCTCTTGAACTACAGAGAAGTGGTTCTCTAGGGGTCCAGTGCATCTCAAAGTGGGTCCAGTGCATCTCGTAGGGGGTCCAGTGCATCTCGTAGGGGGTCTAGTGCATCTCGTAGGGGGTCCAGTGTATCACATAAGGGGTCAAGTGCGTATCGTAGGGGGTCCAGTGCATCTCGTAGAGGGTCAAGTGCATCACGTAGGAGGTCCAGTGCATCTCGTAGAGGGTCAAGTGCATCCTATAGGGTTTTCCAGTGCATCTCATAAGGGGTCCAGTGCGTATCGTAGGGTGTCCAGTGCATCTCGTAGGGGGTCCAGTGCATCTCATAAGGGGTCAAGTGCGTATCGTAGGGGGTCCAGTACATCTCATAGGGGTCCAGTGCATCTCGTAGAGGGTCAGGTGCATCACGTAGGAGGTCCAGTGCATGTCGTAGAGAGTCAAGTGCATCCTTTAGGGTTTTCCAGTGCGTCTCATAAGGGGTCCAGTGCGTATTGTAGGAGGTCCAGTGCATGTCATAGGCGGTCCAGTGTATCTCGAAGGGGGTCCAGTACATCTCATAAGGGGACCAGTGCATCTCGTAGGGGGTCCAGTGCATCTCGTAGGAGGTCCAGTGCATCTCGTAGGGGGTCCAGTGCATCTCGTAAGGGGTCCAGTGCATCTCGTATGGGGTCCAGTGCATTTTGTATGAGGTACAGTGCATGTCGTAGGGGGTCCAGTGCATTTCAAAGGGGGTCTAGTGCATCTTGTAGGGGGACAAGTGCATCTCGTAGGGGGTCCAGTGCATCTCTTAGGGGTCCAGTGCATGTCGTAGGGGGTCCAGTGCATCTCGAAGGGGGTCCAGTGCATCGCGTAGGTGGTCCAGTGCATTATGTTGGGTGTCCAGTGCATCTTGTAGGGGGTCTAGTGCATCTTGTAGGTAGTCCAGTGCATCTCGTAGGGGGTCCAGTGAATCTCGCATGCGGTCCAGTGTATCTCGTAGGGGTCCAGTGCATCTCGTAGAGGGTCAAGTGCATCCTTTAGGGTTGTCCAGTACATCTCGTAGGGGTTCCAGTGCATGTCGTAAGGGGTCCAGTGCATCTCGAAGGGGGTCCAGTGCATCTCGTAAGGGGTCCAGTGCATGTCGTAGGTGGTCCAGTGCATCTCGTAAGGGTACCAGTGCATCTCGTAGGGGGTCCAGAGCATCTCGTAGGGGGTCCAGTGCATCTCGTAGGACGTCCAGGGTATCTCGTAGGGGGTACAGTGTATCTTGAAGTGGGTCCAGTGCATCTCGTAGGGGGTCCAGCGCATCCTATAAGGGGTCCAGTGCATCTCATAGAGGGTCAAGTGCATCCTTTAGGGTTGTCCAGTGCATCTCGTAGGGGGTGCAGTGCATCTCGTATGGGGTCCAGTGCTTGTCGTAGGGGGTCCAGTGCATGTCGTAAGGGTTCAGTGCATCTTGAAGGGGGTCCAGTGCATCTTTTAGGGGTCCAGTGCATCTTGTAGGGGGTCCGGTGCATCTTGTAGGTGGTCCAGTGCTTTTCGTAGGGTGTCCAGTGCATCTCGTATGGGGTCCAGTGCATCTCGTAGGGGCTCCAGTGCATCATGTACGGGGTCCAGTGCATCTCGTAGAAGGTCAAGTGCATCCTTTAGGGTTGTCCAGTGCATCTAGTAGGGGGTACAGTGCATGTCGTTGGGGGTCCAGTGCATCTCGAAGGGGGTCCTGTGCATCTCGTTGGGAGTCCAGTGCATCTCGTACGGGGTCCAGTGCATCTCGTAGGGGGTCCAGTGCATCTCGTAGGGGGTCCAGTGCATGTCGTGGGGAGTTTGGTGCATCTCGAAGGGGGTCTAGTGCATGTCGTAGGGGGTCCAGTGCATTTCGTAGGGGGTCCAGTGCATATTTAGAGGGTCCAGTGGATCTCGTAGGGGGTCCAATACATCTCGTAGGGGGTCCAGTGCATCTCGTAAGGGGTCCAGTGCATTATGTTGGGTGTCCAATGCATCTCGTAGGGGGTCCAGTGCATCTCGAAGGAGGTCTAGTGCATCTTGTAGGGGGTCCAGTGCATCTTGTAGGGTGTTTAGTGCATTTTGTAGGGGGTGCAGTGCATCTTGTAGGGGGTCCAGTGCATCTTGTAGGTTGTCCAATGCATCTAGTAGGGGGTCCAGTGCTTCTGGTAGGGGCTCCAGTGTATTTTGTAGGGGAACCAGTGCAACTGGTAGGGGGTCCAGTGTATTCTGTAGGTTGTATAGTGTATCTTGAAGGGGGTCCAGCGCATCTGGTAGTGGGTCCAGTGCATTTTGTAGGGGGTCCAGTGTATTTTGTAGGGGGTCCAGTGTATCTTGCAGAGGGTCCAGTGCATCTTGTAGAGAGTCCAGTGGATCTTGTAGGGGGTCCAGTGCATTTTGTAGGGGGTCCAGTGCGATCTGTAGGGAGTCCAGTGCATCCTGTAGGAGGCCCAGTGTATCCTGTAGGAGTCCAGTACATCTTGTTGGGGGCCCAGTTCATCTTGCCTTGTCTTCCCTCATCTTGCCTCTTCTTGCCTCATCTTTCCTCATCTTACCTCATCTTGCCTCGTCTTGCCTCATCTTGCCTTATCTTCCCTCATCTTACCTCATCTATCGTCATCTTGTCTCATCTTGTCTCATCTTTCCTCATCTTACCTCATCTTGTCTCATCTTGCCTCATCTTGCTTCATCTTGCCTCATCTTTCCTCATCTTTCCTCATCTTTCCTCATCTTGCCTCATCTTTCCTCATCTTGCCTCATCTTGTCTCATCTTGCCTCGTCTTGCTTCATCTTGCCTAATCTCATCTCATCTAGCCTCATCTTACCTCATCATGTTTCATCTTGCTTCATCTTGCTTTATTTTTCCTCATCTTGCTTCATCCTGCTGCATCTTCCCTCATCTTGCTTCATCTTTCCCCATCTTGCTTCATCTTACCCCGTCTTGCTCCATCTTTCCTCATCTTTCCTCATCTTATCTCATCTGAGTTCATCTTGCTTCATCTTGCCTCGTCTTGCCTCATCTTGCCGCATCTTCCCTAATCTTGCCTCATCTATCTTCCTCTTGTCTCATCTTGTCTCATCTTTCCTCATCTTATCTCATCTTGTCTCATCTTGCTTCATCTTGCCTCATCTTTCCTCATCTTTCCTCATCTTACCTCATCTTTCCTCATCTTTCCTCATCTTGCCTCATCTTGTCTCATCTTGCCTCGTCTTGCTTCATCTTGCCTTATCTCATCTCATCTAGCCTCATCTTACCTCATCCTGCTTCATCTTGCTTCATCTTGCTTCATCTTGCTTTATCTTTCCTCATCTTGCTTCATCCTGCCGCATCTTCCCTCATCTCAATTCATCTTTCCTCATCTTGCTTCATCGTACCCCGTCTTGCTCCATCTTGCCTCATCTTGCCTCATCTTACCTCATCTGAGTTCATCTTGCTTCATCTTGCCTCGTCTTGCCTCATCTTGCCGCATATTCCTTCATGTTGCCTTGTCTTGTTTCATCTTACCTCATCTTGCTTTGTCTTACTTCATCTTGCCGCATCTTGCTGCATCTTGCCTCATCTTGCTTTGTCTTACTTCATCTTGCCGCATCTTGCTGCATCTTGTCTCATCTTGCCTATTTTGGCCCATCTTTCCTCATCTTGCTTCATCTTGCTTTATCTTGCTTCATCTTGCCTCATCTTGTATCATCTTGCCTCATCCTGTCCCATCTTTCTTCATCTTGCTTTATCTTGCTTCATCTTGCCTCATCTTGTATCATCTTGCCTCATCCTGTCCCATCTTTCCTCATCTTGCTTCATCTTGCTTCATCTTGCTTCATCTTGCCTCATCTTGTCTCATCTTGCCTCATCCTTTCCCATCTTTCCTCATCTTGCTTCATCTTGCCCCATCTTGCTTCATCTTGCTTCATCTTGCTTCATCTTGCTTCATCTTACTTTATCTTGCCGCATCTTGCTTCATCTTGCCTCATCTTGCCTCATCTTGCTTCATCTTGCTTCATCTTGTCTCATCTTGTCTCATCTTTCCTCATCTTACCTCATCTTGTCTCATCTTGCCTCATCTTGCTTCATCCTTCCCCATCTTACCTAATCTTGCCTCATCTTGCTTCATATAGCCTCATCTTGCTTCATCTTGCTTTATCTTTCGTCATCTTGCTTTATCTTGTCTCATCTTGCCTCATCTTCCCTCATCTTGCTTAATCTTGCCTCATCTTGCTTCATCTTGCTGCATTTGCTTCATTGGACCGCATCTTTCTTCATCTTGCCTCATCTTGTCTCATCTTGTCTCATCTTTTCTCATCTTGCTTCATCTTGCCTCATCTTGTCTCATCTTCCTCATCTTTCCTCATCTTGCTTCCTCTTGCCGCATCTTGCTTCATTTTACTTCATCTTGCCTCATCTTGCCTGATCTTGCTGCATCTTGCTTCATCTTCTCTCATCTCGCTTCATCTTACCTTATCTTGTTTCATCTTGCCTCAATTTCCATCATCTTGCCTCATCTGGCTTCATCTTGCCTCATCTTGCCGCATCTTGCTTCATCTTACTTCATCTTGCCTCATCTTGCCTGATCTTGCTGCATCTTGCTTCATCTTCTCTCATCTCGCTTCATCTTACCTTATCTTGTTTCATCTTGCCTCAATTTCCATCATCTTGCCTCATCTGGCTTCATCTTGCCTCATCTTGCCGCATCTTGTTTCATCTTGCCTCATCTTGCTTCATCTTGTCTTATCTTGTCTTATCTTGCCTCATCTTTCCTCATCTTGCTTCATCTTTCCTCATCCTGCTTCATCTTACCTCATCTTGCCTCATCTTGCCTCATCTTTCCTCATCCTGCTTCATCTTGCCTTATCTTCCCTCATCTTACCTCATATATCGTCATCTTGCTTCATCTTGCTTCATACTTCCCCATCTTACCTCATCTTACCTCATCTTGTCTCATCTTGCCTCATCTTGCTTCATCTTGCTTCATCTTGCTTTATCTTTCCCCATCTTGCTTCATCTTGCCGCATCTTCCCTCATCTTGCTTCATCTTTCCTCATCTTGCTTTATCTTACCCAGTCTTGCCTCATCTTGCCTCATCATGCCTCATCTTGCTTCATCTTGCCGCATCTTGTAGGGGGTCTAGTGCATCTTGTAGGGGGCCCAGTGCATCTTGTAGGAGGTCCAGTGCATTCTGTAGGGGGTCCAGTGTATTCTGTAGGGGGTCCAGTGTATTTTGTAGGGGGTCAAGTGTATCTTGTTGGGGGTCCAGTGCATTCTGTAATGGGTCCAGTGCACCCTGTAGGGGGTCCAGTGCATCTTGCACGGGGTCCAGTGTATCTTGCAAGGGGTCCAGTGAATCTTGTAGGTGGTCCACTGTATCTTGTATGGGGTCCAGTGCATCTTGTAGGGGGTCCAGTGCAAGTTGTAGGGGGTCCAGTGCAATTTGTAGGGGGTCCAGTGATTCTTGTAGGGGGTCCAGTGCATCTTGTATGGGGTAAAGTGTAAACTGTAAGGGTCCTGTGCATCTTGCAGGGGTCCAGTGATTCTTGTAGGGGGTCCAGTGCATCTTGTATGGGGTAAAGTGTAAACTGTAAGGGTCCCGTGCATCTTGCAGGGGGTCCAGTGCATTCTGTAGGGGGTGCAGTGCATCCTGTAGGGGGTCCAGTGTATCTTGTAGGGGGTCCAATGCATCTAGTAGGGGGTCCAGTGCATTTAGTAGGCAGTCCTGTGCATTCTGTAGGGGGTCCAGTGCATCCTGCAGTGGGGTCCAGGGCATCTTGCAAGGGGTCCAGTGTATCTTGCAGGGGTCCAGTGCATCTTGTAGGGGTCCAGTGCATCTTGTAGGGGGTCCAGTGCATTCTGTAGGGGGTCCAGTGCATTCTGTAGGGGGTCCAGTGTATTTTGTAGGGGGTCAAGTGTATCTTGTAGGGGGTCCAATGCATATTGTTGGGGGTCCAGTGCATTCTGTAATGGGTCCAGTGCATCCTGTAGGGGGTCCAGTGCATCTTGCACGGGGTCCAGTGTATCTTGCAAGGGGTCCAGTGAATCTTGTAGGTGGTCCACTGTATCTTGTATGGGGTCCAGGGCATCTTGTAGGGGGTCCAGTGCATCTTGTAGGTGGTCCAGTGGAAGTTGTAAGTGGTCCAGTTCAATTTGTAAGGGGTCCAGTGCATCCTGTAGGGGGTCCAGTGATTCTTGTAGGGGGTCCAGTGCATCTTGTATGGGGTAAAGTGTAAACTGTAAGGGTCCCGTGCATCTTGCAGGGGGTCCAGTGCATTCTGTAGGGGGTGCAGTGCATCCTGTAGGGGGTCCAGTGTATCTTGTAGGGTGTCCAGTGCATCTAGTAGGTGGTCCAGTGTATCTTGTAGGGGGTCAAGTGCATTCTGTAGGGGGTCCAGTGCATCTAGTAAGGGGTCCAGTGCATCTCATAGGGGGTCCAGTACATCTTGTAGGGGTCCAGTGCACTCTGTAGGGGGTCCAGTACATCCTGCAGTGGGGTTCAGAGCATCTTGCAAGGGGTCCAGTGTATCTTGCAGGGGGTCAGTGCATCTTGTAGGGGGTCCAGTGCATCTTGTAGGGGCTCCAGTGCATCTTGTAAGGGGTCCAGTGCATTCTGTAGTTGGTTCAGTGCATCCTGTAGGGGGTCCAGTGCATCTTGTAGGGGTCCAGTGCATCTTGTTGGGGGCCCAGTTCATCTTGCTTAATCTTGCCTTGTCTTGCCTGATCTTGTCTCATCTTCCCTCATCTTGCGCCATCTTTCATAATCTTGTCTCATCTTGTCTCATCTTTCCACATCTTACCTCATCTTGCCTCGTCTTGCCTCATCTTGCCTCGTCTTGCCTCATCTTGCCTCGTCTTCCCTCATCTTGCCTCATCTTTCTTCATCTTGTCTCATCTTGTCTCATCTTTCATCATCTTACCTCATCTTGCCTCATCTTGCCTCATCTTGTGTGATCTTGCCTCATCTTTCCTCATCTTGCCTCATCTTGTCTCATCTTGCCTCGTCTTGCTTCATCTTGCCTTATCTCACCTCATCTAGCCTCATCTTGCCTCATCTTGCTTCATCTTGCTTCATCTTGCTTTATCTTTCCTCATCTTGCTTCATCTTACCTCATCTTGTCTCATCTTCCCTCATCTTGCGCCATCTTTCATAATCTTGTCTCATCTTGTCTCATCTTTCCACATCTTACCTCATCTTGCCTCGTCTTGCCTCATCTTGCCTCGTCTTGCCTCATCTTGCCTCGTCTTCCCTCATCTTGCCTCATCTTTCTTCATCTTGTCTCATCTTGTCTCATCTTTCATCATCTTACCTCATCTTGCCTCATCTTGCCTCATCTTGTGTGATCTTGCCTCATCTTTCCTCATCTTGCCTCATCTTGTCTCATCTTGCCTCGTCTTGCTTCATCTTGCCTTATCTCACCTCATCTAGCCTCATCTTGCCTCATCTTGCTTCATCTTGCTTCATCTTGCTTTATCTTTCCTCATCTTGCTTCATCTTACCTCATCTTGTCTCATCTAGCCTCATCTTGCTTCATCTTGCTTCATCTTGCTTTATCTTCCCCCATCTTGCTTCATCTTGCCGCATCTTCCCTCATCTTACTTCGTCTTTCCTCATCTTGCTTCATCTTACCCAGTCTAGCCTCATCTTGCCTCATCATGCCTCATCTTGCTTCATCTTGCCGCATCTTGTAGGGGGTCCAGTGCATCTTGTAGGGGGTCCAGTGCATTCTGTAGGGGGTCCAGTGCATTCTGTAGGGGGTCCAGTGTATTTTGTAGGGGGTCAAGTGTATCTTGTAGGGGGTCCAATGCATCTTGTTGGGGGTCCAGTGCATTATGTAATGGGTCCAGTTCATCCTGTAGGGGGTCCAGTGCATCTTGCACGGGGTCCAGTGTATCTTGCAAGGGGTCCAGTGAATCTTGTAGGTGGTCCACTGTATCTTGTATGGGGTCCAGGGCATCTTGTAGGGGGTCCAGTGCATCTTGTAGGGGGTCCAGTGCAAGTTGTAGGGGGTCCAGTGCATCCTGTAGGGGGTCCAGTGATTCTTGTAGGGGGTCCAGTGCATCTTGTATGGGGTAAAGTGTAAACTGTAAGGGTCTTGTGCATCTTGCAGGGGGTCCAGTGCATTCTGTAGGGGGTGCAGTGCATCCTGTAGGGGGTCCAGTGCATCTTGTAGGGGTCTAGTGTATCTTGTAGGGGGTCAAGTGCATTCTGTAGGGGGTCCAGTGCATCTAGTAAGGGGTCCAGTGCACCTCATAAGGGCTCCAGTACATCTTGTAGGGGGTCCAATGCATCTTGTAGGGGGTCCAGTGCATCTTGTAGGGGGTCCAGTGCATCTTGTAGGGGGTCCAGTGCATCCTGTAGTGGGGCCAGTGCATCTTGTAGGGGGCCCAGTGCATCTTGTAGGGGGTCCAGTGCATCCTGTAGGGGGTCCAGTGCATCTTGTAGGGGGTCTAGTGGATCTTGTAGGTTGTCCAGTGCATCTAGTAGGTAGTCCAGTGCATCTAGTAGGCAATCCTATGCATTCTGTAGGGGGTCCAGTGTATCTTGTAGGGGGTCCAGTGCATCTTGTAGGGGGTCCAGTGCATCTTGTAGGGGGTCCAGTGCATCCTGTAGAGGGTCCAGTGCATCTTGTAGGGGGTCCAGTGTATTTTGTAGGGTGTCCAGTGCATCTAGTAGGTGGTCCAGTGCATCTAGTAGGCAGTCCTGTGCATTCTGTAGGGGGTCCAGTGCATCTTGTAGGGGGTCCAGTGCATCTTGTAGGGGGTCCAGTGCATCTTGTAGGGGGTCCAGTGCATCCTGTAGTGGGGCCAGTGCATCTTGTAGGGGATCCAGGGCATCTTGCAAGGGGTCCAGTGTATCTTGCAGGGGTCCAGTGCATCTTGTAGGGGGTCCAGTGCATCTTGAAGGGGGTCCAGTGCATCCTGTAGAGGGTCCAGTGCATCTTGTAGTTGGTTCAGTGCATCCTGTAGGGGGTCCAGTGCATCCTGTAGGGGTCCAGTGCATCTTGTTGGGGGCCCAGTTCATCTTGCTTAATCTTGCCTTGCCTTGCCTCATCTTGCCTCATCTTCCCTCATCTTGCGTCATCTTTCTTCATCTTGTCTCATCTTGTCTCATCTTTCCTCATCTTACCTCATCTTGCCTCGTCTTGCCTCATCTTGCCTCGTCTTCCCTCATCTTGCCTCATCTTTCTTCATCTTGTCTCAACTTGTCTCATCTTTCCTCATCTTACCTCATCTTGCCTCATCTTGCCTCATCTTGTGTGATCTTGCCTCATCTTTCCTCATCTTGCCTCATCTTGTCTTATCTTGCCTCATCTTGCTTCATCTTGCCTTATCTCACCTCATCTAGCCTCATCATGCCTCATCTTGCTTCATCTTGCTTCATCTTGCTTCATCTTGCTTTATCTTTCCTCATCTTGCTTCATCCTGCCGCATCTTCCCTCATCTCAATTCATCTTTCCTCATCTTGCTTCATCTTACCCCGTCTTGCCTCATCTAGCCTCATCATGCCTCATATTACTTCATCTTGCTGCATCTAGCCTCATCTTACCTCATCTTAGTTCATCTTGCTTCATCTTGCCTCGTCTTGCCTCATCTCGCCGCATCTTCCTTCATGTTGCCTTGTCTTGTTTCATCTTACCTCATCTTGCTTCATCTTACTTCATCTTGCCGCATCTTGCTGCATCTTGCCTCATCTTGCTTCATCTTGCTTCATCTTGCCTCATCTTGTCTCATCTTGCCTCATCTTGTCCCATCTTTTCTCATCTTGCTTCATCTTGCCGCATCTAGCTTCATCTTGCTTCATCTTGCTTCATTTTGCTTCATCTTGCCTCATCTTGATTCATCTTACTATATCTTGCCGCATCTTGCTTCATCTTGCCTCATCTTACCTCATCTTGCCTCATCTTGCTTCGCCTTGTCTCATCTTGTCTCATCTTTCCTCATCTTACCTCATCTTGTCTCATCTTGCCTCATCTTGCTTCATCTTTCCCCATCTTACCTAATCTTGCCTCATCTTGGTTCATATTGCCTCATCTTGCTTTATCTTGCTATATCTTGCCTCATCTTGCCTCATCTTGCTTAATCTTGCCATATCTTGCCTCATCTTGTCTCATCTTACTATTTCTTGCCTCATCTTGCAATATCTTGACTCATTTTGCCTCATCTTGCTATATCTTGCCTCTTCATGCAATATCTTGCCTCATTTTGCCTCATCTTGCTATTTCTTGCCTCATCTTGCAATATCTTGCCTCATCTTGCTTAATCTTGCAATATCTTACTATTTCTTGCCTCATCTTGCAATATCTTGACTCATTTTACCTCATCTTGCTATTTCTTGCCTCATCTTGCAATATCTTGGCTCATCTTGCCTCATCTTGCTATTTCTTGCCTCATCTTGCCTCATCTTGCTTCGTCTTGCTATATCTTGCCTTATCTTGCAATATCTTGCCTCATCTTGCCTCATCTAGCTATTTCTTGCCTCATCTTGCTGCTTGCTATATCTTGGCTCATCTTGCAATATCTTGCCTCATCTTGCCTCATCTTGCTTCCTCTTGCTATATCTTGCCTCATCTTGCAGTATCTTGCCTCATCTTGCTATATCTTGCCTCATCTTGCTATATCTTGCTATTTCTTGCCTCATCTTCCTATTATTATTATTATTATTATTATTATTATTGCTATTATTATTATTATTATTATTATTATTGTTATTGATACAGAATAATTTAATGAGAAGCTTCCTAGGTGTAGGCAGAAATGCCCCGATTGTAGCTCTTCTAGGTGATTTAGGCTGGCTCCCCATTACGACAATCACTAAGATCTCATGCATAGGATTCTGGTTCAGATTAAGCAAAATGGCTGAAGGTAGATTAAATAAGCAGATATTTATTGAAGCAAGTAATCTAGCATCTGATAAAGGGTATAAGAATTGGATTGCCCATATCCATGACATTTTTAAAAACGACCACTCCAATGAATATTCAGCACCAACATTATGCATCAATCAAAGTCTACAATATTATAGGGAATATCTAATCAGATGCTCAATAGATAAATGGAAGTCAGAGGTTAGCGAAATTCCAGTAGGCTCTGATTCAGGTGGTAGACTAGCGTTATATAGGCAAATTAAACATGGTCCAGGTACAGAGAACTATCTATTCACTATGAGATCACTGGGGGGTAGGAGAGTTATGGCGGGCCTCCGAGCGGGATGCCTGCCCCTGGCAGTGGAGGTGGGGAGGTACACTGGGACACCCTGTAGTGATAGGGTGTGTAGACTGTGTAATTGTGGGGAGGTGGAGGATCAGCATCACTTTTTAATCATCTGCCACACTCTTAGCTCTGTTAGACAAAAATTATTTTCTCATTGCCTAACTCTATCAAACTCATTTACAAATCTTTCTTCTTATGACAAATGTAAGTTCCTCTTAACGAATACTGATAGTACAACCATATCCCTTATTCTTCAAATGTACCATTTAAGGCAATCACTTTTATGCATCAATTAGTGTATAGTCACTATGTATACTCGCCTATCCACTTTCACCTGCAAGCTAATTTTTGTAAAAAAAAAATTTTCAGTGACCAGTAAGCCAACCTTGGCTGAGCAGCCTCTGATTCTCATGCTGCGGTCACTCTAATAATCATTCTATATATATATTGTTATTATCTTAATCTCCCTCCGGTCAAGACTTCGTTTGGTCAGAAAGCCTACAGCTTTGCCGGTGCATCACTTTGGCGGACGCTGCCAGCACATATTTGTAACACCAAAGACTATATATTTATTAACACCACAAATTAACTATTCACATATTTACATGAACCACTGACACTGCATGTGTACTCTGCTGACATCTCTATTATCTTCATTCATTAAAATTCATTTAATCATTATTCTCTTTTCTTCTTCTGTCTTACTCCTTTGTAATTTGTGTTGTTCTTTCTGGGTGCCTTCGTAGTAGCCTCTGGCTATTGGTTCCCCAGACTAATAAAGATTTCCTATCCTATCCTATCCTATCTTGCAATATCTTGCCTCATCTTGCCTCATCTTGCTATTTCTTGCCTCATCTTGCTTCTTCTTGCTATATCTTGTCTCATCTTGCAATATCTTGCCTCATATTGCCTCATCTTGCTATTTCTTGCCTCATCTTGCTTCTTCTTGCTATATCTTGCCTCATCTTTCTTCTTGCTATTTCTTGCCTCATCTTGCAATATCTTGCCTGATCTTGCTTCTTCTTGCTATATCTTGCTATTTCTTGCCTCATCTTGCAATATCTTGCCTCATCTTGCCTCAACTTGCTATTTCTTCCCTCATCTTGCCTCATTGTGCTATTTCTTGCCTTATCTTGCTATTTCTTGCCTCATATTGCCTCATCTTGCAATATCTTGCCTCATCTTGCCTCATCTTGCTATTTCTTGCCTCATCTTGCAATATCTAGCCTCATCTTGATTCTTCTTGCTATATCTCGCCTCATCTTGCAATATCTTGCCTCATCTTGCCTCATCTTGCTATTTCTTGCCTCATCTTGCCTCATCTTGCTTAATCTTGCTATATCTTGCCTCATCTTGCTTGTTCTTGCTATATCTTGCCTCTTCTTGCAATATCTTGCCTCATCTTGCCTCATCTTGCTATTTGTTGCCTCATCTAGCCACATCTTGCTTAATCTTGCTATATCTTGCCTCATCTTGCCTCATCTTGCTATTTCTTACCTCATCTTCCAATATCTTGCCTCATCTTGCTTCTTCTTGATAGATCTAGCCTCATCTTGCTATTTCTTGCCTCATCTTGCAATATCTTGCCTCATCTTGCCTCATCTTGCTATTTCGTCCCTCATCTTGCCTCATATTGCTATTTCTTACCTCATCTTGCCTCATCTTGCTATTTCTAGCCTCATATTGCCTCATTTTGCCTCATCTAGCCTCATCTTGCTTCTTCTTCCTATATCTTGCCTCATCTTGCAATATCTTGCGTCATCTTGCTATTTCTTGCCTCATCTTGCCTCATCTTGCTTAATCTTGCTATATCTTGCCTCATCTTGCCTCATCTTGCTTCATCTTGCTATATCTCGCCTCATCTTTCTTTGTCTTGCAATATCTTGCCTCATCTTGCCTCATCTTGCTTCTTCTTGTTATATCTTGCCTCATCTTGCAATATCTTGCCTCATCTTGCCTCATCTTGCTATTTCTTGCCTCATCTTGCAATATCTTGCTTCATCTTGCTATATCTTGCCTCATCTTGCAATATCTTGCTATTTCTTGCCTCATCTTGCAATATCTTAACTCATATTGCCTCATCTTGCTGTTTCTTGCCTCATCTTGCAATATCTTGCCTCATCTTGCCCCATCTTGCTATTTCTTGCCTCATCTTGCCTCATCTTGCTATTTCTTGCCTCATCTGGCTTCTTCTTGCTATATTTTGCCTCATTATGCAATATCTTGCCTCCTCTTGCCTCATCTTGCTATTTCTTGCCTCATCTTTCTTCTTGCTATATTTTGCCTTATCTTGCAATATCTTGCCTCATCTTGCCTCATCTTGCTTCTTCTTGCTATATCTTGCTTCATCTTGCAATATCTTGCCTCATCTTACCTCATCTTGCTATTTCTTGCCTCATCTTGCAATATCTAGCCTCATCTTGCTATATCTTGCCTCATCTAGCAATATTTTGCTATTTCTTGCTTCATCTTGCAATATCTTGCCTCACCTTGCCAAATCTTGCTATTTCCTGCCTCATCTTGCTTCTTCTTGCTATGTCTTGCCTCATTTTGCTTCTTCTTGCTATATCTTGCCTCATCTTGCAATATCTTGCCTCATCTTGCAATATCTTGCCTAATCTTGCTATTTCTTGCCTCATCTTGCCTCATCTTGCTTAATCTTGCTATATCTTGCCTCATCTTGCTTCTTCTTGCTATATCTTGCCTCATCTTGCAATATCTTGCCTCATCTTGCCTGATCTTGCTATTTCTTGCCTCATCTTGCAATATCTTGCCTCATCTTCTTCTTCTTGCTATATCTTGCCTCATCTTGCTATTTCTTGCCTCATCTTGCAATATCTTGCCTCATCTTGCCTCATCTTGCTATTTCTTCCCTCATCTTGCCTCATTTTGCTATTTCTTGCCTCATCTTGCTATTTTTTGCCTCATGTTGCCTCATCTTGCAATATCTTGCCTCATCTTGCCTCATCTTGCTATTTCTTGCCTCTTCTTGCAATATCTAGCCTCATCTTGCTTCTTCTTGCTATATCTTGCCACATCTTGCAATATCTTGCCTCATCTTGCCTTATCTTGCTATTTCTTGCCCCATCTTGCCTCATCTTGCTTAATCTTGCTATATCTTGCCTCATCTTGCCTCATCTTGCTTAATCTTGCAATATCTAGCCTCATCTTGCTTCTTCTTGCTATATCTTGCCTCTTCTTGCAATATCTTGCCTCATCTTGTCTCATCTTGCTATTTCTTGCCACATCTAGCATCATCTTGCTTAATCTTGCTATATCTTGCCTCATCTTGCCTCATCTTGCTATTTCTTACCTCATCTTTCAATATCTTGCCTCATCTTGCTTCTTGATATATCTAGCCTCATCTTGCTATTTCTTGCCTCATCTTGCAATATCTTGCCTCATCTTGCCTCATCTTGCTATTTCTTCCCTCATCTTGCCTCATATTGCTATTTCTTGCCTCATCTTGCCTCATCTTGCTATTTCTTGCCTCATATTGCCTCATCTTGCCTCATCTTGCCTCATCTTGCTATTTCTTGCCTCATCTTCCAATATCTAGCCTCATCTTGCTTCTTCTTCCTATATCTTGCCTCATCTTGCAGTATCTTGCCTCATCTTGCCTCATCTTGCTATTTCTTGCCTCATATTGCCTCATCTTGCTTAATCTTGCTATATCTTGCCTCATCTTGCCTCATCTTGCTTCATCTTGCTATATCTCGCCTTATCTTTCTTTGTCTTGCAATATCTTGCCTCATCTTGCCTCATCTTTCTTCTTCTTGGTATTCTTGCCTCATCTTGCAATATCTTGCCTCATCTTGCTATTACTTGCCTCATCTTGCAATATCTTGCTTCATCTTGCTATATCTTGCCTCATCTTACATTATCTTGCTATTTCTTGCCTCATCTTGCAATATCTTGACTCATTTTGCCTCATCTTGCTGTTTCTTGCCTCATCTTGCAATATCTTGCCTCATCTTGCCCCATCTTGCTATTTCTTGCCTCATCTTGCCTCATCTTGCTATTTCTTGCCTCATCTTGCTTCTTCTTGCTATATTTTGCCTCATCTTGCAATATCTTGCCTCATCTTGCCTCATCTTGCTATTTCTTGCCTCACCTTTCTTCTTGCTATATCTTACCTCATCTTGCAATATCTTGCCTCATCTTGCCTCATCTTGCTTCTTCTTGCTGTATCTTGCCTCATCTTGCAATATCTTGCCTCATCTTGCCTCATCTTGCTATTTCTTGCCTAATCTTGCAATATCTAGCATCATCTTGCTATATCTTGCCTCATCTAGCAATATTTTGCTATTTCTTGCCTCATCTTGCAATATCTTGCCTCATCTTGCTTTTTCTTGCTATGTCTTCCTTATCTTGCAATATCTTGCCTCATCTTGCCTCATCTTGCTATTTCTTGCCTCATCTTGCTTCTTCTTTCTATATCTTGCCTCATCTTGCAATATCTTGCCTCATCTTGCCTCATCTTGCTATTTCTTGTCTCATGTTGCTTCTTGCTATATCTTGCCTCATCTTGCAATATCTTGCCTCATCTTGCAATATCTTGCCTCATCTTGCCTCATCTTACTTCTTCTTGCTATATCTTGCCTCATATTGCAAGATCTTGCCTCATGTTGCCTCATCTTGCTATTTCTTGCCTCATATTGCCTCATCTTTCTATTTCCTCCCTCATCTTGCAATATCTTGACTCATTTTGCCTCATCTTGCTATTTCTTGCCTCATCTTGCAATAATTTTACTCATTTTACCTCATCTTGCTATTTCTTGCCTCATCTTGCAATATCTTGGCCTCATCTGGCCTTATCTTGCTATTTCTTGCCTCATCTTGCCTCATCTTGCTATTTCTTGCCTCATCTTGCTTCTTCTTGCTATATCTTGCCTCATCTTGCAATATCTTGCCTCATCTTGCCTCATCTTGCTATTTCTTCCTCATCTCGAATCTTGCTATATCTTACCTCATCTTTCCTCATCTTGCTTCTTCTTGCTATATCTTGCCTCATATTGCAAGATCTTGCCTCATCTTCCCTCATCTTGCTATTTCTTGCCTCATCTTGCCTCATCTTTCTATTTCCTGCCTCATCTTGCAATATCTTGACTCATTTTGCCTCATCTTGCTATTTCTTGCCTCATCTTGCAATATCTTTACTCGTTTTACCTCATCTTGCTATTTCTTGCCTCATCTTGCAATATCTTGCCTCATCTGGCCTCATCTTCCTATTTCTTGCCTCATCTGGCTTCTTCTTGCTATATCTTACCTCATCTTGCAATATCTTGCCTCATCTTGCCTCATCTTGCTATTTCTTGCCTCATCTTGCTTATTGCTATATCTTACCTCATCTTGCAATATCTTGCCTCATCTTGCAATATCTTTCTATTTCTTGCCTCATCTATCTTCTTCTTGCTATATCTTGCCTCATCTTGCTTCTTCTTGCTATATCTTGCCTCATCTTGCAATATCTTGCCTCATCTTGCCATATCTTGCTATTTATTGCCTCATCCTGCAATATCTTGCCTCATCTTGCTTCTTCTTGCTATATCTTGCTATATCTTGCCTCAGCTTGCTTCTTCTTGTTATATCTTGCCTCATCTTACGATATCTTGCCTCATCTTGCTTCATCTTGCTATTTCTTGCCTCATCTTGCCTCATCTTGCTTAATCTTGCTATATCTTGCCTCATCTTGCAATATCTTGCCTCATCTTGCCATATCTTGCTATTTCTTGCCTCATCTTGCAATATCTTGCCTCATCTTGCTTCTTCTTGCTATATCTTGCTATATCTTGCCTCAGCTTGCTTCTTCTTGCTATATCTTGCCTCATCTTACGATTTCTTGCCTCATCTTGCCTCATCTTGCTACTTCTTGCCTCATCTTGCCTCATCTTGCTTAATCTTGCTATATCTTGCCTCATCTTACCTAATCTTGCCTCATCTTGCCTCATCTTGCTATTTCTTGCCTTATCTTGCAATATCTTGCCTCATCTTGCTTCTTCTTGCTATATCTTGCCTCATTTTGCAATATCTTGCCTCATCTTACCTCATCTTGCTATTTCTTGCCTCATCTTACAATATCTTGCCTCATCTTGCTATTTCTTGCCTCATTTTGCAATATCTTGCCTCATCTTGCCTCATCTTGCTATTTTTGCCTCATCTTGCCTCATCTTGCTATTTCTTGCCTCATCTTGCTTCTTCTTGCTATATATTGCCTCATCTAGCAATATCTTGCCTCATTTTGCCTCATCTTGCTATTTCTTGCCTCATCTTGCTTCTTGCTATATCTTGCCTCATCTTGCTATTTCTTGCCTCATCTAGCCTCATCTTGCTTAATCTTGCTATATCTTGCCTCATCTTACCTAATCTAGCCTCATCTTGCCTTATCTTGCTATTTCTTGCCTCATCTTTCAATATCTTGCCTCATCTTACTATATCTTGCCTCATCTTGCTTCATCATGCTATGTCTTGCCTCATCTTCTCTCATCTTGCTTAATCTTGCTATATCTTGCCTCATCTTGCCTCATCTTTCTATTTCCTGCCTCATCTTGCAATATCTTGACTCATTTTGCCTCATCTTGCTATTTCTTGCCTCATCTTGCCTCATCTTGCTATTTCTTGCCTGATCTTGCTTCTTCTTGCTATATCTTCCCTTATCTTGCAGTATCTTGCCTCATCTTACCTCATCTTGCTATTTCTTGCCTCATCTTGCTTCTAGCTATATCTTGCCTCATCTTGCTATTTCTTGCCTCATCTTGCTTCTTCTTGCTATATCTTGCCTCATCTTGCTTCTTCTTGCTATATCTTGCCTCATCTTGCAATATCTTGCCTCATCTTGCCATATCTAGCTATTTCTTGCCTCATCTTGCAATATCTTGCCTCATCTTGCTTCTTCTTGCTATATCTTGCTGTATCTTGCCTCATCTTGCTTCTTCTTGCTATATCTTGCCTCATCTTACGATATCTTGCCCATCTTGCTTCATCTTGCTATTTCTTGCCTCATCTTGCCTCATCTTGCTTAATCTTGCTATATCTTGCCTCATCTTACCTAATCTTGCCTCATCTTGCCTCATCTTGCTATTTCTTGCCTCATCTTTGCAATATCTTGCCTCATCTTGCTATATCTCGCCTCATCTTGCTATTTCTTGCCTCATCTTACATCATCTTGCTATTTCTTGCCTCATTTTGCTTCTTCTTGCTATATCTTGCCTCATCTTGCTATTTCATGCCTCATCTTGCTTCTTGCTATATCTTGCCTCATTTTGCAATATCTTGCCTCATCTTGCCTCATCTTGCTTCTTCTTGCTATATCTTGCTTCATTTTGCAATATCTTGCCTCATCTTGCTTCATCTTGCTATTTCTTGCCTCATCTTGCAATATCTTGCCTCATCTTGGTATATCTTGCCTCATCTTGTAATATCTTGCTATTTCTTGCCTCATCTTGCCTCATCTTGCTTCTTCTTGCTATATCTTGCCTCATCTTGCAATATCTTGCCTCATCTTGCCTCATCTTGCTATTTCTTCCTCATCTTGCTTCTTGCTATATCTTGCCTCATCTTTCCTCATCTTGCTTCTTCTTGCTATATCTTGCCTCATATTGCAAGATCTTGCAGTATCTTGCCTCATCTTGCTATTTCTTGCCTCATCTTGCCTCATCTTTCTATTTCCTGCCTCATCTTACAATATCTGGACTCATTTTGCCTCATCTTTCTATTTCTTGCCTAATCTTGCAATATCTTTACTCATTTTACCTCATTTTGCTATTTGTTGTCTCATCTTGCAATATATTGCCTCATCTGGCCTCATCTTGCTTCTTCTTGCTATATCTTACCTCATCTTGCAATATCTGGCCTCATCTTGCCTCATCGTGCTATTTCTTGCCTCATATTGCTTCTTACTATATCTTGCCTCATCTTGCAATATCTTGCCTCATCTTGCAAAATCTTTCCATTTCTTGCCTCATCTTGCTTCTTCTTGCTATATCTTGCCTCATCCTGCTTCTTCTTGCTATATCTTGCCTCATCTTGCAATATCTTGCCTCATTTTGCTATATCTTGCCTCATCTTGCTTCTTCTTGCTATGTCTTCCTTATCTTGCAATATCTTGCCTCATCTTGCCTCATCTTGCCTCATCTTGCTATTTCTTGCCTCATCTTGCTATATCTTGCCTCATCTTGCAATATCTTGACTCATCTTGCCTCATCTTGCAATTTCTTGCCTCATGTTGCTTCTTGCTATATCTTGCCTGATCTTGCAATATCTTGCTTCATCTTGACTCATCTTGCTATATCTTGCCTCATCTTGCCTCATCTTGCCTCATCTTGCTATTTCTTGCCTCATCTTGCTATTTCTTGCCTCATCGTGCCTAATCTAGCTATTTCTTGTCTCATCTTGCAATATCTTGCCTCATCTTGCCTCATCTTGCTATATCTTGCCTCATCTTGCAATATCTTACCTCATCTAACCTCATCTTGCCTCATTTTGCTATTTCTTGCCTCATCTTGCAATATTTTGCCTCATCTTGCCTAATCTTGCTATTTCTTGCCTCATCTTGCCTCATCTTCCTTAAACTTGCTATATCTTGCCTCATCTTGCCTGATCTTGCTTAATCTTTCTATATCTTGTCTCATCTTGCCTTATCGTGCTATTTCTTGCCTCATCTTGCAATATCTTGACTCATTTTGCCTCATCTTGCTATTTCTTGTCTCATCTTGCAATATCTTGCCTCATCTTGCTTCATCTTGCTATTTCTTGCCTCATCTTGCTATATCTTACGTCATCTTGCAATATCTTACCTCATCTAACCTCATCCTGCCTCATCTTGCTATTTCTTGCCTCATTTTGCAATATTTTGCCTCATCTTGCCTCATCTTGCTATTTCTTGCCTCATCTTGCCTCGTCTTGCTTCATCTTGCTATATCTTGCCTCATCTTGCCTAATCTTGCTTAATATTGCTATATCTTGCCTCATCTTGACTCATCTTGCTATTTCTTGCCTCAACTTGCAATATCTTGACTCATTTTGCCTCATCTTGCTATTTCTTGTCTCATCTAGCAATATCTTGCCTCATCTTGCCTCATCTTGCTCTTTCTTGCCTCATCTTGCTATATCTTGCCTCACTTTGCCTCATCTTGCAATATCTTATCTCATCTTGCCTCATCTTGCCTCATCTTGCTATTTCTTGTCTCATTTTGCAATATCTTGCCTCATCTTGCCACATCTTGATATTTCTTGCCTCATCTTGCTATATCTTGCCTCATTTTGCAATATCTTACCTCATCTAACCTCATCCTGCCTCATCTTGATATTTCGTGCCTCATCTTGCAATATTTTGCCTCATCTTGCCTCATCTTGCTATTTCTTGCCTCATCTTGCCTCATCTTGCTATATCTTGCCTCATCTTGCCTCATCTTGCTTCATCTTGCTATATCTTGCCTCATCTTGCCTCATCTTGCTTCATCTTGCTATATCTTGCCTCATCTTGCCTCATCTTGCTTCATCTTGCTATATCTTGCCTCATCTTGCCTCATCTTGCTATTTCGTGCCTCATCTTGCAATATTTTGCCTCATCTTGCCTCATCTTGCTATATCTTGCCTCATCGTGCCTCATTTTGCCTCATCTTGCTATATCTAGCCTCATCTTGCCTCATCTTGCTTCATCTTGCTATATCTTGCCTCATCTTGCCTCATCTTGCTTCATCTTGCTATATCATGCCTCATCTTGCCTCATCTTGCTTCATCTTGCTATATCTTGCCTCATCTTGCCTCATCTTGCTATTTCGTGCCTCATCTTGCAATATTTTGCCTCATCTTGCCTTATCTTGCTATATCTTGCCTCATCTTGCTATATCTTGCCTCATCTTGCCTCATCTTGCTATTTCGTGCCTCATCTTGCAATATTTTGCCTCATCTTGCCTCATCTTGCTATATCTTGCCTCATCGTGCCTGATCTTGCCTCATCTACCTATATCTTTCCTCATCTTGCCTCATCTTGCGTCATCTTGCTATATCTTGCCTCATCTTGCCTCATTTTGCTTCATGTTGCTATATCTTGCCTCATCTTGCCTCACTTTGCTATATCTTGCCTAATCTTGCTTCATCTTGCTACATCTCGCTATATCTTGCCATATCTTGCTTCATCTTGCTATATCTCTCCTCATATTTCATCATCTTGCTATATCTTGCCTCATCTTGCTTAATCTTGCTATATCTTGCCTCATCTTGCTATATCTTGCCTCATCTTGCCTCATCTTGCTATATCTTGCCTCATCTTGCCTCATCTTGCTATATCTTGCCTCATCTTGCCTCATCTTGCTATTTCTTGCCTCATCTTGCAATATCTTACCTCATCTAACCTCATCTTGCCTGATCTTCCTATTTGCCTCATCTTGCCTCATCTTGCTATTTCTTGCCTCATCTTGCAATATTTTGCCTCATCTTGCCTCATCTTGCTGTTTCTTGCCTCATCTTGCAATATTTTGCCTCATCTTGCCTCATCTTGCTTCATCTTGCTATATCTTGCCTCATCTTGCCTCATCTTGCTATTTCGTGCCTCATCTTGCAATATTTTGCCTCATCTTGCCTCATCTTGCTATATCTTGCCTCATCGTGCCTCATCTTGCCTCATCTTGCTATATCTAGCCTCATCTTGCCTCATCTTGCTTCATCTTGCTATATCTTGCCTCATCTTGCCTCATCTTGCTTCATCTTGCTATATCATGCCTCATCTTGCCTCATCTTGCTTCATCTTGCTATATCTTGCCTCATCTTGCCTCATCTTGCTATTTCGTGCCTCATCTTGCAATATTTTGCCTCATCTTGCCTCATCTTGCTATATCTTGCCTCATCTTGCTATATCTTGCCTCATCTTGCCTCATCTTGCTATTTCGTGCCTCATCTTGCAATATTTTGCCTCATCTTGCCTCATCTTGCTATATCTTGCCTCATCGTGCCTCATCTTGCCTCATCTACCTATATCTTTCCTCATCTTGCCTCATCTTGCGTCATCTTGCTATATCTTGCCTCATCTTGCCTCATTTTGCTTCATATTGCTATATCTTGCCTCATCTTGCCTCACTTTGCTATATCTTGCCTAATCTTGCTTCATCTTGCTACATCTCGCTATATCTTGCCATATCTTGCTTCATCTTGCTATATCTCTCCTCATATTTCATCATCTTGCTATATCTTGCCTCATCTTGCTTAATCTTGCTATATCTTGCCTCATCTTGCTATATCTTGCCTCATCTTGCCTCATCTTGCTATATCTTGCCTCATCTTGCCTCATCTTGCTATATCTTGCCTCATCTTGCCTCATCTTGCTATTTCTTGCCTCATCTTGCAATATCTTACCTCATCTAACCTCATCTTGCCTGATCTTCCTATTTGCCTCATCTTGCCTCATCTTGCTATTTCTTGCCTCATCTTGCAATATTTTGCCTCATCTTGCCTCATCTTGCTGTTTCTTGCCTCATCTTGCAATATTTTGCCTCATCGTGCCTCATCTTGCCTCATCTTGCTATTTCTTGCTTCATTATTGCAATATCTTGCCTCATCTTGCCTTATCTTACCTAATCTTGCCTCATCTTGCCTCATCTTGCTATATCTTGCCTCATCTTGCTATTTCTTGCCTCATCTTGCCTCATCTTGCTTCAGCTTGCTATATCTTGCCTCATCTTGCCTCATCTTGCTTAATCTTGCTATGTCTTGCCTCATCTTGCCTCATCTTGCTATTTCTTGCCTCATCTTGCTATTGCTTGCCTCATCTTGCAATATCTTGACTCATTTTGCCTTATCTTGCTATTTCTTTCCTCATGTTGCAAGATCTTGCCTCATCTTGTCTCATCTTGCTATTTCTTGCCTCATCTTGCCTCATCTTGCTGTTTCTCGCCTCATCTTGCCTCATCTTGCTATATCTTGCCTCATCTTGCTTCTTGCTATATCTTGCCTTATCTTGTAATAACTTGCCTCATCTTACCTCATCTTGCTTCTTCTTGCTATATCCTGCCTCATCTTACAATATATTGCCTCATTTTGCCTCATCTTGCTATTTCTTGTCTCATCTTGCAATAACTTGCCTCATCTAGCTATATCTTGCATCATCTTGCCTCATTTTGCTATTTCTTGCCTCATCTTGCTTCTTCTTTATATATCTTGCCTCATCTGGCAATATCTTGCCTTATCTTGCCTCATCTTGCTATTTCTTGCCTCATCTTGCTTCTTCTTGCTATATCTTGCCTCATCTTGCATCTTCTTGCATTTTGCTTCTTGCTATATCTTGTCTCATCTTGCAATAACTTGCCTCATCTTGACTCATCTTGCTTCTTCTTGCTATATCTTGCCTCATCTTGCAATATCTTGCCTCATCTTGCCTGATCTTGCTATTTCTTGCCTCATCTTGCAATATCTTGACTCATCTTGCCTCATCTTGCTATTTCCTGCCTCAACTTGCCTCATCTTGCTATTTCTTGCCTCATCTTGCTTCTTCTTGCTATGTCTTGCCTCATCTTGCAATATCTTGCCTCATCTTGCCTCATCTTGCTATTTCTTGCCTCATCTTGCTTCTTGCTATATCTTGCCTCATCTTGCAATATCTTGCCTGATATTGCCTCATCTTGCTTCTTCTTGCTATATCTTACCTCATCTTGCAGTATCTTGCCTCATCTTGCTATATCTTGCCTCATCTTGCAATATCTTGCTATTTCTTGCCTCATCTTGCAATATCTTGCCTCATCTTGCCTCATCTTGCTTCTTCTTGCTATATCTTGCCTCATCTTGCAATATCTTGCCTCATCTTGCTTCTTCTTGCTATATCTTGCCTCATCTTGCAGTATCTTGCCTCATCTTGCTTAATCTTGCCATATCTTGCCTCATCATGCCTCATCTTGCTATTTCTTGCCTCATCTTGCAATATCTTGCCTCATCTTGCCTCATCTTGCTATTTCTTGCCTCATCTTGCTTCTTCTTGCTATATCTTGCCTCATCTTGCAATATCTTGCCTCATCTTGCCTCATCTTGCTATTTCTTGCCTAATCGTGCTTCTTGCTATATCTATCTTCATCTTGCAATATCTTGCCTCATCTTGCTTCTTCTTGCTATATCTTGCCTCATCTTGCAATATCTTGCCTCATCTTGCCTCATCTTGCTACGTCTTGCCTCATCTTGCAATATCTTGCCTCATTTTGCTATATATTGCCTCATCTTGCAATATCTTGCTATTTCTTGCCTCAACTTGCAATTTCTTGACTCATTTTACCTCATCTTGCTATTTCTGTCCTCATCTTGCAATATCTTGCCTCATCTTGCCTCATCTTGCTATTTCTTGACTCATCTTGATTCTTCTTGCTATATCTTGCCTCATCTTGCAATATCTTGCTATTTCTTGCCTCATCTTGCAATTTCTTGACTCATTTTACCTCATCTTGCTATTTCTGGCCTCATCTTGCAATCTCTTGACTCATCTTGCCTCATCTTGCTCTTTCTTGCCTCATCTTGCTATTTCTTGCCTCATCTTGCTTCTTCTTGCTATATCTTGCCTCATCTTGCTATTTCTTGCCTCATCTAGCCTCTTGCTATTTCTTGCCTCATCTTGCTTCTTCTTGCTATATCTTGCCTCATCTTGCTATTTCTTGCCTCATCTTGCTTCTTGCTATATCTTGCCTCATCTTGCATTATCTCGCCTCATCTTGCCTCATTTTTTTTTTGCCTTATTTTGCCTCATCTTGCTATTTCTTGCCTCATCTTGCCTCATCTTGCTTAATCTTGCTATATCTTTCCTCATCTTGCTTCTTCTTGCTATAGCTTACCTCATCTTGCAATATGTTGCCTCATCTTGCTATTTCTTGCCTAATCTTGCCTAATCTTGCTTAATCTTGCTATATCTTGCCTCATCTTGCCTCATCTTGCCTCATCTTGCTATTTCTTGCCTCATCTTTGCAATATCTTGCCTCATCTTGCTATATTTTGCCTCATCTTGCTATTTCTTGCCTCATCTTGCCTCATCTTGCTTCATCTTGCTATATCTTGCCTCATCTAGCCTCATCTTGCTTGATCTTGCTGTATCTTGCCTCATTTTGCCTCATCTTGCTATTTCTTGCCTCATCTTGCAATATCTTGACTCATTTTGCCTCCTCTTGCTATTTCTTGCCTCATCTTGCAATATCTTGCCTCATATTGCCTCATCTTGCTATTTCTTGACTCATTTTGCCTCATCTTGCTTCTTCTTGCTATATCTTGCCTCATGGTTGCCTCATCTTGCTAGTTCTTTCCTCGTTTTGCAGTATCTTGCCTCATCTTGCCTTATCTTGCAATATCTTGCCTCATCTTGCCTCATCTTGCAATATCTTGCCTCATCTTGCCTCATCTTGCTATATCTTTCCTCATCTTGACTCATCTTGCTTCATCTTGCTTCAACTTGCTATATCATTCCTCATCTTACCTCATCTTGCTTCATCTTCCCTCATCTTGCCTCATCTTGCATCATCTTGCAATATCTTGCCTCATCTTGCCTCATCTTGCTATTTCTTGCCTCATCTTGCAATATCTTGCCTCATCTTGCCTCATCTTGCAATATCTTGCCTCATCTTGCCTCATCTTGACTCATCTTGCTTCATCTTGCTATATCTTACTAAATCTTGCTTCATCTTGCTTAATCTTGCTTCATCTTTCCATATCTTTCCTCATCTTGCCTCACCTTGCTTCATTTTGCTTCAACTTGCTATATCTTTCCTCATCTTACCTCATCTTGCTTCATCTTGCTATATCTTGCCTCATCTTGCCTCATCTTGCTTCATCTTGCTACATCTTGCCTCATCTTTCTTTGCCTTGCAATATCTTGCCTCATCTTGCCTCATCTTGCTTCTTCTTGCTGTATCTTGCCTCATCTTGCCTCATCTTGCTATTTCTTGCCTCATCTTGCCTAATCTTGCTTAATCTTGCTATATCTTGCCTCATATTGCTTCTTCTTGCTATATCTTGCCTCATCTTGCAATATCTTGCCTCATCTTGCCTCAACTTGCTATTTCTTGCCTCATCTAGCCTCATCTTGCTTAATCTTGCTATATCTTGCCTCATCTTACCTAATCTTGCCTCATCTTGCCTGATCTTGCTATTTCTTGCCTCATATTACCTTATCTTGTTTCATCTTGCTGTATCTTTCCTCATCTTGCCTCATCTTGCTTAATCTTGCCATATCTTGCCTCATCTTTCCTCATCTTGCAATATCTTGACTCATTTTGCCTCATCTTGCAATATCTTGCCTCATTTGCCTCATCTTGCTATTTCTTGCCTCATCTTGCAATATCTTGCCTCATCTTGCTTAATCTTGCCTCTTCATGCAATATCTTGCCTCATTTGCCTCATCTTGCTATTTTTTGCCTCATCTTGCAATAACTTGACTCATTTTCCTCATCTTGCTATTTCTTGCCTCATCTTGCAATGTCTTGGCTCATCTTGCCTCATCTTGCTATTTCTTGCCTCATTATGCTTCTTCTTGCTATATCTTGCCTCATCTTGCAATATCTTGCCTCATCTTGCCTCATCTAGCTATTTCTTGCCTCATCTTGCTGCTTGCTATGTCTTGCCTCATCTTGCAATATCTTGCCTCATCTTGCCTCATCTTGCTTCCTCTTGCTATATCTTGCCTCATCTTGCCTCATCTTGCTATGTCTTACCTCATCTAGCCTCATCTTGCTTAAACTTGCTATATCTTGCCTCATCTTACCTAATCTTGTCTCATCTTGCCTCATCTTGCTATTTCTTGCCTCATCTTGCTATTTCTTGCCTCATATTGCCTCATCTTGCTTCATCTTGCTATATCTTACCTCATCTTGCCTCATCTTGCTTAATCTTGCTTAATCTTGCCATATCTTGCTTAATCTTGTCTCATATTGCTATTTCTTGCCTCATCTTGCAATATCTTGACTCATTTTGCCTCATCTTGCTATATCTTGCCTCTTCATGGAATATCTTGCCTCATTTTGCCTCATCTTGCTATTTCTTGCCTCATCTTGCAATATCTTGCCTCATCTTGCTTAATCTTGCCTCATCTTGCAATATCTTGCTATTTCTTACCTCATCTTGCAATATCTTGACTCATTTTACCTCATCTTGCTATTTCTTGCCTCATCTTGCAATATCTTGCCTCATCTTGTTTAATCTTGCCTCATCTTGCAATATCTTGCTATTTCTTACCTCATCTTGCAATATCTTGACTCATTTTACCTCATCTTGCTATTTCTTGCCTCATCTTGCAATATCTTGCCTCATCTTGCCTCATCTTGCTATTTCTTGCCTCATCTTGCCTCATCTTGCTATTTCTTGCCTCATCTTGCTTCTTCTTGCTATATCTTGCCTCATCTTGCAATATCTTGCCTCATCTTGCCTCATCTAGCTATTTCTTGCCTCATCTTGCTTCTTGCTATATCTTGCCTCATCTTGCAATATCTTGCCTCATCTTGCCTCATCTTGCTTCCTCTTGCTATATCTTGCCTCATCTTGCAGTATCTTGCCTCATCTTGCTATATCTTGCCTCATCTTGCTATATCTTGCTATTTTTTGCCTCATCTTGCAATATCTTGCCTCATCTTGCCTCATCTTGCTATTTCTTGCCTCTTCTTGCTTCTTCTTGCTATATCTTGTCTCATCTTGCAATATCTTGCCTCATCTTGCCTCATCTTGCTATTTCTTGCCTCATCTTGCTTCCTCTTGCTATATCTTGCCTCATCTTGCAGTATCTTGCCTCATCTTGCTATTTCTTGCCTCATCTTGCCTCATCTTTCTATTTCCTGCCTCATCTTGCAATATCTTGCCTCATCTTGCCTCATCTTGCTATTTCTTGCCTCATCTTGCTTCTTGCTATATTTTGCCTAATCTTGCAATATCTTGCCTCATCTTGCAATATCTTTCTATTTCTTGCCTCATCTTGCTTCTTCTTGCTATATCTTGCCTCATCTCGCTTCTTCTTGCTATATCTTGCCTCATCTTGCAATATCTTGCCTCATCTTGCCTCATCTTTCCATATCTTGCTATTTCTTGCCTCATCTTGCAATATCTTGCCTCATCTTGCTTCTTCTTGCTATATCTTGCTATATCTTGCCTCATATTGCTTCTTATTGATATATCTTGCCCCATCTTACGATATCTTGCCTCATCTTGCTTCATCTTGCTATTTCTTGCCTCATCTTGCCTCATCTTGCTTAATCTTGCTATATCTTGCCTCATATTACCTAATCTTGCCTCATATTGCCTCATCTTGCTATTTCTTGCCTTATCTTGCAATACCTTGCCTCATCTTGCCTCTTCTTGCAACATCTTGCCTCATCTTGCCTCATCTTGCTTCTTCTTGCAATATCTTGCCTCATTTTGCAATATCTTGCCTCATCTTACCTCATCTTGCTATTTCTTGCCTCATCTTGCAATATCTTGCCTCATCTTGCCTCATCTTGCTTCTTCTTGCTATATCTTGCCTCATTTTGCAATATCTTTCCTCATCTTGCATCATCTCGCTATTTCTTGCCGCATCTTGCAATATCTTGCCATTTCTTGCCTCATCTTGCCTCATCTTGCTATTTCTTGCCTCATCTTGCTTCTTCGTGCTATATATTGCCTCATCTAGCAATATCTTGCCTCATTTTGCCTCATCTTGCTATTTCTTGCCTCATCTTGCTTCTTGCTATATCTTGCCTCATCTTGCTATTTCTTGCCTCATCTAGCCTCATCTTGCTTAATCATGCTATATCTTGTTTCATCTTACCTAATCTTGCCTCATATTGCCTCATCTTGCTATTTCTTGCCTCATCTTTCAATATCTTGCCTCATCTTGCTATATTTTGCCTCATCTTGCTATTTCTTGCCTCATCTTGCCTCATCTTGCTTCATCATGCTATATCTTGCCTCATCTTCCCTCATCTTGCTTAATCTTGCTATATTTTGCCTCATCTTGCCTCATCTTTCTATTTCCTGCCTCATCTTGCAATATCTTGACTCATTTTGCCTCATCTTGCTATTTCTTGCCTCATCTTGCCTCATCTTGCTACTTCTTGCCTCATCTTGCTTCTTCTTGCTATATCTTGCCTCATCTTGCAATATCTTGCCTCATCTTGCCTCATCTTGCTATTTCTTGCCTCATCTTGCTTCTTGCTATATCTTGCCTCATCTTGCAATATCTTGCCTCATCTTGCCTCATCTTGCTATTTCTTGCCTCATCTTGCTTCTTCTTGCTATATCTTGCCTCATCTTGCTTCTTCTTGCTATATCTTGCCTCATCTTGCAATATCTTGCCTCATCTTGCCATATCCTGCTATTTCTTGCCTCATCTTGCCTCATCTTGCCTCATCTTGCTATATCTTGCCTCATCTTGCAATATCTTGCCTCATCTTGCCTCATCTTGCTATTTCTTGCCTCATCTGGCCTCATCTTGCTTAATCATGCTATATCTTGCCCTCATCTTACCTAATCTGGCCTCATCTTGCCTCATCTTGCTATTTCTTGCCTCATCTATCAATATCTTGCCTCATCTTGCTATATCTTGCCTCATCTTGCTATTTCTTGCCTCATCTTGCCTCATCTTGCTTCATGATGCTATATCTTGCCTCATCTTCCCTCATCTTGCTTAATCTTGCTATATCTTGCCTCATCTTGCCTCATCTTTCTATTTCCTGCCTCATCTTGCAATATATTGATTCATTTTGCCTGATCTTGCTGTATCTTGCCTCATCTTGCAATATCTTGCCTCATCTTGCCTCATCTTGCTATTTCGTGCCTTATCTGGCCTCATCTTGCTTCGTCTTGCTGTATCTTGCCTTATCTTGCTTCTTCTTGCTATATCTTGCGCCATCTTGCAATATTTTGCCTCATCTTGCCTCATCTTGCTTAATCTTGCTATACCTTGCCTCATCTTACCTAATCTTGCCTCATCTTGCCTCATCTTGCTATTTCTTGCCTCATCTTGCAGTATCTTGCCTCATCTTGCTATATCTTGCCTCATCTTGCTATATCTTGCCTCATCTTGCCTCATCTTGCTTCATCATGCTATATCTTGCCTCATTTTCCCTCATCTTGCTTCTTCTTGCTATATCTTGCCTCATCTTGCAATATCTTGCCTCATCTTGCCTCATCTTGTAATATCTTGCCTCATCTTGCCTCATCTTGCTATTTCTAGCCTCATCTTGCCTCGTCTTGCTTCATCTTGCTCTATCTTGCCTCATCTTCCCTCATCTTGCTTAATCTTGGTATATCTTGCCTCATCTTGCCTCATCTTTCTATTTCCTGCCTCATCTTGCAATATCTTGACTCATTTTGCCTCATCTTGCTATTCCTTGCCTCATCTTGCAAAATCTTGCCTCATCTTGCCTCATCTTGGTATTTCTTGCCTCATCCTGCCTCATCTTGCTTTTTCTTTCTATATCTTGCCTCATCTTGCAATATCTTGCCTCATCTTGCCTCATCTTGCTATATCTTGCCTCATCTAGCTTCTTGCTATATCTTGCCTCATCTTGCCTCATCTTGTTTCTTCTAGCTATATCTTGCCTCATCTTGCAATATCTTGCCTCATCTTGCAATATCTTGCTATTTCTTGCCTCATCTAGCAATATCTTGCTATTTCTTGCCTCATCTTGCAATATCTTGCTATTTCTTGCCTCATCTTGCAATATCTTGCCTCATCTTGCCTCATCTTCCTATTTCTTGCCTCATCTTGCAATATCTTGCTATTTCTTGCCTCATCTTGCAATATCTTGCCTCATTTTGCCTCATCTTCCTATTACTTGCCTCATCTTTCTTCTTCTTGCTATAACTTGCCTCATCTTGCAATATCTTGCCTCATCTTGCCTCATCTTGCTATTTCTTGCCTCATCTTGCTTCTTGCTATATCTTGCCTCATCTTGCAACATCTTGCCTCATCTTGCCTCATCTTGTTTCTTCTAGCTATATCTTGCCTCTTCTTGCAATATCTTGCCTCATCTTGCCTCATCTTGCTATTTCTTGCCTCATCTTGTAATATCTTGCCTCAGCTTGCTATATCTTGCCTCATCCTGCAATATCTTGCTCTTTCTTGCCTCATCTTGCTTCTTCTTGCTATATCTTGCCTCATCTTGCAATATCGTGCCTCATCTTGCCTTATCTTGCTATTTCTTGCCTCATCTTGCTTCTTCTTGCTATATCTTGCCTCATCTTGCTTCTTCTTGCCTCATCTTGCCTAATCTTGCTATTTCTTGCCTCATCTTGCAATATCTTGCCTCATCTTGCCACATCTTGCTATTTCTTGCCTCATCTTGCTTCTTCTTGCTATATCTTGCCTCATCTTGCTTCTTCGTGCTATATCTTGGCCTCATCTTGCTTCTTCTTGCCTCATCTTGCCTCATCTTGCTATTTCTGCCTCATCTTGCAATATCTATCCTCATCTTACTTCTTCTTGCTATATCTTGCCTCATCTCTCAATATCTTGCCTCATCTTGCCTCATCTTGCTTCTTCTTGCTATATCTTGCCTCATCTTGCAATATCTTGCCTCATCTTGCCTCATCTTGCTAATTCTAGCCTCATCTTGCCTCATCTTGCTTCATCTTGCTCTATCATGCCTCATCTTCCCTCATCTTGCTTAATCTTGGTATATCTTGCCTCATCTTTCCTCATCTTTCTATTTCCTGCCTCATCTTGCAATATCTTGACTCATTTTGCCTGATCTTGCTATTTCTTGCCTCATCTTGCAATATCTTGCCTCATTTTGCCTCATCTTGCTATTTCTGCCTCATATTGCCTCATCTTGCTATTTCTTGCCTCATCTTGCTTTTTCTTGCTATATCTTGCCTCATCTTGCAATATCTTGCCTCATCTTGCCTCATCTTGCTATTTCTTGCCTCATCTTGCTTCTTGCTATATCTTGCCTCATCTTGCAGTATCTTGCCTCATCTTGCCTCATCTTGCTTCTTCTTTCTATATCTTGCCTCATCTTGCAATATCTTCCTCATCTTGCTATTTCTTGCCTCATCTTGCAATATCTTGCCTCATCTTGCTATATCTTGCCTCATCTTGCAATATCTTGCTATTTCTTGCCTTATCTTTCAATATCTTGCGTCATCTTGCCTCATCTTGCTATTTCTTGCCTCATCTTGCTTCTTCTTGCTTTATCTTGCCTCAACTTGCAATATTTTGCCTCATCTTGCCTCATCTTGCTATTTCTTGCCTCATCTTTCTTCTTCTTGCTATATCTTGCCTCATCTTGCAATATCTTGCCTCATCTTGCCTCATCTTGCTGTTTCTTGCCTCATCTTGCTTTTTCTTGCTATATCTTGCCTCATCTTGCTTCTTCTTGCTATATCTTGCCTCATCTTGCTTCTTCTTGCCTCATCTTACCTCATCTTGCTATTTCATGCCTCATCTTGCAATATCTTGCCTCATCTTGCTTCTTCTTGCTATATCTTGCCTCATCTTGCAATATCTGCCTCATCTTACCTCATCTTGCTATTTCTTGCCTCATCTGGCCTCATCTTGCTTCATCTTGCAATATCTTGCCTTATCTTGCTTCTTCTTGCTATATCTTGCTTCATCTTGCAATATTTTGCCTCATCTTGCCTCATCTTGCTGTTTCTTGCCTCATCTAGCCTCATCTTGCTTAATCTTGCTATATCTTGCCTCATCTTACCTAATCTTGCCTCATCTTGCCTCATCTTGCTATTTCTTGCCTCATCTTGCAATATCTTGCCTCATCTTGCTGTATCTTGCCTCATCTTGCTATTTCTTGCTTCATCTTGCCTCATCTAGCTTCATCATGCTATGTCTTGCCTCATCTTGCCTCATCTTGCTTCTTCTTGCTATATCTTGCCTCATCTCTCAATATCTTGCCTCATCTGGCCTCATCTTGCTGATTCTAGCCTCATCTTGCCTCATCTTGCTTCATCTTGCTCTATCATGCCTCATCTTCCCTCATCTTGCTTAATCTTGGTTTATCTTGCCTCATCTTGCCTCATCTTTCTATTTCCTGCCTCATCTTGCTTTTTCTTGCTATATCTTGCCTCATCTTGCAATATCTTGCCTCATCTTGCCTCATCTTGCTATTTCTTGCCTCATCTTGCTTTTTCTTGCTATATCTTGCCTCATCTTGCAATATCTTGCCTCATCTTGCCTCATCTTGCTATTTCTTGTTTCATCTTGCTTCTTCCTTAATCTTGCCTCATCTTGCCTCATCTTGCTTCTTCTTTCTATATCTTGCCTCATCTTGCAATATCTTGCCTCATCTTGCTATTTCTTGCCTCATCTTGCAATATCTTGCCTCATCTTGCTATATCTTGCCTCATCTTGCAATATCTTGCTATTTCTTGCCTCATCTTGCAATATCTTGCCTCATCTTGCCTCATCTTGCTATTTCTTGCCTCATCTTGCTTCTTCTTGCTATATCTTGCCTCAACTTGCAATATTTTGCCTCATCTTGCCTCATCTTGCTATTTCTTGCCTCATCTTTCTCTTCTTGCTATATCTTGCCTCATCTTGCTTCTTCTTGCTTTTTCTTGCCTCAACTTGCAATATCTTGCCTCATCTTGCCTCATCTTGCTATTTCTTGCCCCATCTTTCTTCTTCTTGCTCTGTCATGCCTTTGCATGTGGGTTATGTCCTAAGTAAACAATGCGGGCCGATTTTTGTCCTTCGTATTCTTTGCTCTTTATCCTGCAGATAGAATCTGCACAAAACAAGCTGTATATGTAATTGAAGCTGCATTCTTGTACTTCAATTCTGCGCAACAAGATTTTCTCTGACGGCTTCCTTGACAAAGACTCACTGCCGACAAGAGTACCTATGAAAACGCAGAAAATCGCCGATCGACTTCGTGGGAGAGGCTAAAAGCAAATGAAATTACACAGAACCGTGCACAATTACATCATCGAAGTTTTCCATGTGACCGCTTTTGATAAACCCATCTGGTGCAGAGTTACATCGCGAAAACTAAATCTTCCTTAATCTTGCTATATCTTGCCTCATCTTGCCTTATCTTGCTATTTCTTGCCTCATCTTGCAATATCTTGACTCATTTTGCCTCATCTTACTATATCTTGTCTCATCTTGCAATATCTTGCCTCATCTTGCAATATCTTGCCTCATCTTGCTATTTCTTGCCTCATCTTGCCTCATCTTGCTTCCTCTTGCCTCATCTTGCTATATCTTGCCTCATCTTTCTTCATCTTGCTATTGCTTGCCTCGTCTTGCCTCATCTTACCTAATCTTGCCTCATCTTTCTGCATCTTGCTTTATCTTGCCTCATCTTGCAATATCTAACCTCATCTTGCCTCATCTTGCTTCATCTTGCTATATCTTGCCTCATCTTGCTATATCTTGCCTCATCTTGCCTCATCTTGCTTCATCTTGCTATATCTTGCCTCGTCTTGCCTCATCTTGCTTCATCTTGCTATATCTTGCCTCATCTTGCTTCATCTTGCTATTTCTTGCCTCGTCTTGCCTCATCTTACCTAATCTTGCCTCATATTGCCTCATCTTGCTATTTCTTGCCTCATCTTGCAATATCTTGCCTCATCTTGCTATTTCTTGCCTCATCTTGCTTCATCTTGCTATATCTTGCCTCATCTTGCTTCATCTTGCTATTTCTTCCCTCGTCTTGCCTCATCTTACCTAATCTTGCCTCATCTTTCTGCATCTTGCTTTATCTTGCCTCATCTTGCAATATCTAACCTCATCTTGCGTCATCTTGCTATTTCTTGCCTCATCTTGCCTCATCTTGCTATATCTTGCCTCGTCTGTACGATATGTCGACGACCGGTGGACGATTCTGTTCACTGACAACGTGCCAAGACTGATATCATTATACAGAACACGTGCATAAGACAGTTACAAGACAAAGACCATTGTTAGAGGAATAGTAACTACATACAGAATAGCTAGCATTTAACACAACCATAATAGTAAAGCACTATATCTAGTAACAATCAGTAGTTGGCAGTGTCTAAGTGTTAATCACAGCCAGTATACCACATCGTCTTGCCTCATCTTGCTTCATCTTGCTATATCTTGCCTCATCTTGCTTCATCTTGCTATTTCTTGCCTCGTCTTGCCTCATCTCACATAATCTTGCCTCATCTTGTCTCATCTTGCTATTTCTTGCCTCATCTTGCAATATCTTGCCTCATCTTGCTATTTCTTGCCTCATTTGCCTCATCTTACCTAATCTTGCCTCATCTTCCTTCATCTTGCTAAGTCTTGCCTCATCTTGCAATATCTTGCCTCATCTTGCTATATCTTGCCTCATCTTGCTATTTCTTTCCTCATCTTGCCTCATCTTGCTTCATCTTGCTATATCTTGCCTCATCTTGCTTAATCTTGCTATATCTTGCCTCATCTTGCTATATCTTGCCTCATCTTGCCTCATCTTGCTATATCTTGCCTCATCTTGCCTCATCTTGCTATATCTTGCCTCATCTTGCCTCATCTTGCTATTTCTTGCCTCATCTTGCAATATCTTGACTCATCTTGCTATTTCTTTGCTCATCTTGCCTCATCTTGCTTCATCTTGCTATATCTTGCCCCATCTTGCTTAATCTTGCTATATCTTGCCTCATCTTGCTATTTCTTGCCTCAACCTGCCTCATCTTGCTTCATCTTGCTATATCTTGCCTCATCTTGCCTCATCTTGCTTAATCTTGCAATATCTTGCCTCATCTTGCCTCATCTTGCTATTATTGCCTCATCTTGCAATATCTTGACTCATTTTGCCTCATCTTGCTATATCTTGTCTTATCTAATAATATCTTGCCTCATCTTGTCTCATCTTGCAATTTCTTGCCTCATCTTGCCTCATCTTCCTTAATCTTGCTATATCTTGCCTCATCTTGCCTTATCTTGCTATTTCTTGCCTCATCTTGCAATATCTTGACTCATTTTGCCTCATCTTACTATATCTTGTCTCATCTTGCTATTTCTTGTCTCATCTTGCCTCATCTTGCTTCATCTTGCCTCATCTTGCTTAATCTTGCTATATCTTGCCTCATCTTGACTCATCTTGCTATTTCTTTCCTCATCTTGCCTCATCTTGCTTCATCTTGCTATGTCTTGTCTCATCTTGTCTCATCTTGTTATTTCTTGCCTCATCTTGCAATATCTTGCCTCATCTTCCTCATCTTGCTATTTCTTGCCTCATCTTGCAATGTCTTGCCACATCTTGCTATATCTTGCCTCATCTTGCTATTTCTTGCCTCATCTTGCCTCATCTTACTTCATCTTGCTATATCTTGCCTCATCTTGCCTCATCTTCCTTAATCTTGCTATATCTTGCCTCATCGTGCCTTATCTTGCTATTTCTTGCCTCATCTTGCAATATCTTGACTCATTTTGCCTCATCTTATTATATCTTGTCTCATCTTGCAATATCTTGACTCATTTTGCCTCATCTTATTATATCTTGTCTCATCTTGCAATATCTTGCCTCATCTTGCCTCATCTTTCTATTTCTTGCCTTATCTTGCCTCATCTTGCCTCATCTTGCCTCATCTTGCCTCATCTTGCTATATCTTGCCTCATCTTGCTTCATCTTGCTATATCTTGCATCGTCTTGCAATATCTTGCCTCATCTTTCTTCGTCTTGCAATATCTTGACTCATCTTGCCTCATCTTACCTAATCTTGCCTCATCTTGCCTCATCTTGCTATATCTTGCCTCATCTTGCAATATCTTGTTTCATCTTGCCTTATCTTGCTATTTCTTGCCTCATCTTGCAATATCTTGACTCATTTTGCCTCATCTTACTATATCTTGTCTCATCTTGCAATATCTTGCCTCATCTTGCTATTTCTTGCCTCATCTTGCCTCATCTTGCTTCATCTTGCCTCATCTTGCTATATCTTGCCTCGTCTTGCCTCATCTTGCTTCATCTTGCTATATCTTGCCTCATCTTTCTTCATCTTGCTATTGCTTGCCTCGTCTTGCCTCATCTTACCTAATCTTGCCTCATCTTTCTGCATCTTGCTTTATCTTGCCTCATCTTGCAATATCTTGCCTCATCTTGCCTCATCTTGCTTCATCTTACTATATCTTGCCTCATCTTGCTATATCTTGCCTCATCTTGCCTCATCTTGCGTCATCTTGCTATATCTTGCCTCATCTTGCCTCATCTTGCTTCATCATGCTATATCTTGCCTCATCTTCCCTCATCTTGCTTAATCTTTCTATATCTAGCCTCATCTTGCCTCATCTTTCTATTTCCTGCCTCATCTTGCAATATCTTGACTCATTTTGCCTCATCTTGCTATTTCTTGCCTCATATTGCAATATCTTGCCTCATCTTGCCTCATCTTGCTATTTCTTGCTTTATCTTGCCTCCTCTTGCTATTTCTTGCCTCATCTTGCCTCATCTTGCCTCATCTTGCAATATCTTGCCTCATCTTGCTTAATCTTGCTATATCTTGCCTCATCTTGACTCATATTGCTATTTCTTGCCTCATCTTACAATATCTTGACTCATCTTGCTATTTCTTTGCTCATCTTGCCTCATCTTGCTTCATCTTGCTATGTCTTGCCTCATCTTGCTTAACCTTGTTATATCTTGCCTCATCTTGTCTCATCTTGTTATTTCTTGCCTCATCTTGCAGTATCTTGCCTCATCTTCCTCATCTTGCTATTCCTTGCCTCATCTTGCAATATCTTGCCTCATCTTGCTATATCTTGCCTCATCTTGCTATTTCTTGCCTCATCTTGACTCATCTTGCTTCATCTTGCTATATCTTGCCTCATCTTGCTTAATCTTGCTATATCTTGCCTCATCTTGCTTCATCTTGCTATTTCTTGCCTCATCTTGACTCATCTTGCTTCATCTTGCTATATCTTGCCTCATCTTGCTTAATCTTGCTATATCTTGCCTCATCTTGCTTCATCTTGGTATTTCTTGCCTCATCTTGCAATATCTTGCATCATCTTCCACATCTTACTATTTCTTGCCTCATCTTGCAATATGTTGCCTCACCTTGCTACCGTATGCGCTTTAATTTTCGCGGGGTCTATATTTCGCGGACTTGCAATTTTCGCGGTTTTCGCGTTTTTAAATTCGCGGGTGCTGGGTACAATGGTGTTGAAATATTCGCGGGTGAAATATTCGCGGATGTCTTTCGACATGTTGTTCTAGTGCCAGTGGGCGTCCCGGTGCTGGCACAGGCAGTTTTTCCACAGGTTTATCATCCCCTTTTGTCTTTGGCTGGCCAATTCAGCGCAATACGTCTTCTTCCGCCCTCTCACTGTGCTCTCCTTCAACTCTAAGCCTTGCTTTGTCTTAAAATCACGTGAGGCTGCTGCAATGCCATTTTCAGCGGTATACGTACTTGGCGATCTGCTTTCCGAGTCTCTGTGGTGGTCTTGTCATATTGGTCCCTTTTCATCGACCCCATGGCCACCGATCCGCTTTGCAGCAGCTGCAGCCACGAGCGTAGTGATCTCGACTTCTTGCTGTACAGCCTTCGCCGTTGATGGAGGAACAATCTTCTCCAACTCTGGAACGATGTCGCGCTGGGGTACCAAGTAAGGACGAATAGATATGTTTGTCGGCAGCAAGAACAACGGGTCGGGAACAAAGGAACTAGCGAAGCGAGTTAGCCCCGTAGGCAATTATCGCCATTTTTGTTACGCATGACGTCATTGATTGGCTCGAGCTGTGTAGGTCCATTTACAGTGATGTCCAAATATTCGCGGACGAAATATTCGCGGATGGCTGCTGAACCGCGAAAACCGCGAACATTAAACCCCGCGAAAATTAAAGCGCATACGGTATATCTTGCCTCATCTTGCTATTTCTTGCCTCATCTTGCTTCATCTTGCTATATCTTGCCTCATCTTGCCTCATCTTGCTTAATCTTACCTTGTCATATCTTGCCTCATCTTGCTTAATCTTGCTATATCTTGCCTCATCTTGAGGCAAGAAATAGCAAGATGAGGCAAGATATAGCAAGATTTGGCAAGATATGACAAGGTAAGATTAAGCAAGATTTGGCAAAATATGAAAAAGTAAGATTAGGCAAGATTTGGCAAGATATTGCATGGTAAGATTTGGCAAGATTCGGCAAGATTTGGCAAGATATGACAAGGTAAGATTAGGCAAGATTTGGCAAGATATGACAAGGTAATATTTGGCAAGATTTGACAAGATATGACAAGATAAGATTTGGCAAGATTTGGGAAGATATGAAGGTAAGATTAAGCAAGATTTGGTAAGATATGACAAGGTAAGAATTGGAAAGATTTGGCAAGATATGACAAGGTAAGATTTGGCAAGATTTGGCCAGATATGACAAGGTAAGATTAAGCAAGATTTAGCAAGATATGAAAAAGGAAGATTAGGCAAGATTTGGCAAGATATGACAGGGTAAGATTTGGCAAGATTTGGCAAGATATGACAAGGTAAGATTTGGCAAGATTTGGCAAGATATGACAAGGTAAGATTAGGCAAGATTTGGCAAGATATGACAAGGTAAGATTAGTAAAGATTTGGCAAGATATGACAAGGTAAGATTAGTCAAGATTTGGCAAGATATGAAAAAGGAAGAATAGGCAAGATTTGGCAAGATATGACAACTTAAAGGTAAGGCTTGGCAAAATTTGGCAAGATATGACAAGGTAAGATCAGGCAAGATTTGGCAAGATATGACAAGGTAAGATTAGGCAAGATTAGGCAATATATGACAAGGTAAGATTTGGCAAGATTTGGCAAGATCTGACAAGGTAAGATTCGGCAAGATTTGGCAAGATATGCCAAGGTAAGATTTGGCAAGATCAGGCAAGATATGACAAGGTAAGATTAGGCAAGATTTGGTAAGATATGCCAAGGTAAGATTTGGCAAGATTTGGCAAGATATGACAAGGTAAGATTAAGCAAGATTTGGCAAGATATGACGAGGTAAGATTAAGCAAGATTTGGCAAGATATGACAAGGTAAGATTAAGCAAGATTTGGCAAGATATGAAAAAGTAAGATTAAGCAAGATTTGGCAAGATATGAAAAAGTAAGATCAGGCAAGATTTGGCAAGATATGACAAGGTAAGATTAGGCAAGATTAGGCAATATATGACAAGGTAAGATTAGGCAAGATTTGGGAAGATCTGACAAGGTAAGATTCGGCAAGATTTGGCAAGATATGCCAAGGTAAGATTTGGCAAGATCAGGCAAGATATGACAAGGTAAGATTAGGCAAGATTTGGTAAGATATGCCAAGGTAAGATTTGGCAAGAGTAGGCAAGATATGACAAGGTAAGATTAAGCAAGATTTGGCAAGATATGATGAGGTAAGATTAAGCAAGATTTGGCAAGATATGACAAGGTAAGATTAAGCAAGATTTGGCAAGATATGAAAAAGTAAGATTAAGCAAGATTTGGCAAGATATGAAAAAGTAAGATCAGGCAAGATTTGGCAAGATATGACAAGGTAAGATTAGGCAAGATTAGGCAATATATGACAAGGTAAGATTAAGCAAGATTTGGCAAGATCTGACAAGGTAAGATTCGGCAAGATTTGGCAAGATATGCCAAGGTAAGATTTGGCAAGATCAGGCAAGATATGACAAGGTAAGATTACGCAAGATTTGGTAAGATATGCCAAGGTAAGATTTGGCAAGATTTGGCAAGATATGACAAGGTAAGATTAAGCAAGATTTGGCAAGATATGACAAGGTAAGATTAAGCAAGATTTGGCAAGATATGAAAAAGTAAGATTTGGCAAGATCAGGCAAGATATGACAAGGTAAGATTAGGCAAGATTTGGTAAGATATGCCAAGGTAAGATTTGGCAAGATTTGGCAAGATATGACAAGGTAAGATTAGGCAAGATTTTGCAAGATATGACAAGGTAAGATTAAGCAAGATTTGGCAAGATATGAAAAAGTAAGAATAGGCAAGATTTGGCAAGATATTACATGGTAAGATTTGGCAAGATTTGGTAAGATATGACAAGATTTGGCAAGATTTGGCAAGATATGACAAGGTAAGATTAGGCAAGATTTGGCAAGATATGACAAGGTAAGATTTGGCAAGATTTGGCAAGATATGACAAGGTAATATTTGGCAAGATTTGGCAAGATATGACAAGGTAAGATTAAGCAAGATTAGGTAAGATATGACAAGGTAAGTTTAGGCAAGATTTGGTAAAATATGAAGGTAAGATTTGGCAAGAGTAGGCAAGATATGACAAGGTAAGATTTGGCAAGATTTGGCAAGATTTGGCGAGATATGACAAGGTAAGATTAAGCAAGATTTGGCAAGATATGAAAAAGTAAGATTAAGCAAGATTTGGCAAGATATGATAAGTTAAAGGTAAGACTTGGCAAGATTTGGCAAGATATGACAAGGTAAGATCAGGCAAGTTTTGGCAAGATATGACAAGGTAAGATTCGGCAAGATTAGGTAAGATATGACAAGGTAATATTTGGTAAGATTTGGCAAGATTTGGCAAGATATGAAGGAAAGATTAAAAGCAAGATTTGGTAAGATATGACAAGGTAAGAATTGGAAAGATTTGGCAAGATATGACAAGGTAAGATTTGGCAAGATTTGGCAAGATATGACAAGGTACGATTAAGCAAGATTTGGCAAGATATGAAAAAGTAAGATTAGGCAAGATTTGGCAAAATATGACATGGTAAGATTTGGCAAGATTTGGTAAGATATGACAAGGTAAGATTTGGCAAGATTTGGCAAGATATGACAAGGTAAGATTAGGCAAAATTTGGCAAGATATGACACTGTAAGATTTGGCAAGATTTGGCGAGATATGAATAGGTAACATTTGGCAAGATTTGGCAAGATATGACAAGGTAAGATTAGTCAAGATTTGGCAAGATATGAAAAAGTAAGAATAGGCAAGATTTGGCAAAATATGACAACTTAAAGGTAATGCTTGGCAAGATTTGGCAAGATATCACATGGTAAGATCAGGCAAGATTTGGCAAGATATGACAAGGTAAGATTTGGCAAGTTTAGGCAAGATATGACAAGGTAAGATTTGGGAAGATTTGGCAAGATATGACAAGGTAAGATTCGGCAAGATTTGGCAAGATATGACAAGGTAAGATTTGGCAAGATTAGGCAAGATATGACAAGGTAAGATTAGGCAAGATTTGGTAAGATATGCCAAGGTAAGATTTGGCAAGATTTGGCAAGATATGACAAGGTAATATTTGGCAAGATTTGGCAAGATATGACAAGATAAGATTTGGCAAGATTTGGCAACATATGACAAGGTAAGATTAAGCAAGATTTGGTAAGATATGACAAGGTAAGATTTGGCAAGATATGACATGGTAAGATTTGGCAAGATTTGGCAAGATATGATAAGTTAAAGGTAAGACTTGGCAAGATTTGGCAAGATATGACAAGGTAAGATCAGGCAAGATTTGGCAAGATATGACAAGGTAAGATTTGGCAAGATTAGGTAAGATATGACAAGGTAATATTTGGCAAGATTTGGCAAGATAATGACAAGATAAGATTTGGCAAGATTTGGCAAGATATGAAGGTAAGATTATAAGCAAGATTTGGTAAGATATGACAAGGTAAGAATTGAAAACATTTGGTAAGATATGACAAGGTAAGATTTACCAAGATTTGGCTAGATATGACAAGGTAAGATTAAGCAAGATTTGGCAAGATATGAAAAAGTAAGATTAGGCAAGATTTGGCAAAGTATGACATGGTAAGATTTGGCAAGATTTGGCAAGATATGACAAGGTAAGATTTGGCAAGAATTGGCAAGATATGACAAGGTAAGATTTGGCAAGATTTGGCAAGATATGACAAGGTAAGATTCGGCAAGATTTGGCAAAATATGACAAATTGAAAGTAAGATATGGCAAGATTAGGCAAGATATGACAAGGTAAGATTAGGCAAGATTTGGTAAGATATGCCAAGGTAAGAGTTGGCAAGATTTGGCAAGATATGACAAGGTAAGATTTGGCTAGATTTGGCAAGATATGACAAGGTAAGATTAAGCAAGATTTGGCAAGATATGAAAAAGTAAGACTTGGCAAGATTTGGCAAGATATGACATGGTAAGATCAGGCAAGATTTGGCAAGATATGACAAGGTAAGATTTGGCAAGATTAGGTAAGATATGACAAGGTAATATTTGGCAAGATTTGGCAAGATATGACAAGATAAGATTTGGCAAGATTTGGCAAGATATGAAGGTAAGATTATAAGCAAGTTTTGGTAAGATATGACAAGGTAAGAATTGGAAACATTTGGTAAGATATGACAAGGTAAGATTTACCAAGATTTGGCTAGATATGACAAGGTAAGATTAAGCAAGATTTGGCAAGATATGAAAAAGTAAGATTAGGCAAGATTTGGCAAAGTATGACATGGTAAGATTTGGCAAGATTTGGCAAGATATGACAAGGTAAGATTTGGCAAGATTTGGCAAGATACGACAAGGTAAGATTAGGCAAGATTTGGCAAGATATGACAATGTAAGATTTGGCAAGATTTGGCGAGATATGACAAGGTAAGATTTGGCAAGATTTGGCAAGATATGACAAGGTAAGATTAGGCAAGATTTGGCAAGATATGACAAGGTAAGATTAGTTAAGATTTGGCAAGATATGAAAAAGTAAGAATAGGCAAGATTTGGCCAGATATGACAACTTTAAGGTAAGGCTTGGCAAGATTTGTCAAGATATGACATGGTAAGATCAGGCAAGATTTGGCAAGATATGACAAGGTAAGATTTGGCAAGATTAGGCAAGACATGACAAGGTAAGATTTGGCAAGATTTGGCAAGATATGACAAGGTAAGATTCGGCAAGATTTGGCAAGATATGACAAATTGAAAGTAAGATTTGGCAAGATTAGGCAAGATATGACAAGGAAAGATTAGGCAAGATTTGGTAAGATATGCCAAGGTAAGAGTTGGCAAGATTTGGCAAGATATGACAAGGTAAGATTTGGCAAGATTTAGCAAGATATGACAAGGTAAGATTAAGCAAGATTTGGCAAGATATGAAAAAGTAAGATTAGGCAAGATTTGGCAAGAAATTACATGGTAAGATTTGGCAAGATTTGGTAAGATATGACAAGGTAAGATTTGGCAAGATTTGGCAAGATATGACAAGGTAAGATTAGGCAAAATTTGGCAAGATATGACAAGGTAAGATTAGTTAAGATTTGGCAAGATATGAAAAAGTAAGAATAGGCAAGATTTGGCCAGATATGACAACTTTAAGGTAAGGCTTGGCAAGATTTGTCAAGATATGACATGGTAAGATCAGGCAAGATTTGGCAAGATATGACAAGGTAAGATTTGGCAAGATTAGGCAAGACATGACAAGGTAAGATTTGGCAAGATTTGGCAAGATATGACAAGGTAAGATTCGGCAAGATTTTGCAAGATATGACAAATTGAAAGTAAGATTTGGCAAGATTAGGCAAGATATGACAAGGAAAGATTAGGCAAGATTTGGTAAGATATGCCAAGGTAAGAGTTGGCAAGATTTGGCAAGATATGACAAGGTAAGATTTGGCAAGATTTAGCAAGATATGACAAGGTAAGATTAAGCAAGATTTGGCAAGATATGAAAAAGTAAGATTAGGCAAGATTTGGCAAGATATTACATGGTAAGATTTGGCAAGATTTGGCAAGATATGACAAGATTTGGCAAGATTAGGCAAGATATGACAAGGTAAGATTAGGCAAGATTTGGCAAGATATGACAAGGTAAGATTAAGCAAGATTAGGTAAGATATGACAAGGTAAGTTTAGGTAAGATTTGGTAAGATATGAAGGTAAGATTTGGCAAGATTTGGCAAGATATGACAAGGTAAGATTTGGCAAGATTTGGCAAGATATGACAAGGTAAGATTCGGCAAGATTTGGCAAGATATGACAAATTGAAAGTAAGATTTGGCAAGATTAGGCAAGATACGACAAGGTAAGATTAGGCAAGATTAGGCAAGATATGACAATGTAAGATTTGGCAAGATTTGGCGAGATATGACAAGGTAAGATTTGGCAAGATTTGGCAAGATATGACAAGGTAAGATTAGGCAAGATTTGGCAAGATATGACAAGGTAAGATTAGTTAAGATTTGGCAAGATATGAAAAAGTAAGAATAGGCAAGATTTGGCCAGATATGACAACTTTAAGGTAAGGCTTGGCAAGATTTGTCAAGATATGACATGGTAAGATCAGGCAAGATTTGGCAAGATATGACAAGGTAAGATTTGGCAAGATTAGGCAAGACATGACAAGGTAAGATTTGGCAAGATTTGGCAAGATATGACAAGGTAAGATTCGGCAAGATTAGGCAAGATATGACAAATTGAAAGTAAGATTTGGCAAGATTAGGCAAGTTATGACAAGGAAAGATTAGGCAAGATTTGGTAAGATATGCCAAGGTAAGAGTTGGCAAGATTTGGCAAGATATGACAAGGTAAGATTTGGCAAGATTTAGCAAGATATGACAAGGTAAGATTAAGCAAGATTTGGCAAGATATGAAAAAGTAAGATTAGGCAAGATTTGGCAAGAAATTACATGGTAAGATTTGGCAAGATTTGGCAAGATATGACAAGGTAAGATTTGGCAAGATTTGGCAAGATATGACAAGGTAAGATTAGGCAAAATTTGGCAAGATATGACAAGGTAAGATTAGTTAAGATTTGGCAAGATATGAAAAAGTAAGAATAGGCAAGATTTGGCCAGATATGACAACTTTAAGGTAAGGCTTGGCAAGATTTGTCAAGATATGACATGGTAAGATCAGGCAAGATTTGGCAAGATATGACAAGGTAAGATTTGGCAAGATTAGGCAAGACATGACAAGGTAAGATTTGGCTAGATTTGGCAAGATATGACAAGGTAAGATTCGGCAAGATTTGGCAAGATATGAAAAAGTAAGATTAGGCAAGATTTGGCAAGAAATTACATGGTAAGATTTGGCAAGATTTGGCAAGATATGACAAGGTAAGATTTGGCAAGATTTGGCAAGATATGACAAGGTAAGATTAGGCAAGATTTGGCAAGATATGACAAGGTAAGATTAAGCAAGATTAGGTAAGATATGACAAGGTAAGTTTAGGTAAGATTTGGTAAGATATGAAGGTAAGATTTGGCAAGATTTGGCAAGATATGACAAGGTAAGATTTGGCAAGATTTGGCAAGATATGACAAGGTAAGATTCGGCAAGATTTGGCAAGATATGACAAATTGAAAGTAAGATTTGGCAAGATTAGGCAAGATACGACAAGGTAAGATTAGGCAAGATTAGGCAAGATATGACAATGTAAGATTTGGCAAGATTTGGCGAGATATGACAAGGTAAGATTTGGCAAGATTTGGCAAGATATGACAAGGTAAGATTAGGCAAAATTTGGCAAGATATGACAAGGTAAGATTAGTTAAGATTTGGCAAGATATGAAAAAGTAAGAATAGGCAAGATTTGGCCAGATATGACAACTTTAAGGTAAGGCTTGGCAAGATTTGTCAAGATATGACATGGTAAGATCAGGCAAGATTTGGCAAGATATGACAAGGTAAGATTTGGCAAGATTAGGCAAGACATGACAAGGTAAGATTTGGCAAGATTTGGCAAGATATGACAAGGTAAGATTCGGCAAGATTAGGCAAGATATGACAAATTGAAAGTAAGATTTGGCAAGATTAGGCAAGATATGACAAGGAAAGATTAGGCAAGATTTGGTAAGATATGCCAAGGTAAGAGTTGGCAAGATTTGGCAAGATATGACAAGGTAAGATTTGGCAAGATTTAGCAAGATATGACAAGGTAAGATTAAGCAAGATTTGGCAAGATATGAAAAAGTAAGATTAGGCAAGATTTGGCAAGAAATTACATGGTAAGATTTGGCAAGATTTGGCAAGATATGACAAGGTAAGATTTGGCAAGATTTGGCAAGATATGACAAGGTAAGATTAGGCAAAATTTGGCAAGATATGACAAGGTAAGATTAGTTAAGATTTGGCAAGATATGAAAAAGTAAGAATAGGCAAGATTTGGCCAGATATGACAACTTTAAGGTAAGGCTTGGCAAGATTTGTCAAGATATGACATGGTAAGATCAGGCAAGATTTGGCAAGATATGACAAGGTAAGATTTGGCAAGATTAGGCAAGACATGACAAGGTAAGATTTGGCAAGATTTGGCAAGATATGACAAGGTAAGATTCGGCAAGATTTGGCAAGATATGACAAATTGAAAGTAAGATTTGGCAAGATTAGGCAAGATATGACAAGGAAAGATTAGGCAAGATTTGGTAAGATATGCCAAGGTAAGAGTTGGCAAGATTTGGCAAGATATGACAAGGTAAGATTTGGCAAGATTTAGCAAGATATGACAAGGTAAGATTAAGCAAGATTTGGCAAGATATGAAAAAGTAAGAATAGGCAAGATTTGGCAAGATATTACATGGTAAGATTTGGCAAGATTTGGCAAGATATGACAAGATTTGGCAAGATTAGGCAAAATATGACAAGGTAAGATTAGGCAAGATTTGGCAAGATATGACAAGGTAAGATTAAGCAAGATTAGGTAAGATATGACAAGGTAAGTTTAGGTAAGATTTGGCAAGATATGAAGGTAAGATTTGGCAAGATTTGGCAAGATATGACGAGGTAAGATTTGGCAAGATTTGGCAAGATATGACAAGGTAAGATTCGGCAAGATTTGGCAAGATATGACAAATTGAAAGTAAGATTTGGCAAGATTAGGCAAGATGTGACAAGGTAAGATTAGGCAAGATTTGGTAAGATATGCCAAGGTAAGAGTTGGCAAGATTTGGCAAGATATGACAAGGTAAGATTAGGCTAGATTTGGCAAGATATGACAAGGTAAGATTAAGCAAGATTTGGCAAGATATGAAAAAGTAAGACTTGGCAAGATTTGGCAAGATATGACAAGGTAAGATCAGGCAAGATTTGGCAAGATATGACAAGGTAAGATTTGGCAAGATTAGGTAAGATATGACAAGGTAATATTTGGCAAGATTTGGCAAGATATGACAAGATAAGATTTGGCAAGATTTGGCAAGATATGAAGGTAAGATTATAAGCAAGATTTGGTAAGATATGACAAGGTAAGAATTGGAAACATTTGGTAAGATATGACAAGGTAAGATTTACCAAGATTTGGCTAGATATGACAAGGTAAGATTAAGCAAGATTTGGCAAGATATGAAAAAGTAAGATTAGGCAAGATTTGGCAAGATATTACATGGTAAGATTTGGCAAGATTTGGCAAGATATGACAAGATTTGGCAAGATTAGGTAAGATATGACAAGGTAAGATTAAGCAAGATTAGGTAAGATATGACAAGGTAAGTTTAGGTAAGATTTGGTAAGATATGAAGGTAAGATTTGGCAAGATTTGGCAAGATATGACAAGATAAGATTTGGCAAGATATGACAAAGGTAAGATTAAGCAAGATTTGGCAAGATATGAAAAAGTAAGAATAGGCAAGATTTGGCAAGATATGATAAGTTAAAGGTAAGACTTGGCAAGATTTGGCAAGATATGACAAGGTAAGATGAGGCAAGATTTGGCAAGATATGACAAGGTAAGATTTGGCAAGATTAGGCAAGATATGACAAGGTAATATTTGGTAAGATTTGGCAAGATTTGGCAAGATATGAAGGAAAGATTAAAAGCAAGATTTTGTAAGATATGACAAGGTAAGAATTGGAAAGATTTGGCAAGATATGACAAGGTAAGATTTGGCAAGATTTGGCAAGATATGACAAGGTAAGATTAAGCAAGATTTGGCAAGATATGAAAAAGTAAGATTCGGCAAAATTTGGCAAAATATGACATAGTAAGATTTGGCAAGATTTGGTAAGATATGACAAGGTAAGATTTGGCAAGATTTGGCAAGATATGACAAGGTAAGATTAGGCAAGATTTGGCAAGATATGACAATGTAAGATTTGGCAAGATTTGGCGAGATATGACAAGGTAAGATTTGGCAAGATTTGACAAGATATGACAAGGTAAGATTAGTCAAGATTTGGCAAGATATGAAAAATTAAGAATAGGCAAGATTTGGCAAGATATGACAACTTAAAGGTAAGGCTTGGCAAGATTTGGCAAGATATGACATGGTAAGATCAGGCAAGATTTGGCAAGATGAGACAAGGTAAGATTTGGCAAGTGTAGGCAAGATATGACAAGGTAAGATTTGGGAAGATTTGGCAAGATTTGGCAAGAAATGACAAGGTAAGATTTGGCAAGATTAGGCAAGATATGACAATGTAAGATTAAGCAAGATTTGGCAAGATATGACAAGGTAAAATTTGGCAAGATTTGGCAAGATATGACAAGGTAAGATTAGGCAAAATTTGGCAAGATATGACAAGGTAAGATTAGTTAAGATTTGGCAAGATATGACAAATTGAAAGTAAGATTTGGCAAGATTAGGCAAGATACGACAAGGTAAGATTAGGCAAGATTAGGCAAGATATGACAATGTAAGATTTGGCAAGATTTGGCGAGATATGACAAGGTAAGATTTGGCAAGATTTGGCAAGATATGACAAGGTAAGATTAGGCAAGATTTGGCAAGATATGACAAGGTAAGATTAGTTAAGATTTGGCAAGATATGAAAAAGTAAGAATAGGCAAGATTTGGCCAGATATGACAACTTTAAGGTAAGGCTTGGCAAGATTTGTCAAGATATGACATGGTAAGATCAGGCAAGATTTGGCAAGATATGACAAGGTAAGATTTGGCAAGATTAGGCAAGACATGACAAGGTAAGATTTGGCAAGATTTGGCAAGATATGACAAGGTAAGATTCGGCAAGATTAGGCAAGATATGACAAATTGAAAGTAAGATTTGGCAAGATTAGGCAAGATATGACAAGGAAAGATTAGGCAAGATTTGGTAAGATATGCCAAGGTAAGAGTTGGCAAGATTTGGCAAGATATGACAAGGTAAGATTTGGCAAGATTTAGCAAGATATGACAAGGTAAGATTAAGCAAGATTTGGCAAGATATGAAAAAGTAAGATTAGGCAAGATTTGGCAAGAAATTACATGGTAAGATTTGGCAAGATTTGGCAAGATATGACAAGGTAAGATTTGGCAAGATTTGGCAAGATATGACAAGGTAAGATTAGGCAAAATTTGGCAAGATATGACAAGGTAAGATTAGTTAAGATTTGGCAAGATATGAAAAAGTAAGAATAGGCAAGATTTGGCCAGATATGACAACTTTAAGGTAAGGCTTGGCAAGATTTGTCAAGATATGACATGGTAAGATCAGGCAAGATTTGGCAAGATATGACAAGGTAAGATTTGGCAAGATTAGGCAAGACATGACAAGGTAAGATTTGGCAAGATTTGGCAAGATATGACAAGGTAAGATTCGGCAAGATTTGGCAAGATATGACAAATTGAAAGTAAGATTTGGCAAGATTAGGCAAGATATGACAAGGAAAGATTAGGCAAGATTTGGTAAGATATGCCAAGGTAAGAGTTGGCAAGATTTGGCAAGATATGACAAGGTAAGATTTGGCAAGATTTAGCAAGATATGACAAGGTAAGATTAAGCAAGATTTGGCAAGATATGAAAAAGTAAGATTAGGCAAGATTTGGCAAGATATTACATGGTAAGATTTGGCAAGATTTGGCAAGATATGACAAGATTTGGCAAGATTAGGCAAAATATGACAAGGTAAGATTAGGCAAGATTTGGCAAGATATGACAAGGTAAGATTAAGCAAGATTAGGTAAGATATGACAAGGTAAGTTTAGGTAAGATTTGGCAAGATATGAAGGTAAGATTTGGCAAGATTTGGCAAGATATGACGAGGTAAGATTTGGCAAGATTTGGCAAGATATGACAAGGTAAGATTCGGCAAGATTTGGCAAGATATGACAAATTGAAAGTAAGATTTGGCAAGATTAGGCAAGATGTGACAAGGTAAGATTAGGCAAGATTTGGTAAGATATGCCAAGGTAAGAGTTGGCAAGATTTGGCAAGATATGACAAGGTAAGATTAGGCTAGATTTGGCAAGATATGACAAGGTAAGATTAAGCAAGATTTGGCAAGATATGAAAAAGTAAGACTTGGCAAGATTTGGCAAGATATGACAAGGTAAGATCAGGCAAGATTTGGCAAGATATGACAAGGTAAGATTTGGCAAGATTAGGTAAGATATGACAAGGTAATATTTGGCAAGATTTGGCAAGATATGACAAGATAAGATTTGGCAAGATTTGGCAAGATATGAAGGTAAGATTATAAGCAAGATTTGGTAAGATATGACAAGGTAAGAATTGGAAACATTTGGTAAGATATGACAAGGTAAGATTTACCAAGATTTGGCTAGATATGACAAGGTAAGATTAAGCAAGATTTGGCAAGATATGAAAAAGTAAGATTAGGCAAGATTTGGCAAGATATTACATGGTAAGATTTGGCAAGATTTGGCAAGATATGACAAGATTTGGCAAGATTAGGTAAGATATGACAAGGTAAGATTAAGCAAGATTAGGTAAGATATGACAAGGTAAGTTTAGGTAAGATTTGGTAAGATATGAAGGTAAGATTTGGCAAGATTTGGCAAGATATGACAAGATAAGATTTGGCAAGATATGACAAAGGTAAGATTAAGCAAGATTTGGCAAGATATGAAAAAGTAAGAATAGGCAAGATTTGGCAAGATATGATAAGTTAAAGGTAAGACTTGGCAAGATTTGGCAAGATATGACAAGGTAAGATGAGGCAAGATTTGGCAAGATATGACAAGGTAAGATTTGGCAAGATTAGGCAAGATATGACAAGGTAATATTTGGTAAGATTTGGCAAGATTTGGCAAGATATGAAGGAAAGATTAAAAGCAAGATTTTGTAAGATATGACAAGGTAAGAATTGGAAAGATTTGGCAAGATATGACAAGGTAAGATTTGGCAAGATTTGGCAAGATATGACAAGGTAAGATTAAGCAAGATTTGGCAAGATATGAAAAAGTAAGATTCGGCAAAATTTGGCAAAATATGACATAGTAAGATTTGGCAAGATTTGGTAAGATATGACAAGGTAAGATTTGGCAAGATTTGGCAAGATATGACAAGGTAAGATTAGGCAAGATTTGGCAAGATATGACAATGTAAGATTTGGCAAGATTTGGCGAGATATGACAAGGTAAGATTTGGCAAGATTTGACAAGATATGACAAGGTAAGATTAGTCAAGATTTGGCAAGATATGAAAAATTAAGAATAGGCAAGATTTGGCAAGATATGACAACTTAAAGGTAAGGCTTGGCAAGATTTGGCAAGATATGACATGGTAAGATCAGGCAAGATTTGGCAAGATGAGACAAGGTAAGATTTGGCAAGTGTAGGCAAGATATGACAAGGTAAGATTTGGGAAGATTTGGCAAGATTTGGCAAGATATGACAAGGTAAGATTTGGCAAGATTAGGCAAGATATGACAATGTAAGATTAAGCAAGATTTGGCAAGATATGACAAGGTAAAATTTGGCAAGATTTGGCAAGATATGACAAGGTAAGATTAGGCAAAATTTGGCAAGATATGACAAGGTAAGATTAGTTAAGATTTGGCAAGATATGAAAAAGTAAGAATAGGCAAGATTTGGCCAGATATGACAACTTTAAGGTAAGGCTTGGCAAGATTTGTCAAGATATGACATGGTAAGATCAGGCAAGATTTGGCAAGATATGACAAGGTAAGATTTGGCAAGATTAGGCAAGACATGACAAGGTAAGATTTGGCAAGATTTGGCAAGATATGACAAGGTAAGATTCGGCAAGATTTGGCAAGATATGACAAATTGAAAGTAAGATTTGGCAAGATTAGGCAAGATATGACAAGGAAAGATTAGGCAAGATTTGGTAAGATATGCCAAGGTAAGAGTTGGCAAGATTTGGCAAGATATGACAAGGTAAGATTTGGCAAGATTTAGCAAGATATGACAAGGTAAGATTAAGCAAGATTTGGCAAGATATGAAAAAGTAAGATTAGGCAAGATTTGGCAAGATATGACAACTTTAAGGTAAGGCTTGGCAAGATTTGTCAAGATATGACATGGTAAGATCAGGCAAGATTTGGCAAGATATGACAAGGTAAGATTTGGCAAGATTAGGCAAGACATGACAAGGTAAGATTTGGCAAGATTTGGCAAGATATGACAAGGTAAGATTCGGCAAGATTTGGCAAGATATGAAAAAGTAAGATTAGGCAAGATTTGGCAAAATATGACATGGTAAGATTTGGCAAGATTTGGCAAGATATGACAAGATTTGGCAAGATTAGGCAAGATATGACAAGGTAAGATTAGGCAAGATTTGGCAAGATATGACAAGGTAAGATTAAGCAAGATTAGGTAAGATATGACAAGGTAAGTTTAGGTAAGATTTGGTAAGATATGAAGGTAAGATTTGGCAAGATTTGGCAAGATATGACAAGATAAGATTTGGCAAGATATGACAAAGGTAAGATTAAGCAAGATTTGGCAAGATATGAAAAAGTAAGATTAGGCAAGATTTGGCAAGATATGATAAGTTAAAGGTAAGACTTGGCAAGATTTGGCAAGATATGACAAGGTAAGATCAGGCAAGATTTGGCAAGATATGCCAAGGTAAGATTTGGCAAGATTAGGCAAGATATGACAAGGTAATATTTGGTAAGATTTGGCAAGATTTGGCAAGATATGAAGGAAAGATTAAAAGCAAGATTTGGTAAGATATGACAAGGTAATAATTAGAAAGATTTGGCAAGATATGACAAGGTAAGATTTGGCAAGATTTGGCAAGATATGACAAGGTAAGATTAAGCAAGATTTGGCAAGATATGAAAAAGTAAGATTCGGCAAAATTTGGTAAAATATGACATAGTAAGATTTGGCAAAATTTGGTAAGATATGACAAGGTAAGATTTGGCAAGATTTGGCAAGATATGACAAGGTAAGATTAGGCAAGATTTGGCAAGATATGACAATGTAAGATTTGGCAAGATTTGGCGAGATATGACAAGGTAAGATTTGGCAAGATTTGGCAAGATATGACAAGGTAAGATTAGTCAAGATTTGGCAAGATATGAAAAAGTAAGAATAGGCAAGATTTGGCAAGATATGACAACTTAAAGGTAAGGCTTGGCAAGATTTGGCAAGATATGACATGGTAAGATCAGGCAAGATTTGGCAAGATAAGACAAGGTAAGATTTGGCAAGTGTAGGCAAGATATGACAAGGTAAGATTTGGGAAGATTTGGCAAGATTTGGCAAGAAATGACAAGGTAAGATTTGGCAAGATTAGGCAAGATATGACATGGTAAGATTTGGCAAGATATGACAAGGTAAGATTAAGCAAGATTTGGCAAGATATGACAAGGTAAGATTAGGCAAGATGTGGCAAGATATGACAAGGTAATATTTGGCAAGATTTGGCAAGATATGACAAGGTAATATTTGGTAAGATTTGGCAAGATATGACAAGGTAAGATTAAGCAAGATGAGGCAAGCTATGACAAGGTAAGTTTAGGCAAAATTTGGTAAGATATGAAGGTAAGATTTGGCAAGAGTAGGCAAGATATGACAAGGTAAGATTTGGCAAGATTAAGTAAGATTTGGCGAGATATGACAAAGTAAGATTTGGCAAGATTTGGCAAGATATGACAAGGTAAGATTAAGCAAGATTTGGCAAGATATGAAAAAGTAAGATTTGGCAAGATTTGGCAAGATATGATAAGTTAAAGGTAAGACTTGGCAAGATTTGGCAAGATATGACAAGGTAAGATCAGGCAAGATTTGGCAAGATATGACAAGGTAAGATTTGGCAAGATTAGGTAAGATATGACAAGGTAATATTTGGCAAGATTTGGCAAGATATGACAAGATAAGATTAGGCAAGATTTGGCAAGATACGACAAGGTAAGATTAGGCAAGATTTGGCAAGATATGAAGAAGTAAGATTAAGCAAGATTTGGCAAGATATGACAAGGTAAGATTTGGCAAGATTTGGCAAGATACGACAAGGTAAGATTAGGCAAGATATGGCAAGATATGAAAAAGTAAGATTAGGCAAGATTTGGCAAGATATGACAAGGTAAGATTTGGCAAGATTTGGCAAGATATGACAAGGTAAGATTCGGCAAGATTTGGCAAGATATGACAAGGTAAGATTAGTCAAGATTTGGCAAGATTTGACAAGATATGACAAGGTAAGATTAGTCAAGATTTGGCAAGATATGAAAAATTAAGAATAGGCAAGATTTGGCAAGATATGACAACTTAAAGGTAAGGCTTGGCAAGATTTGGCAAGATATGACATGGTAAGATCAGGCAAGATTTGGCAAGATGAGACAAGGTAAGATTTGGCAAGTGTAGGCAAGATATGACAAGGTAAGATTTGGGAAGATTTGGCAAGATTTGGCAAGAAATGACAAGGTAAGATTTGGCAAGATTAGGCAAGATATGACAATGTAAGATTAAGCAAGATTTGGCAAGATATGACAAGGTAAAATTTGGCAAGATTTGGCAAGATATGACAAGGTAAGATTAGGCAAAATTTGGCAAGATATGACAAGGTAAGATTAGTTAAGATTTGGCAAGATATGAAAAAGTAAGAATAGGTAAGATTTGGCCAGATATAACAACTTTAAGGTAAGGCTTGGCAAGATTTGTCAAGATATGACATGGTAAGATCAGGCAAGATTTGGCAAGATATGACAAGGTAAGATTTGGCAAGATTAGGCAAGAAATGACAAGGTAAGATTTGGCAAGATTTGGCAAGATATGACAAGGTAAGATTCGGCAACATTTGGCAAGATATGACAAATTGAAAGTAAGATTTGGCAAGATTAGGCAAGATATGACAAGGAAAGATTAGGCAAGATTTGGTAAGATATGCCAAGGTAAGAGTTGGCAAGATTTGGCAAGATATGACAAGGTAAGATTTGGCAAGATTTAGCAAGATATGACAAGGTAAGATTAAGCAAGATTTGGCAAGATATGAAAAAGTAAGATTAGGCAAGATTTGGCAAGATATTACATGGTAAGATTTGGCAAGATTTGGCAAGATATGACAAGATTTGGCAAGATTAGGCAAGATATGACAAGGTAAGATTAGGCAAGATTTGGCAAGATATGACAAGGTAAGATTAAGCAAGATTAGGTAAGATATGACAAGGTAAGTTTAGGTAAGATTTGGTAAGATATGAAGGTAAGATTTGGCAAGATTTGGCAAGATATGACAAGATAAGATTTGGCAAGATATGACAAAGGTAAGATTAAGCAAGATTTGGCAAGATATGAAAAAGTAAGATTAGGCAAGATTTGGCAAGATATGATAAGTTAAAGGTAAGACTTGGCAAGATTTGGCAAGATATGACAAGGTAAGATCAGGCAAAATTTGGCAAGATATGCCAAGGTAAGATTTGGCAAGATTAGGCAAGATATGACAAGGTAATATTTGGTAAGATTTGGCAAGATTTGGCAAGATATGAAGGAAAGATTAAAAGCAAGATTTGGTAAGATATGACAAGGTAATAATTGGAAAGATTTGGCAAGATATGACAAGGTAAGATTTGGCAAGATTTGGCAAGATATGACAAGGTAAGATTAAGCAAGATTTGGCAAGATATGAAAAAGTAAGATTCGGCAAAATTTGGCAAAATATGACATAGTAAGATTTGGCAAGATTTGGTAAGATATGACAAGGTAAGATTTGGCAAGATTTGGCAAGATATGACAAGGTAAGATTAGGCAAGATTTGGCAAGATATGACAATGTAAGATTTGGCAAGATTTGGCGAGATATGACAAGGTAAGATTTGGCAAGATTTGGCAAGATATGACAAGGTAAGATTAGTCAAGATTTGGCAATATATGAAAAAGTAAGAATAGGCAAGATTTGGCAAGATATGACAACTTAAAGGTAAGGCTTGGCAAGATTTGGCAAGATATGACATGGTAAGATTTGGCAAGTGTAGGCAAGATATGACAAGGTAAGATTTGGGAAGATTTGGCAAGATTTGGCAAGAAATGACAAGGTAAGATTTGGCAAGATTAGGCAAGATATGACATGGTAAGATTTGGCAAGATATGACAAGGTAAGATTAAGCAAGATTTGGCAAGATATGACAAGGTAAGATTAGGCAAGATTTGGTAAGATATGACAAGGTAATATTTGGTAAGATTTGGCAAGATATGACAAGGTAATATTTGGTAAGATTTGGCAAGATATGACAAGGTAAGATTAAGCAAGATTAGGCAAGCTATGACAAGGTAAGTTTAGGCAAAATTTGGTAAGATATGAAGGTAAGATTTGGCAAGAGTAGGCAAGATTTGACAAGGTAAGATTTGGCAAGATTAAGTAAGATTTGGCGAGATATGACAAAGTAAGATTTGGCAAGATTTGGCAAGATATGACAAGGTAAGATTAAGCAAGATTTGGCAAGATATGAAAAGTAAGATTTGGCAAGATTTAGCAAGATATGATAAGTTAAAGGTAAGACTTGGCAAGATTTGGCAAGATATGACAAGGTAAGATCAGGCAAGATTTGGCAAGATATGACAAGGTAAGATTTGGCAAGATTAGGTAAGATATGACAAGGTAATATTTGGCAAGATTTGGCAAGATATGACAAGGTAATATTTGGTAAGATTTGGCAAGATATGACAAGGTAAGATTAAGCAAGATTAGGCAAGGTATGACAAGGTAAGTTTAGGCAAAATTTGGTAAGATATGAAGGTAAGATTTGGCAAGAGTAGGCAAGATATGACAAGGTAAGATTTGGCAAGATTAAGTAAGATTTGGCGAGATATGACAAAGTAAGATTTGGCAAGATTTGGCAAGATATGACAAGGTAAGATTAAGCAAGATTTGGCAAGATATGAAAAAGTAAGATTTGGCAAGATTTGGCAAGATATGATAAGTTAAAGGTAAGACTTGGCAAGATTTGGCAAGATATGACAAGGTAAGATCAGGCAAGATTTGGCAAGATATGACAAGGTAAGATTTGGCAAGATTAGGTAAGATATGACAAGGTAATATTTGGCAAGATTTGGCAAGATATGACAAGATAAGATTTGGCAAGATTTGGCAAGATATGAAGGTAAGATTATAAGCAAGATTTGGTAAGATATGACAAGGTAAGAATTGGAAAGATTTGGTAAGATATGACAAGGTAAGATTTACCAAGATTTGGCTAGATATGACAAGGTAAGATTAAGCAAGATTTGGCAAGATATGACAAGGTAAGATTTGGCAAGATTTGGCAAGATACGACAAGGTAAGATTAGGCAAGATTTGGCAAGATATGAAAAAGTAAGATTAGGCAAGATTTGGCAAGATATGACAAGGTAAGATTTGGCAAGATTTGGCAAGATATGACAAGGTAAGATTCGGCAAGATTTGGCAAGATATGACAAATTGAAAGTAAGATTGGCAAGATTAGGCAAGATATGACAAGGTAAGATTGGGCAAGATTTGGTAAGATATGCCAAGGTAAGAGTTGGCAAGATTTGGCAAGATCTGACAAGGTAAGATTTGGCTAGATTTGGCAAGATATGACAAGGTAAGATTAAGCAAGATTTGGCAAGATATGAAAAAGTAAGACTTGGCAAGATTTGGCAAGATATGACAAGGTAAGATCAGGCAAGATTTGGCAAGATATGACAAGGTAAGATTTGGCAAGATTAGGTAAGATATGACAAGGTAATATTTGGCAAGATTTGGCAAGATATGACAAGATAAGATTTGGCAAGATTTGGCAAGATATGAAAGTAAGATTATAAGCAAGATTTGGTAAGATATGACAAGGTAAGAATTGGAAACATTTGGTAAGATATGACAAGGTAAGATTTACCAAGATTTGGCTAGATATGACAAGGTAAGATTAAGCAAGATTTGGCAAGATATGAAAAAGTAAGATTAGGCAAGATTTGGCAAAGTATGACATGGTAAGATATGGCAAGATTTGGCAAGATATGACAAGGTAAGATTTGGCAAGATTTGGCAAGATACGACAAGGTAAGATTAGGCAAGATTTGGCAAGATATGACAATGTAAGATTTGGTAAGATTTGGCAAGATATGACAAGGTAAAATTTGGCAAGATTTGGCAAGATATGACAAGGTAAGATTAGGCAAGATTTGGCAAGATATGACAAGGTAAGATTAGTTAAGATTTGGCAAGATATGAAAAAGTAAGAATAGGCAAGATTTGGCCAGATATGACAACTTTAAGGTAAGGCTTGGCAAGATTTGTCAAGATATGACATGGTAAGATCAGGCAAGATTTGGCAAGATATGACAAGGTAAGATTTGGCAAGATTAGGCAAGACATGACAAGGTAAGATTTGGCAAGATTTGGCAAGATATGACAAGGTAAGATTCGGCAAGATTTGGCAAGATATGACAAATTGAAAGTAAGATTTGGCAAGATTAGGCAAGATATGACAAGGAAAGTTTAGGCAAGATTTGGTAAGATATGAAAAAGTAAGATTCGGCAAAATTTGGCAAAATATGACATAGTAAGATTTGGCAAGATTTGGTAAGATATGACAAGGTAAGATTTGGCAAGATTTGGCAAGATATGACAAGGTAAGATTAGGCAAGATTTGGCAAGATATGACAATGTAAGATTTGGCAAGATTTGGCGAGATATGACAAGGTAAGATTTGGCAAGATTTGGCAAGATATGACAAGGTAAGATTAGTCAAGATTTGGCAATATATGAAAAAGTAAGAATAGGCAAGATTTGGCTAGATATGACAACTTAAAGGTAAGGCTTGGCAAGATTTGGCAAGATATGACATGGTAAGATTTGGCAAGTGTAGGCAAGATATGACAAGGTAAGATTTGGGAAGATTTGGCAAGATTTGGCAAGAAATGACAAGGTAAGATTTGGCAAGATTAGGCAAGATATGACATGGTAAGATTTGGCAAGATATGACAAGGTAAGATTAAGCAAGATTTGGCAAGATATGACAAGGTAAGATTAGGCAAGATTTGGTAAGATATGACAAGGTAATATTTGGTAAGATTTGGCAAGATATGACAAGGTAATATTTGGTAAGATTTGGCAAGATATGACAAGGTAAGATTAAGCAAGATTAGGCAAGCTATGACAAGGTAAGTTTAGGCAAAATTTGGTAAGATATGAAGGTAAGATTTGGCAAGAGTAGGCAAGATTTGACAAGGTAAGATTTGGCAAGATTAAGTAAGATTTGGCGAGATATGACAAAGTAAGATTTGGCAAGATTTGGCAAGATATGACAAGGTAAGATTAAGCAAGATTTGGCAAGATATGAAAAGTAAGATTTGGCAAGATTTGGCAAGATATGATAAGTTAAAGGTAAGACTTGGCAAGATTTGGCAAGATATGACAAGGTAAGATCAGGCAAGATTTGGCAAGATATGACAAGGTAAGATTTGGCAAGATTAGGTAAGATATGACAAGGTAATATTTGGCAAGATTTGGCAAGATATGACAAGGTAATATTTGGTAAGATTTGGCAAGATATGACAAGGTAAGATTAAGCAAGATTAGGCAAGGTATGACAAGGTAAGTTTAGGCAAAATTTGGTAAGATATGAAGGTAAGATTTGGCAAGAGTAGGCAAGATATGACAAGGTAAGATTTGGCAAGATTAAGTAAGATTTGGCGAGATATGACAAAGTAAGATTTGGCAAGATTTGGCAAGATATGACAAGGTAAGATTAAGCAAGATTTGGCAAGATATGAAAAAGTAAGATTTGGCAAGATTTGGCAAGATATGATAAGTTAAAGGTAAGACTTGGCAAGATTTGGCAAGATATGACAAGGTAAGATCAGGCAAGATTTGGCAAGATATGACAAGGTAAGATTAGGCAAGATTTGGCAAGATATGACAATGTAAGATTTGGCAAGATTTGGCGAGATATGACAAGGTAAGATTTGGCAAGATTTGGCAAGATATGACAAGGTAAGATTAGTCAAGATTTGGCAAGATATGAAAAAGTAAGAATAGGCAAGATTTGGCAAGATATGACAACTTAAAGGTAAGGCTTGGCAAGATTTGGCAAGATATGACATGGTAAGATTTGGCAAGTGTAGGCAAGATATGACAAGGTAAGATTTGGGAAGATTTGGCAAGATTTGGCAAGAAATGACAAGGTAAGATTTGGCAAGATTAGGCAAGATATGACATGGTAAGATTTGGCAAGATATGACAAGGTAAGATTAAGCAAGATTTGGCAAGATATGACAAGGTAAGATTAGGCAAGATTTGGTAAGATATGACAAGGTAATATTTGGTAAGATTTGGCAAGATATGACAAGGTAATATTTGGTAAGATTTGGCAAGATATGACAAGGTAAGATTAAGCAAGATTAGGCAAGCTATGACAAGGTAAGTTTTAGGCAAAATTTGGTAAGATATGAAGGTAAGATTTGGCAAGAGTAGGCAAGATTTGACAAGGTAAGATTTGGCAAGATTAAGTAAGATTTGGCGAGATATGACAAAGTAAGATTTGGCAAGATTTGGCAAGATATGACAAGGTAAGATTAAGCAAGATTTGGCAAGATATGAAAAGTAAGATTTGGCAAGATTTGGCAAGATATGATAAGTTAAAGGTAAGACTTGGCAAGATTTGGCAAGATATGACAAGGTAAGATCAGGCAAGATTTGGCAAGATATGACAAGGTAAGATTTGGCAAGATTAGGTAAGATATGACAAGGTAATATTTGGCAAGATTTGGCAAGATATGACAAGGTAATATTTGGTAAGATTTGGCAAGATATGACAAGGTAAGATTAAGCAAGATTAGGCAAGGTATGACAAGGTAAGTTTAGGCAAAATTTGGTAAGATATGAAGGTAAGATTTGGCAAGAGTAGGCAAGATATGACAAGGTAAGATTTGGCAAGATTAAGTAAGATTTGGCGAGATATGACAAAGTAAGATTTGGCAAGATTTGGCAAGATATGACAAGGTAAGATTAAGCAAGATTTGGCAAGATATGAAAAAGTAAGATTTGGCAAGATTTGGCAAGATATGATAAGTTAAAGGTAAGACTTGGCAAGATTTGGCAAGATATGACAAGGTAAGATCAGGCAAGATTTGGCAAGATATGACAAGGTAAGATTTGGCAAGATTAGGTAAGATATGACAAGGTAATATTTGGCAAGATTTGGCAAGATATGACAAGATAAGATTTGGCAAGATTTGGCAAGATATGAAGGTAAGATTATAAGCAAGATTTGGTAAGATATGACAAGGTAAGAATTGGAAAGATTTGGTAAGATATGACAAGGTAAGATTAACCAAGATTTGGCTAGATATGACAAGGTAAGATTAAGCAAGATTTGGCAAGATATGACAAGGTAAGATTTGGCAAGATTTGGCAAGATACGACAAGGTAAGATTAGGCAAGATTTGGCAAGATATGAAAAAGTAAGATTAGGCAAGATTTGGCAAGATATGACAAGGTAAGATTTGGCAAGATTTGGCAAGATATGACAAGGTAAGATTCGGCAAGATTTGGCAAGATATGACAAATTGAAAGTAAGATTTGGCAAGATTAGGCAAGATATGACAAGGTAAGATTGGGCAAGATTTGGTAAGATATGCCAAGGTAAGAGTTGGCAAGATTTGGCAAGATCTGACAAGGTAAGATTTGGCTAGATTTGGCAAGATATGACAAGGTAAGATTAAGCAAGATTTGGCAAGATATGAAAAAGTAAGACTTGGCAAGATTTGGCAAGATATGACAAGGTAAGATCAGGCAAGATTTGGCAAGATATGACAAGGTAAGATTTGGCAAGATTAGGTAAGATATGACAAGGTAATATTTGGCAAGATTTGGCAAGATATGACAAGATAAGATTTGGCAAGATTTGGCAAGATATGAAGGTAAGATTATAAGCAAGATTTGGTAAGATATGACAAGGTAAGAATTGGAAACATTTGGTAAGATATGACAAGGTAAGATTTACCAAGATTTGGCTAGATATGACAAGGTAAGATTAAGCAAGATTTGGCAAGATATGAAAAAGTAAGATTAGGCAAGATTTGGCAAAGTATGACATGGTAAGATATGGCAAGATTTGGCAAGATATGACAAGGTAAGATTTGGCAAGATTTGGCAAGATACGACAAGGTAAGATTAGGCAAGATTTGGCAAGATATGACAATGTAAGATTTGGTAAGATTTGGCAAGATATGACAAGGTAAAATTTGGCAAGATTTGGCAAGATATGACAAGGTAAGATTAGGCAAGATTTGGCAAGATATGACAAGGTAAGATTAGTTAAGATTTGGCAAGATATGAAAAAGTAAGAATAGGCAAGATTTGGCCAGATATGACAACTTTAAGGTAAGGCTTGGCAAGATTTGTCAAGATATGACATGGTAAGATCAGGCAAGATTTGGCAAGATATGACAAGGTAAGATTTGGCAAGATTAGGCAAGACATGACAAGGTAAGATTTGGCAAGATTTGGCAAGATATGACAAGGTAAGATTCGGCAAGATTTGGCAAGATATGACAAATTGAAAGTAAGATTTGGCAAGATTAGGCAAGATATGACAAGGAAAGATTAGGCAAGATTTGGTAAGATATGACAAATTGAAAGTAAGATTAGGCAAGATTAGGCAAGATATGACAAGGAAAGATTAGGCAAGATTTGGTAAGATATGCCAAGGTAAGAGTTGGCAAGATTTGGCAAGATATGACAAGGTAAGATTTGGCAAGATTTAGCAAGATATGACAAGGTAAGATTAAGCAAGATTTGGCAAGATATGAAAAAGTAAGATTTGGCAAGATTTGGCAAGATATTACATGGTAAGATTTGGCAAGATTTGGCAAGATATGACAAGATTTGGTAAGATTAGGCAAGATATGACATGGTAAGATTAGGCAAGATTTGGCAAGATATGACAAGGTAATATTTGGCAAGATTTGGCAAGATATGACAAGGTAATATTTGGCAAGATTTGGCAAGATATGACAAGGTAAGATTAAGCAAGATTAGGTAAGATATGACAAGGTAAGTTTAGGCAAGATTTGGTAGAAAATGAAGGTAAGATTTGGCAAGAGTAGGCAAGATATGACAAGGTAAGATTAAGCAAGATTTGGCAAGATATGAAAAAGTAAGATTAGGCAAGATTTGGCAAGATATGACAAGGTAAGATTCGGCAAGATTTGGCAAGATATGACAAATTGAATGTAAGATTTGGCAAGATTAGGCAAGATATGACAAGGTAAGATTAGGCAAGATTTGGTAAGATATGCCAAGGTAAGAGTTGGCAAGATTTGGCAAGATATGATAAGGTAAGATTTGGCTAGATTTGGCAAGATATGACAAGGTAAGATTAAGCAAGATTTGGCAAGATATGAAAAAGTAAGACTTGGCAAGATTTGGCAAGATATGACAAGGTAAGATCAGGCAAGATTTGGCAAGATATGACAAGGTAAGATTTGGCAAGATTAGGTAAGATATGACAAGGTAATATTTGGCAAGATTTGGCAAGATATGACAAGATAAGATTTGGCAAGATTTGGCAAGATATGAAGGTAAGATTATAAGCAAGATTTGGTAAGATATGACAAGGTAAGAATTGGAAACATTTGGTAAGATATGACAAGGTAAGATTAACCAAGATTTGGCTAGATATGACAAGGTAAGATTAAGCAAGATTTGGCAAGATATGAAAAAGTAAGATTAGGCAAGATTTGGCAAAGTATGACATGGTAAGATTTGGCAAGATTTGGCAAGATATGACAAGGTAAGATTAAGCAAGATTTGGCAAGATACGACAAGATAAGATTAGGCAAGATTTGGCAAGATATGACAATGTAAGATTTGGCAAGATTTGGCAAGATATGACAAGATAAAATTTGGCAAGATTTGGCAAGATATGACAAGGTAAGATTAGGCAAGATTTGGCAAGATATGACAAGGTAAGATTAGTTAAGATTTGGCAAGATATGAAAAAGTAAGAATAGGCAAGATTTGGCCAGATATGACAACTTTAAGGTAAGGCTTGGCAAGATTTGTCAAGATATGACATGGTAAGATCAGGCAAGATTTGGCAAGATATGACAAGGTAAGATTTGGCAAGATTAGGCAAGACATGACAAGGTAAGATTTGGCAAGATTTGGCAAGATATGACAAGGTAAGATTCGGCAAGATTTGGCAAGATATGACAAATTGAAAGTAAGATTTGGCAAGATTAGGCAAGATATGACAAGGAAAGATTAGGCAAGATTTGGTAAGATATGCCAAGGTAAGAGTTGGCAAGATTTGGCAAGATATGACAAGGTAAGATTTGGCAAGATTTAGCAAGATATGACAAGGTAAGATTAAGCATGATTTGGCAAGATATGAAAAAGTAAGATTAGGCAAGATTTGGCAAGATATTACATGGTAAGATTTGGCTAGATTTGGCAAGATATGACAAGATTTGGCAAGATTAGGCAAGATATGACAAGGTAAGATTAGGCAAGATTTGGCAAGATATGACAAGGTAAGATTAAGCAAGATTAGGTAAGATATGACAAGGTAAGTTTAGGTAAGATTTGGTAAGATATGAAGGTAAGATTTGGCAAGATTTGGCAAGATATGACAAGATAAGATTTGGCAAGATATGACAAAGGTAAGATTAAGCAAGATTTGGCAAGATATGAAAAAGTAAGAATAGGCAAGATTTGGCAAGATATGATAAGTTAAAGGTAAGACTTGGCAAGATTTGGCAAGATATGACAAGGTAAGATCAGGCAAGATTTGGCAAGATATGCCAAGGTAAGATTTGGCAAGATTAGGCAAGATATGACAAGGTAATATTTGGTAAGATTTGGCAAGATTTGGCAAGATATGAAGGAAAGATTAAAAGCAAGATTTGGTAAGATATGACAAGGTAAGAATTAGAAAGATTTGGCAAGATATGACAAGGTAAGATTTGGCAAGATTTGGCAATATATGACAAGGTAAGATTAAGCAAGATTTGGCAAGATATGAAAAAGTAAGATTCGGCAAAATTTGGCAAAATATGACATAGTAAGATTTGGCAAGATTTGGTAAGATATGACAAGGTAAGATTTGGCAAGATTTGGCAAGATATGACAAGGTAAGATTAGGCAAGATTTGGCAAGATATGACAATGTAAGATTTGGCAAGATTTGGCGAGATATGACAAGGTAAGATTTGGCAAGATTTGGCAAGATATGACAAGGTAAGATTAGTCAAGATTTGGCAAGATATGAAAAAGTAAGAATAGGCAAGATTTGGCAAGATATGACAACTTAAAGGTAAGGCTTGGCAAGATTTGGCAAGATATGACATGGTAAGATCAGGCAAGATTTGGCAAGATAAGACAAGGTAAGATTTGGCAAGTGTAGGCAAGATATGACAAGGTAAGATTTGGGAAGATTTGGCAAGATTTGGCAAGATATGACAAGGTAAGATTTGGCAAGATTAGGCAAGATATGACATGGTAAGATTTGGTAAGATATGACAAGGTAAGATTAAGCAAGATTTGGCAAGATATGACAAGGTAAGATTAGGCAAGATGTGGCAAGATATGACAAGGTAATATTTGGTAAGATTTGGCAAGATATGACAAGGTAATATTTGGTAAGATTTGGCAAGATATGACAAGGTAAGATTAAGCAAGATTAGGCAAGCTATGACAAGGTAGGTTTAGGCAAAATTTGGTAAGATATGAAGGTAAGATTTGGCAAGAGTAGGCAAGATATGACAAGGTAAGATTTGGCAAGATTAAGTAAGATTTGGCGAGATATGACAAAGTAAGATTTGGCAAGATTTGGCAAGATATGACAAGGTAAGATTAAGCAAGATTTGGCAAGATATGAAAAAGTAAGATTTGGCAAGATTTGGCAAGATATGATAAGTTAAAGGTAAGACTTGGCAAGATTTGGCAAGATATGACAAGGTAAGATCAGGCAAGATTTGGCAAGATATGACAAGGTAAGATTTGGCAAGATTAGGTAAGATATGACAAGGTAATATTTGGCAAGATTTGGCAAGATATGACAAGAAAAGATTTGGCAAGATTTGGCAAGATATGAAGGTAAGATTATAAGCAAGATTTGGTAAGATATGACAAGGTAAGAATTGGAAAGATTTGGTAAGATATGACAAGGTAAGACTTACCAAGATTTGGCTAGATGTGATAAGGTAAGATTAAGCAAGATTTGGCTAGATATGACAAGGTAAGATTTGGCAAGATTTGGCAAGATACGACAAGGTAAGATTAGGCAAGATTTGGCAAGATATGAAAAAGTAAGATTAGGCAAGATTTGGCAAGATATGACAAGGTAAGATTTGGCAAGATTTGGCAAGATATGACAAGGTAAGATTCGGCAAGATTTGGCAAGATATGACAAATTGAAAGTAAGATTTGGCAAGATTAGGCAAGATATGACAAGGTAAGATTGGGCAAGATTTGGTAAGATATGCCAAGGTAAGAGTTGGCAAGATTTGGCAAGATATGACAAGGTAAGATTTGGCTAGATTTGGCAAGATATGACAAGGTAAGATTAAGCAAGATTTGGCAAGATATGAAAAAGTAAGACTTGGCAAGATTTGGCAAGATATGACAAGGTAAGATCAGGCAAGATTTGGCAAGATATGACAAGGTAAGATTTGGCAAGATTAGGTAAGATATGACAAGGTAATATTTGGCAAGATTTGGCAAGATATGACAAGATAAGATTTGGCAAGATTTGGCAAGATATGAAGGTAAGATTATAAGCAAGATTTGGTAAGATATGACAAGGTAAGAATTGGAAACATTTGGTAAGATATGACAAGGTAAGATTAACCAAGATTTGGCTAGATATGACAAGGTAAGATTAAGCAAGATTTGGCAAGATATGAAAAAGAAAGATTAGGCAAGATTTGGCAAAGTATGACATGGTAAGATTTGGCAAGATTTGGCAAGATATGACAAGGTAAGATTTGGCAAGATTTGGCAAGATACAACAAGGTAAGATTAGGCAAGATTTGGCAAGATATGACAATGTAAGATTTGGCAAGATTTGGCGAGATATGACAAGGTAAAATTTGGCAAGATTTGGCAAGATATGACAAGGTAAGATTAGGCAAGATTTGGCAAGATATGACAAGGTAAGATTAGTTAAGATTTGGCAAGATATGAAAAAGTAAGAATAGGCAAGATTTGGCCAGATATGACAACTTTAAGGTAAGGCTTGGCAAGATTTGTCAAGATATGACATGGTAAGATCAGGCAAGATTTGGCAAGATATGACAAGGTAAGATTTGGCAAGATTAGGCAAGACATGACAAGGTAAGATTTGGCAAGATTTGGCAAGATATGACAAGGTAAGATTCGGCAAGATTTGGCAAGATATGACAAATTGAAAGTAAGATTTGGCAAGATTAGGCAAGATATGACAAGGAAAGATTAGGCAAGATTTGGTAAGATATGCCAAGGTAAGAGTTGGCAAGATTTGGCAAGATATGACAAGGTAAGATTTGGCAAGATTTAGCAAGATATGACAAGGCAAGATTAAGCAAGATTTGGCAAGATATGAAAAAGTAAGATTAGGCAAGATTTGGCAAGAAATTACATGGTAAGATTTGGCAAGATTTGGCAAGATATGACAAGGTAAGATTTGGCAAGATTTGGCAAGATATGACAATGTAAGATTAGGCAAGATTTGGCAAGATATGACAAGGTAATATTTGGTAAGATTTGGCAAGAAATGACAAGGTAAGATTAAGCAAGTCTAGGCAAGATATGACAAGGTAAGTTTAGGTAAAATTTGGTAAGATATGAAGGTAAGATTTGGCAAGAGTAGGCAAGATATGACAAAGTAAGATTTGGCAAGATTTGGCAAGATTTGGCAAGATATGAAAAAGTAAGATTAGGCAAGATTTGGCAAGATATTACATGGTAAGATTTGGCAAGATTTGGCAAGATATGACAAGATTTGGCAAGATTAGGCAAGATATGACAAGGGAAGATTAGGCAAGATTTGGCAAGATATGACAAGGTAAGATTAGGCAAGATTTGGCAAGATTTGACAAGGTAATATTTGGCAAGATTTGGCAAGATATGACAAGGTAAGATTAAGCAAGATTAAGTAAGATATGACAAGGTAAGTTTAGGCAAGAATTGGTAAGATATGAAGGTAAGATTTGACAAGAGTAGGCAAGATATGATAAGATAAGATTTGGCAAGATTTTACAAGATTTGGCGAGATATGACAAAGTAAGATTTGGTAAGATTTGGCAAGATATGACAAAGGTAAGATTAAGCAAGATTTGGCAAGATATGAAAAAGTAAGATTAGGCAAGATTTAGCAAGATATGATAAGTTAAAGGTAAGACTTGGCAAGATTTGGCAAGATATGACAAGGTTAAATCAGGCAAGATTTGGCAAGATATGAGAAGGTAAGATTTGGCAAGAAGGCAAGATATGACAAGGTAATATTTGGTAAGATTTGGCAAGATTTGGCAAGATATGAAGGAAAGATTAAAAGCAAGATTTGGTAAGATATGACAAGGTAATAATTGGAAAGATTTGGCAAGATATGACAAGGTAAGATTAGGCAAGATTTGGCAAGATATGACAAGGTAAGATTAAGCAAGATTTGGCAAGATATGAAAAAGTAAGATTAGGCAAGATTTGGTAAAATATGACATAGTAAGATTTGGCAAGATTTGGTAAGATATGACAAGGTAAGATTTGGCAAGATTTGGCGAGATATGACAAGGTAAGATTAGGCATGATTTTGCAAGATATGAAAATTTAAGATTTGGCAAGATTTGGCGAGATATGACAAAGTAAGATTTGGCATGATTTGGCAAGATAGGACAAGGTAAGATTAGTCAAGATTTGGCAAGATATGAAAAAGTAAGAATAGGCAAGATTTGGCAAAATATGACAACTTAAAGGTAAGGCTTGGCAAGATTTGGCAAGATATGACATGGTAAGATCAGGCAAGCTTTGGCAAGATAAGACAAGGTAAGATTTGGCAAGTTTAAGCAAGATATGACAAGGTAAGATTTGGGAAGATTTGGCAAGATATGACAAGGTAAGATTCGGCAAGATTTGGCAAGATATGACAAGGTAAGATTTGGTAAGATTAGGCAAGATATGACAAGGTAAGATTAGGCAAGATTTGGTAAGATATGCCAAGGTATGATTTGGCAAGATTTGGCAAGATATGACAAGGTAGTATATGGCAAGATTTGGCAAGATATGACAAGATAAGATTTGGCAAGATTTGGCAACATATGACAAGGTAAGATTAAGCAAGATTTGGTAAGATATGACAAGGTAAGATTTGGCAAGATTTGGCAAGATATGACATGGTAAGATTTGGGAAGATTTGGCAAGATATGACAAGGTAAGATTCGGCAAGATTTGGCAAGATATGACAAGGTATGATTTGGTAAGATTAGGCAAGATATGACAAGGTAAGATTAGGCAAGATTTGGTAAGATATGCCAAGGTATGATTTGGCAAGATTTGGCAAGATATGACAAGGTAATATATGGCAAGATTTGGCAAGATATGACAAGATAAGATTTGGCAAGATTTGGCAACATATGACAAGGTAAGATTAAGCAAGATTTGGTAAGATATGACAAGGTAAGATTTGGCAAGATTTGGCAAGATATGACATGGTAAGATTTGGCAAGATTTGGCAAGATATGACAAGGTAAGATTAAGCAAGATTTGGCAAGATATGAAAAAGTAAGATTAGGTAAGATTTGGCAAGATATTACATGGTAAGACTTGGCAAGATTTGGCAAGATATGACAAGGTATGATTTGGCAAGATTTGGCAAGATATGACAAGGTAAGATTAGGCAAGATTTGGTAAGATATGCCAAGGTAAGATTTGGCAAGATTTGGCAAGATATGACAAGGTAATATTTGGCAAGATTTGGCAAGATATGACAAAATAAGATTTGGAAAGATTTGGCAAATATGACAAAGTAAGATTAAGCAAGATTTGGTAAGATATGACAAGATAAGATTTGGCAAGATTTGGCAAGATATGACAAGGTAAGATTTGGCAAGATTTGGCTTGATATGAGAAGGTAAGATTAAGCAAGATTTGGCAAGATATGAAAAAGTAAGATTAGGCAAGATTTTGCAAGAAATTACATGGTAAGATTTGGCAAGATATGACAAGGTAAGTTTAGGAAAAACTTGGTAAGATATGAAGGTAAGATTTGGAAAGAGTAGGAAAGATATGACAAGGTAAGATTTGGCAAGATTTGGCAAGATTTGGCGAGATATGACAAAGTAAGATTTGGCAAGATTTGGCAAGATATGACAAGGTAAGATTAAGCAAGATTTGACAAGATATGAAAAAGTAAGATTTGGCAAGATTTGGCAAAGTATGACATGGTAAGATTTGGCAAGATTTGGCAAGATATGACAAGGTAAGATCAGGCAAGATTTGGCAAGATATGACAAGGTAAGATTTGACAAGATTAGGCAAGATATGACAAGGTAAGATTTGGCAAGATTTGGCAAGATATGACACGGTAAGATTTGACAAGATTAGGCAAGATATGACAAGGTAAGATTTGGCAAGATTTGGCAAGTTATGACAAGGTGAGATTCGGCAAGATTTGGCAAGATATGACAAGGTAAGATTAGGCAAGATTTGGCAAGATATGCCAAGGTAAGATTTGGCAAGATTTGGCAAGATAAGACAAGGTAATATTTGGCAAGATTTGGCAAGATATGACAAGATAAGATTTGGCAAGATTTGGCAAGATATGACAAGGTAAGATTAAGCAAGATTTGGTAAGATATGACAAGGTAAGATTAGGCAAGATTTGGCAAGATATGACATAGTAAGATTATGCAAGATTTGGCAAGATATGAAAAAGTAAGATTAGGCAAGATTTGGCAAGATATTACATGGTAAGATTTGGCAAGATTTGGCAAGATATGACAAGGTAAGATTTGGCAAGATTTGGCAAGATATGACAAGGTAATATTTGGTAAGATTTGGCACGATATGACAAGGTAAGATTAAGCAAGATTAGGCAAGCTATGACAAGGTAAGTTTAGGCAAAATTTGGTAAGATGTGAAGGTAAGATTTGGCAAGAGTAGGCAAGATATGACAAGGTAAGATTTGGCAAGATTTGGCAAGATTTGACGAGATATGACAAAGTAAGATTTGGCAAGATTTGGCAACATATGCCAAGGTAAGATTATGCAAGATTTGGCAAGATATGAAAAAGTAAGATTAGGCAAGATTTGGCAAGATATTATAAGGTAAGATTTGGCAAGATTTGGCAATATATGACAAGATAAGATTTGGCAGAATTTGGCAAGATATGACAAGGTAAGATTAGGCAAGATTTGGCAAGATATGACAAGGTAATATTTTGTAAGATTTGGCAAGATATTACAAGGTAAGATTAAGCAAGATTAGGCAAGCTATGACAAGGTAAGTGTAGGCAAAATTTGGTAAGATATGAAGGTAAGATTTGGCAAGAGCAGGCAAGATATGACATGGTAAGTTTTGGCAAGATTAAGCAAGATTTGGCGAGATATGACAAAGTAAGATTTGGCAAGATTTGGCAAGTTATGACAAGGTAAGATTAAGCAAGATTTGGCAAGATATGACAAGGTAAGATTTGGCAAGATTTGGCAAGATTTGGCGAGATATGACAAAGTAAGATTTGGCAAGATTTGGCAAGATATGACAAGGTAAGATTAAGCAAGATTTGACAAGATATGAAAAAGTAAGATTAGGCAAGATTTGGCAAGATATGACAAGGTAAGATTAGGCAAGATTTGGCAAGATATGACAAGGTAAGATTAAGCAAGATTTGGCAAGATATGAAAAAGTAAGATTAGGCAAGATTTGGCTAAATATGACATGGTAAGATTTGGCAAGATTTGGTAAGATATGACAAGGTAAGATTTGGCAAGATTTGGCGAGATATGACAAGGCAAGATTAGGCATGATTTTGCAAGATATGAAAATTTAAGATTTGGCAAGATTTGGCGAGATATGACAAGGTAAGATTTGGCATGATTTGGCAAGATAGGACAAGGTAAGATTAGTCAAGATTTGGCAAGATATGAAAAAGTAAGAATAGGCAAGATTTGGCAAAATATGACAACTTAAAGGTAATGCTTGGCAAGATTTGGCAAGATATGACATGGTAAGATCAGGCAAGCTTTGGCAAGATAATACAAGGTAAGATTTGGCAAGTTTAGGCAAGATATGACAAGGTAAGATTTGGGAAGATTTGGCAAGATATGACAAGGTAAGATTCGGCAAGATTTGGCAAGATATGACAAGGTAAGATTTGGTAAGATTAGGCAAGATATGACAAGGTAAGATTAGGCAAGATTTGGTAGGATATGCCAAGGTATGATTTGGCAAGATTTGGCAAGATATGACAAGGTAATATATGGCAAGATTTGGCAAGATATGACAAGATAAGATTTGGCAAGATTTGGCAACATATGACAAGGTAAGATTAAGCAAGATTTGGTAAGATATGACAAGGTAAGATTTGGCAAGATTTGGCAAGATATGACAAGGTAAGATTTGGCAAGATTTAGCAAGATATGACAAGGTAAGATTAAGCAAGATTTGGCAAGATATGAAAAAGTAAGATTAGGCAAGATTTGGCAAGAAATTACATGGTAAGATTTGGCAAGATTTGGCAAGATATGACAAGGTAAGATTTGGCAAGATTTGGCAAGATATGACAATGTAAGATTAGGCAAGATTTGGCAAGATATGACAAGGTAATATTTGGTAAGATTTGGCAAGAAATGACAAGGTAAGATTAAGCAAGTCTAGGCAAGATATGACAAGGTAAGTTTAGGTAAAATTTGGTAAGATATGAAGGTAAGATTTGGCAAGAGTAGGCAAGATATGACAAAGTAAGATTTGGCAAGATTTGGCAAGATTTGGCAAGATATGAAAAAGTAAGATTAGGCAAGATTTGGCAAGAGATTACATGGTAAGATTTGGCAAGATTTGGCAAGATATGACAAGATTTGGCAAGATTAGGCAAGATATGACAAGGGAAGATTAGGCAAGATTTGGCAAGATATGACAAGGTAATATTTGGCAAGATTTGGCAAGATATGACAAGGTAAGATTAAGCAAGATTAAGTAAGATATGACAAGGTAAGTTTAGGCAAGAATTGGTAAGATATGAAGGTAAGATTTGACAAGAGTAGGCAAGATATGATAAGATAAGATTTGGCAAGATTTTACAAGATTTGGCGAGATATGACAAAGTAAGATTTGGTAAGATTTGGCAAGATATGACAAAGGTAAGATTAAGCAAGATTTGGCAAGATTGAAAAAGTAAGATTAGGCAAGATTTAGCAAGATATGATAAGTTAAAGGTAAGACTTGGCAAGATTTGGCAAGATATGACAAGGTAAGATCAGGCAAGATTTGGCAAGATATGAGAAGGTAAGATTTGGCAAGAAGGCAAGATATGACAAGGTAATATTTGGTAAGATTTGGCAAGATTTGGCAAGATATGAAGGAAAGATTAAAAGCAAGATTTGGTAAGATATGACAAGGTAATAATTGGAAAGATTTGGCAAGATATGACAAGGTAAGATTAGGCAAGATTTGGCAAGATATGACAAGGTAAGATTAAGCAAGATTTGGCAAGATATGAAAAAGTAAGATTAGGCAAGATTTGGCAAAATATGACATAGTAAGATTTGGCAAGATTTGGTAAGATATGACAAGGTAAGATTTGGCAAGATTTGGCGAGATATGACAAGGTAAGATTAGGCATGATTTTGCAAGATATGAAAATTTAAGATTTGGCAAGATTTGGCGAGATATGACAAAGTAAGATTTGGCATGATTTGGCAAGATAGGACAAGGTAAGATTAGTCAAGATTTGGCAAGATATGAAAAAGTAAGAATAGGCAAGATTTGGCAAAATATGACAACTTAAAGGTAAGGCTTGGCAAGATTTGGCAAGATATGACATGGTAAGATCAGGCAAGCTTTGGCACGATAAGACGAGGTAAGATTTGGCAAGTTTAAGCAAGATATGACAAGGTAAGATTTGGGAAGATTTGGCAAGATATGACAAGGTAAGATTCGGCAAGATTTGGCAAGATATGACAAGGTAAGATTTGGTAAGATTAGGCAAGATATGACAAGGTAAGATTAGGCAAGATTTGGTAAGATATGCCAAGGTATGATTTGGCAAGATTTGGCAAGATATGACAAGGTAGTATATGGCAAGATTTGGCAAGATATGACAAGATAAGATTTGGCAAGATTTGGCAACATATGACAAGGTAAGATTAAGCAAGATTTGGTAAGATATGACAAGGTAAGATTTGGCAAGATTTGGCAAGATATGACATGGTAAGATTTGGGAAGATTTGGCAAGATATGACAAGGTAAGATTCGGCAAGATTTGGCAAGATATGACAAGGTATGATTTGGTAAGATTAGGCAAGATATGACAAGGTAAGATTAGGCAAGATTTGGTAAGATATGCCAAGGTATGATTTGGCAAGATTTGGCAAGATATGACAAGGTAATATATGGCAAGATTTGGCAAGATATGACAAGATAAGATTTGGCAAGATTTGGCAACATATGACAAGGTAAGATTAAGCAAGATTTGGTAAGATATGACAAGGTAAGATTTGGCAAGATTTGGCAAGATATGACATGGTAAGATTTGGCAAGATTTGGCAAGATATGACAAGGTAAGATTAAGCAAGATTTGGCAAGATATGAAAAAGTAAGATTAGGTAAGATTTGGCAAGATATTACATGGTAAGACTTGGCAAGATTTGGCAAGATATGACAAGGTAAGATTTGGCAAGATTTGGCAAGATATGACAAGGTAAGATTAGGCAAGATTTGGTAAGATATGCCAAGGTAAGATTTGGCAAGATTTGGCAAGATATGACAAGGTAATATTTGGCAAGATTTGGCAAGATATGACAAAATAAGATTTGGAAAGATTTGGCAAATATGACAAAGTAAGATTAAGCAAGATTTGGTAAGATATGACAAGATAAGATTTGGCAAGATTTGGCAAGATATGACAAGGTAAGATTTGGCAAGATTTGGGTTGATATGAGAAGGTAAGATTAAGCAAGATTTGGCAAGATATGAAAAAGTAAGATTAGGCAAGATTTTGCAAGAAATTACATGGTAAGATTTGGCAAGATATGACAAGGTAAGTTTAGGAAAAACTTGGTAAGATATGAAGGTAAGATTTGGAAAGAGTAGGAAAGATATGACAAGGTAAGATTTGGCAAGATTTGGCAAGATTTGGCGAGATATGACAAAGTAAGATTTGGCAAGATTTGGCAAGATATGACAAGGTAAGATTAAGCAAGATTTGACAAGATATGAAAAAGTAAGATTTGGCAAGATTTGGCAAAGTATGACATGGTAAGATTTGGCAAGATTTGGCAAGATATGACAAGGTAAGATCAGGCAAGATTTGGCAAGATATGACAAGGTAAGATTTGACAAGATTAGGCAAGATATGACAAGGTAAGATTTGGCAAGATTTGGCAAGATATGACAAGGTAAGATTTGACAAGATTAGGCAAGATATGACAAGGTAAGATTTGGCAAGATTTGGCAAGTTATGACAAGGTGAGATTCGGCAAGATTTGGCAAGATATGACAAGGTAAGATTAGGCAAGATTTGGCAAGATATGCCAAGGTAAGATTTGGCAAGATTTGGCAAGATAAGACAAGGTAATATTTGGCAAGATTTGGCAAGATATGACAAGATAAGATTTGGCAAGATTTGGCAAGATATGACAAGGTAAGATTAAGCAAGATTTGGTAAGATATGACAAGGTAAGATTAGGCAAGATTTGGCAAGATATGACATAGTAAGATTATGCAAGATTTGGCAAGATATGAAAAAGTAAGATTAGGCAAGATTTGGCAAGATATTACATGGTAAGATTTGGCAAGATTTGGCAAGATATGACAAGGTAAGATTTGGCAAGATTTGGCAAGATATGACAAGGTAATATTTGGTAAGATTTGGCACGATATGACAAGGTAAGATTAAGCAAGATTATGCAAGCTATGACAAGGTAAGTTTAGGCAAAATTTGGTAAGATGTGAAGGTAAGATTTGGCAAGAGTAGGCAAGATATGACAAGGTAAGATTTGGCAAGATTTGGCAAGATTTGACGAGATATGACAAAGTAAGATTTGGCAAGATTTGGCAACATATGCCAAGGTAAGATTATGCAAGATTTGGCAAGATATGAAAAAGTAAGATTAGGCAAGATTTGGCAAGATATTATAAGGTAAGATTTGGCAAGATTTGGCAATATATGACAAGATAAGATTTGGCAGAATTTGGCAAGATATGACAAGGTAAGATTAGGCAAGATTTGGCAAGATATGACAAGGTAATATTTGGTAAGATTTGGCAAGATATTACAAGGTAAGATTAAGCAAGATTAGGCAAGCTATGACAAGGTAAGTGTAGGCAAAATTTGGTAAGATATGAAGGTAAGATTTGGCAAGAGCAGGCAAGATATGACAAGGTAAGTTTTGGCAAGATTAAGCAAGATTTGGCGAGATATGACAAAGTAAGATTTGGCAAGATTTGGCAAGTTATGACAAGGTAAGATTAAGCAAGATTTGGCAAGATATGACAAGGTAAGATTTGGCAAGATTTGGCAAGATTTGGCGAGATATGACAAAGTAAGATTTGGCAAGATTTGGCAAGATATGACAAGGTAAGATTAAGCAAGATTTGACAAGATATGAAAAAGTAAGATTAGGCAAGATTTGGCAAGATATGACAAGGTAAGATTAGGCAAGATTTGGCAAGATATGACAAGGTAAGATTAAGCAAGATTTGGCAAGATATGAAAAAGTAAGATTAGGCAAGATTTGGCAAAATATGTCATGGTAAGATTTGGCAAGATTTGGTAAGATATGACAAGGTAAGATTTGGCAAGATTTGGCGAGATATGACAAGGCAAGATTAGGCATGATTTTGCAAGATATGAAAATTTAAGATTTGGCAAGATTTGGCGAGATATGACAAGGTAAGATTTGGCATGATTTGGCAAGATAGGACAAGGTAAGATTAGTCAAGATTTGGCAAGATATGAAAAAGTAAGAATAGGCAAGATTTGGCAAAATATGACAACTTAAAGGTAATGCTTGGCAAGATTTGGCAAGATATGACATGGTAAGATCAGGCAAGCTTTGGCAAGATAATACAAGGTAAGATTTGGCAAGTTTAGGCAAGATATGACAAGGTAAGATTTGGGAAGATTTGGCAAGATATGACAAGGTAAGATTCGGCAAGATTTGGCAAGATATGACAAGGTAAGATTTGGTAAGATTAGGCAAGATATGACAAGGTAAGATTAGGCAAGATTTGGTAGGATATGCCAAGGTATGATTTGGCAAGATTTGGCAAGATATGACAAGGTAATATATGGCAAGATTTGGCAAGATATGACAAGATAAGATTTGGCAAGATTTGGCAACATATGACAAGGTAAGATTAAGCAAGATTTGGTAAGATATGACAAGGTAAGATTTGGCAAGATTTGGCAAGTTATGACATGGTAAGATTTGGCAAGATTTGGCAAGATATGACAAGGTAAGATTAAGCAAGATTTGGCAAGATATGAAAAAGTAAGATTAGGTAAGATTTGGCAAGATATTACATGGTAAGACTTGGCAAGATTTGGCAAGATATGACAAGGTAAGATTAGGCAAGATTTGGCAAGATATGACAAGGTAAGATTAGGCAAGATTTGGTAAGATATGCCAAGGTAAGATTTGGCAAGATTTGGCAAGATATGACAAGGTAATATTTGACAAGATTTGGCAAGATATGACAAAATAAGATTTGAAAAGATTTGGCAAAATTAATATGACAAAGTAAGATTAAGCAAGATTTTGTAAGATATGACAAGGTAAGATTTGGCAAGATTTGGCAAGATATGACAAGGTAAGATTTGGCAAGATTTGGCTTGATATGAGAAGGTAAGATTAAGCAAGATTTGGCAAGATATAAAAAAGTAAGATTAGGCAAGATTTTGCAAGAAATTACATGGTAAGATTTGGCAAGATATGACAAGGTAAGTTTAGGAAAAACTTGGTAAGATATGAAGGTAAGATTTGGAAAGAGTAGGCAAGATATGCCAAGGTAAGATTTGGCAAGATTTGGCAAGATTTGGCGAGATATGACAAAGTAAGATTTGGCAAGATTTGGCAAGATATGATAAGGTAAGATTAAGCAAGATTTGGCAAGATATGAAAAAGTAAGATTAGGCAAGATTTGGCAAAGTATGACATGGTAAGATTAGGCAAGATTTGGCAAGATATGACAAGGTAAGATCAGGCAAGATTTGGCAAGATATGACAAGGTAAGATTTGACAAGATTAGGCAAGATATGACAAGGTAAGATTTGGCAAGATTTGGCAAGATATGACACGGTAAGATTTGACAAGATTAGGCAAGATATGACAAGGTAAGATTTGGCGAGATTTGGCAAGATATGACAAGGTGAGATTCGGCAAGATTTGGCAAGATATGACAAGGTAAGATTAGGCAAGATTTGGCAAGATATGCCAAGGTAAGATTTGGCAAGATTTTGCAAGATATGACAAGGTAATATTTGGCAAGATTTGGCAAGATATGACAAGATAAGATTTGGCAAGATTTGGTAAGATATGACAAGGTAAGATTAAGCAAGATTTTGTAAGATTTGACAAGGTAAGATTAGGCAAGATTTGGCAAGATATGACATAGTAAGATTATGCAAGATTTGGCAAGATATGAAAAAGTAAGATTAGGCAAGATTTGGCAAGATATTACATGGTAAGATTTGGCAAGATTTGGCAAGATATGACAAGATAAGATTTGGCAAGATTTGGCAAGATATGACAAGGTAATATTTGGTAAGATTTGGCACGATATGACAAGGTAAGATTAAGCAAGATTAGGCAAGCTATGACAAGGTAAGTTTAGGCAAAATTTGGTAAGATATGAAGGTAAGATTGGGCAAGAGTAGGCAAGATATGACAAGGTAAGATTTGGCAAGATTTGGCAAGATTTGGCGAGATATGACAAAGTAAGATTTGGCAAGATTTGGCAACATATGACAAGGTAAGATTAAGCAAGATTTGGCAAGATATGAAAAAGTAAGATTTAGCAAGATTTGGCAAGATATGATAAGTTAAAGGTAAGACTTGGCAAGATTTGGCAAGATATGACAAGGTAAGATCAGGCAAGATTAGGCAAGATATGACAAGGTAAGATTTGGGAAGATTAGGTAAGATATGACAAGGTAAGATTTGGTAAGATTTGGCAAGATATGACAAGATAAGATTTGGCAAGATTTGGCAAGATATGAAGGTAAGATTTGGCAAGATTTGGCAAGATATGACAAGGTAAGATTAAGCTAGATTTGGCAAGATATGACAAGGTAAGAATTGGAAAGATTTGGTAAGATATGACAAGGTAAGATTTGGCAAGATTTGGCTAGATATGACAAGGTAAGATTAAGCAAGATTTGGCAAGATATGAAAAAGTGAGATTAGGCAAGATTTGGTAAAATATGACATGGAAAGATTTGGCAAGATTTGGCAAGATATGACAAGGTAAGATTTGGCAAGATTTGGCAAGATACGACAAGGTAAGATTAGGCAAGATTTGGCAAGATATGACAATGTAAGATTTGGCAAGATTTGGCGAGATATGACAAGGTAAGATTTGGCAAGGTTTGGCAAGATATGACAAGGTAAGATTAGGCAAGATTTGGCAAGATATGACAAGGTAAGATTAGTTAAGATTTGGCAAGATATGAAAAAGTAAGAATAGGCAAGATTTGTCAAGATATGACATAGTAAGATCAGGCAAGATTTGGCAAGATATGACAATGTAAGATTTGGCAAGATTAGGCAAGACATGACAAGGTAAGATTTGGCAAGATTTGGCAAGATATGACAAGGTAAGATTCGGCAAGATTTGGCAACATATGACAAATTGAAAGTAAGATTTGGCAAGATTAGGCAAGATATGACAAGGTAAGATTAGGCAAGATTTGGTAAGATATGCCAAGGTAAGAGTTGGCAAGATTTGGCAAGATATAACAAGGTAAGATTTGGCAAGATTTAGCAAGATATGACAAGGTAAGATTAAGCAAGATTTGGAAAGATATGAAAAAGTAAGATTAGGCAAGATTTGGCAAGAAATTACATGGTAAGATTTGGCAAGATTTGGCAAGATATGACAAGGTAAGATTTGGCAAGATTTGGCAAGATATGACAATGTAAGATTAGGCAAGATTTGGCAAGATATGACAAGGTAATATTTGGTAAGATTTGGCAAGAAATGAAAAAGTAAGATTAGGCAAGATTTGGCAAGATATTACATGGTAAGATTTGGCAAGATTTGGCTTGATATGAGAAGGTAAGATTAAGCAAGATTTGGCAAGATATAAAAAAGTAAGATTAGGCAAGATTTTGCAAGAAATTACATGGTAAGATTTGGCAAGATATGACAAGGTAAGTTTAGGAAAAACTTGGTAAGATATGAAGGTAAGATTTGGAAAGAGTAGGCAAGATATGACAAGGTAAGATTTGGCAAGATTTGGCAAGATTTGGCGAGATATGACAAAGTAAGATTTGGCAAGATTTGGCAAGATATGATAAGGTAAGATTAAGCAAGATTTGGCAAGATATGAAAAAGTAAGATTAGGCAAGATTTGGCAAAGTATGACATGGTAAGATTAGGCAAGATTTGGCAAGATATGACAAGGTAAGATCAGGCAAGATTTGGCAAGATATGACAAGGTAAGATTTGATAAGATTAGGCAAGATATGACAAGGTAATATTTGGTAAGATTTGGCAAGATTTGGCAAGATATGAAGGAAAGATTAAAAGCAAGATTTGGTAAGATAAGACAAGGTAAGAATTGGAAAGATTTGGCAAGATATGACAAGGTAAGATTTGGCAAGATTTGGCAAGATATGACAAGGTAAGATTAGGCAAGATTTGGCAAGATTTGGCAAGATATGACACGGTAAGATTTGACAAGATTAGGCAAGATATGACAAGGTAAGATTTGGCAAGATTTGGCAAGATATGACAAGGTGAGATTCGGCAAGATTTGGCAAGATATGACAAGGTAAGATTAGGCAAGATTTGGCAAGATATGCCAAGGTAAGATTTGGCAAGATTTGGCAAGATATGACAAGGTAATATTTGGCAAGATTTGGCAAGATATGACAAGATAAGATTTGGCAAGATTTGGTAAGATATGACAAGGTAAGATTAAGCAAGATTTGGTAAGATATGACAAGGTAAGATTAGGCAAGATTTGGCAAGATATGACATAGTAAGATTATGCAAGATTTGGCAAGATATGAAAAAGTAAGATTAGGCAAGATTTGGCAAGATATTACATGGTAAGATTTGGCAAGATTTGGCAAGATATGACAAGATAAGATTTGGCAAGATTTGGCAAGATATGACAAGGTAATATTTGGTAAGATTTGGCACGATATGACAAGGTAAGATTAAGCAAGATTAGGCAAGCTATGACAAGGTAAGTTTAGGCAAAATTTGGTAAGATATGAAGGTAAGATTGGGCAAGAGTAGGCAAGATATGACAAGGTAAGATTTGGCAAGATTTGGCAAGATTTGGCGAGATATGACAAAGTAAGATTTGGCAAGATTTGGCAACATATGACAAGGTAAGATTAAGCAAGATTTGGCAAGATATGAAAAAGTAAGATTTAGCAAGATTTGGCAAGATATGATAAGTTAAAGGTAAGACTTGGCAAGATTTGGCAAGATATGACAAGGTAAGATCAGGCAAGATTAGGCAAGATATGACAAGGTAAGATTTGGGAAGATTAGGTAAGATATGACAAGGTAAGATTTGGTAAGATTTGGCAAGATATGACAAGATAAGATTTGGCAAGATTTGGCAAGATATGAAGGTAAGATTTGGCAAGATTTGGCAAGATATGACAAGGTAAGATTAAGCTAGATTTGGCAAGATATGACAAGGTAAGAATTGGAAAGATTTGGTAAGATATGACAAGGTAAGATTTGGCAAGATTTGGCTAGATATGACAAGGTAAGATTAAGCAAGATTTGGCAAGATATGAAAAAGTGAGATTAGGCAAGATTTGGTAAAATATGACATGGAAAGATTTGGCAAGATTTGGCAAGATATGACAAGGTAAGATTTGGCAAGATTTGGCAAGATACGACAAGGTAAGATTAGGCAAGATTTGGCAAGATATGACAATGTAAGATTTGGCAAGATTTGGCGAGATATTACAAGGTAAGATTTGGCAAGATTTGGCAAGATATGACAAGGTAAGATTAGGCAAGATTTGGCAAGATATGACAAGGTAAGATTAGTTAAGATTTGGCAAGATATGAAAAAGTAAGAATAGGCAAGATTTGTCAAGATATGACATGGTAAGATCAGGCAAGATTTGGCAAGATATGACAATGTAAGATTTGGCAAGATTAGGCAAGACATGACAAGGTAAGATATGGCAAGATTTGGCAAGATATGACAAGGTAAGATTCGGCAAGATTTGGCAAGATATGACAAATTGAAAGTAAGATTTGGCAAGATTAGGCAAGATATGACAAGGTAAGATTAGGCAAGATTTGGTAAGATATGCCAAGGTAAGAGTTGGCAAGATTTGGCAAGATATAACAAGGTAAGATTTGGCAAGATTTAGCAAGATATGACAAGGTAAGATTAAGCAAGATTTGGAAAGATATGAAAAAGTAAGATTAGGCAAGATTTGGCAAGAAATTACATGGTAAGATTTGGCAAGATTTGGCAAGATATGACAAGGTAAGATTTGGCAAGATTTGGCAAGATATGACAATGTAAGATTAGGCAAGATTTGGCAAGATATGACAAGGTAATATTTGGTAAGATTTGGCAAGAAATGACAAGGTAAGATTAAGCAAGTCTAGGCAAGATATGACAAGGTAAGTTTAGGTAAAATTTGGTAAGATATGAAGGTAAGATTTGGCAAGAGTAGGCAAGATATGACAAAGTAAGATTTGGCAAGATTTGGCAAGATTTGGCAAGATATGAAAAAGTAAGATTAGGCAAGATTTGGCAAGATATTACATGGTAAGATTTGGCAAGATTTGGCAAGATATCACAAGATTTGGCAAGATTAGGCAAGATATGACAAGGTAAGATTAGGCAAGATTTGGCAAGATTTGACAAGGTAATATTTGGCAAGATTTGGCAAGATATGACAAGGTAAGATTAAGCAAGATTAGGTAAGATATGACAAGGTAAGTTTAGGCAAGAATTGGTAAGATATGAAGGTAAGATTTGGCAAGAGTAGGCAAGATATGATAAGATAAGATTTGGCAAGATTTTGCAAGATTTGGCGAGATATGACAAAGTAAGATTTGGTAAGATTTGGCAAGATATGACAAAGGTAAGATTAAGCAAGATTTGGCAAGATATGAAAAAGTAAGATTAGGCAAGATTTGGCAAGATATGATAAGTTAAAGGTAAGACTTGGCAAGATTTGGCAAGATATGACAAGGTAAGATCAGGCAAGATTTGGCAAGATATGACAAGGTAAGATTTGGCAAGAAGGCAAGATATGACAAGGTAATATTTGGTAAGATTTGGCAAGATTTGGCAAGATATGAAGGAAAGATTAAAAGCAAGATTTGGTAAGATATGACAAGGTAAGAATTAGAAAGATTTGGCAAGATATGACAAGGTAAGATTAGGCAAGATTTGGCAAGATATGACAAGGTAAGATTAAGCAAGATTTGGCAAGATATGAAAAAGTAAGATTAGGCAAGATTTGGCAAAATATGACATGGTAAGATTTGGCAAGATTTGGTAAGATATGACAAGGTAAGATTTGGCAAGATTTGGCGAGATATGACAAGGCAAGATTAGGCATGATTTTGCAAGATATGAAAATTTAAGATTTGGCAAGATTTGGCGAGATATGACAAGGTAAGATTTGGCATGATTTGGCAAGATAGGACAAGGTAAGATTAGTCAAGATTTGGCAAGATATGAAAAAGTAAGAATAGGCAAGATTTGGCAAAATATGACAACTTAAAGGTAATGCTTGGCAAGATTTGGCAAGATATGACATGGTAAGATCAGGCAAGATTTGGCAAGATATGACAATGTAAAATTTGGCAAGATTTGGCGAGATATGACAAGGTAAGATTTGGCAAGATTTGGCAAGATATGACAAGGTAAGATTAGTCAAGATTTGGCAAGATATGAAAAAGTAAGAATAGGCAAGATTTGGCAAGATATGACAACTTAAAGGTAAGGCTTGGCAAGATTTGGCAAGATATGACATGGTAAGATCAGGCAAGATTTGGCAAGATAAGACAAGGTAAGATTTGGCAAGTGTAGGCAAGATATGACAAGGTAAGATTTGGGAAGATTTGGCAAGATTTGGCAAGATATGACAAGGTAAGATTTGGCAAGATTAGGCAAGATATGACATGGTAAGATTTGGCAAGATATGACAAGGTAAGATTAAGCAAGATTTGGCAAGATATGACAAGGTAAGATTAGGCAAGATGTGGCAAGATATGACAAGGAAATATTTGGTAAGATTTGGCAAGATATGACAAGGTAATATTTGGTAAGATTTGGCAAGATATGACAAGGTAAGATTAAGCAAGATTAGGCAAGCTATGACAAGGTAAGTTTAGGCAAAATTTGGTAAGATATGAAGGTAAGATTGGGCAAGAGTAGGCAAGATATGACAAGGTAAGATTTGGCAAGATTAAGTAAGATTTGGCGAGATATGACAAAGTAAGATTTGGCAAGATTTGGCAAGATATGACAAGGTAAGATTAAGCAAGATTTGGCAAGATATGAAAAGTAAGATTTGGCAAGATTTGGCAAGATATGATAAGTTAAAGCTAAGACTTGGCAAGATTTGGCAACATATGACAAGGTAAGATCAGGCAAGATTTGGCAAGATATGACAAGGTAAGATTTGGCAAGATTAGGTAAGATATGACAAGGTAATATTTGGCAAGATTTGGCAAGATATGACAAGATAAGATTTGGCAAGATTTGGCAAGGTATGAAGGTAAGATTATAAGCAAGATTTGGTAAGATATGACAAGGTAAGAATTGGAAAGATTTGGTATGATATGACAAGGTAAGATTTACCAAGATTTGGCTAGATATGATAAGGTAAGATTAAGCAAGATTTGGCAAGATATGACAAGGTAAGATTTGGCAAGATTTGGCAAGATACGACAAGGTAAGATTAGGCAAGATTTGGCAAGATATGAAAAAGTAAGATTAGGCAAGATTTGGCAAGATATGACAAGGTAAGATTTGGCAAGATTTGGCAAGATATGACAAGGTAAGATTCGGCAAGATTTGGCAAGATATGACAAATTGAAAGTAAGATATGGCAAGATTAGGCAAGATATGACAAGGTAAGATTGGGCAAGATTTGGTAAGATATGCCAAGGTAAGAGTTGGCAAGATTTGGCAAGATATGACAAGGTAAGATTTGGCTAGATTTGGCAAGATATGACAAGGTAAGATTAAGCAAGATTTGGCAAGATATGAAAAAGTAAGACTTGGCAAGATTTGGCAAGATATGACATGGTAAGATCAGGCAAGATTTGGCAAGATATGACAAGGTAAGATTTGGCAAGATTAGGCAAGATATGACAAGGTAATATTTGGCAAGATTTGGCAAGATATGACAAGATAAGATTTGGCAAGATTTGGCAAGATATGAAGGTAAGATTATAAGCAAGATTTGGTGAGATATGACAAGGTAAGAATTGGAAACATTTGGTAAGATATGACAAGGTAAGATTAACCAAGATTTGGCTAGATATGACAAGGTAAGATTAAGCAAGATTTGGCAAGATATGAAAAAGTAAGATTAGGCAAGATTTGGCAAAGTATGACATGGTAAGATTTGGCAAGATTTGGCAAGATATGACAAGGTAAGATTTGGCAAGATTTGGCGAGATATGACAAGGTAAAATTTGGCAAGATTTGGCAAGATATGACAAGGTAAGATTAGGCAAGATTTGGCAAGATATGACAAGGTAAGATTAGTTAAGATTTGGCAAGATATGAAAAAGTAAGAATAGGCAAGATTTGGCCAGATATGACAACTTTAAGGTAAGGCTTGGCAAGATTTGTCAAGATATGACATGGTAAGATTTGGCAAGATTTGGCAAGATATGACAAGGTAAGATTTGGCAAGATTAGGCAAGACATGACAAGGTAAGATTTGGCAAGATTTGGCAAGATATGACAAGGTAAGATTCGGCAAGATTTGGCAAGATATGACAATTTGAAAGTAAGATTTGGCAAGATTAGGCAAGATATGACAAGGTAAGATTAGGCAAGATTTGGTAAGATATGCCAAGGTAAGAGTTGGCAAGATTTGGCAAGATATGACAAGGTAAGATTTGGCAAGATTTAGCAAGATATGACAAGGTAAGATTAAGCAAGATTTGGCAAGATATGAAAAAGTAAGATTAGGCAAGATTTGGCAAGAAATTACATGGTAAGATTTGGCAAGATTTGGCAAGATATGACAAGGTAATATTTGGCAAGATTTGGCAAGATATGACAATGTAAGATTAGGCAAGATTTGGCAAGATATGACAAGGTAATATTTGGTAAGATTTGGCAAGAAATGACAAGGTAAGATTAAGCAAGTCTAGGCAAGATATGACAAGGTAAGTTTAGGTAAAATTCGGTAAGATATGAAGGTAAGATTTGGCAAGAGTAGGCAAGATATGACAAAGTAAGATTTGGCAAGATTTGGCAAGATTTGGCAAGATATGAAAAAGTAAGATTAGGCAAGATTTGGCAAGATATTACATGGTAAGATTTGGCAAGATTTGGCAAGATATGACAAGATTTGGCAAGATTAGGCAAGATATGACAAGGGAAGATTAGGCAAGATTTGGCAAGATATGACAAGGTAAGATTAGGCAAGATTTGGCAAGATTTGACAAGGTAATATTTGGCAAGATTTGGCAAGATATGACAAGGTAAGATTAAGCAAGATTAAGTAAGATATGACAAGGTAAGATTAGGCAAGAATTGGTAAGATATGAAGGTAAGATTTGACAAGAGAAGGCAAGATATGATAAGATAAGATTTGGCAAGATTTTACAAGATTTGGCGAGATATGACAAAGTAAGATTTGGTAAGATTTGGCAAGATATGACAAAGGTAAGATTAAGCAAGATTTGGCAAGATATGAAAAAGTAAGATTAGGCAAGATTTAGCAAGATATGATAAGTTAAAGGTAAGACTTGGCAAGATTTGGCAAGATATGACAAGGTAAGATCAGGCAAGATTTGGCAAGATATGACAAGGTAAGATTTGGCAAGAAGGCAAGATATGACAAGGTAATATTTGGTAAGATTTGGCAAGATTTGGCAAGATATTAAGGAAAGATTAAAAGCAAGATTTGGTAAGATATGACAAGGTAAGAATTGGAAAGATTTGGCAAGATATGACAAGGTAATATTTGGCAAGATTTGGCAAGATATGACAAGATAAGATTTGGCAAGATTTGGCAAGGTATGAAGGTAAGATTATAAGCAAGATTTGGTAAGATATGACAAGGTAAGAATTGGAAAGATTTGGTAAGATATGACAAGGTAAGATTTACCAAGATTTGGCTAGATATGATAAGGTAAGATTAAGCAAGATTTGGCAAGATATGACAAGGTAAGATTTGGCAAGATTTGGCAAGATACGACAAGGTAAGATTAGGCAAGATTTGGCAAGATATGAAAAAGTAAGATTAGGCAAGATTTGGCAAGATATGACAAGGTAAGATTTGGCAAGATTTGGCAAGATATGACAAGGTAAGATTCGGCAAGATTTGGCAAGATATGACAAATTGAAAGTAAGATATGGCAAGATTAGGCAAGATATGACAAGGTAAGATTGGGCAAGATTTGGTAAGATATGCCAAGGTAAGAGTTGGCAAGATTTGGCAAGATATGACAAGGTAAGATTTGGCTAGATTTGGCAAGATATGACAAGGTAAGATTAAGCAAGATTTGGCAAGATATGAAAAGGTAAGACTTGGCAAGATTTGGCAAGATATGACATGGTAAGATCAGGCAAGATTTGGCAAGATATGACAAGGTAAGATTTGGCAAGATTAGGTAAGATATGACAAGGTAATATTTGGCAAGATTTGGCAAGATATGACAAGATAAGATTTGGCAAGATTTGGCAAGATATGAAGGTAAGATTATAAGCAAGATTTGGTGAGATATGACAAGGTAAGAATTGGAAACATTTGGTAAGATATGACAAGGTAAGATTAACCAAGATTTGGCTAGATATGACAAGGTAAGATTAAGCAAGATTTGGCAAGATATGAAAAAGTAAGAATAGGCAAGATTTGGCCAGATATGACAACTTTAAGGTAAGGCTTGGCAAGATTTGTCAAGATATGACATGGTAAGATTTGGCAAGATTTGGCAAGATATGACAAGGTAAGATTTGGCAAGATTAGGCAAGACATGACAAGGTAAGATTTGGCAAGATTTGGCAAGATATGACAAGGTAAGATTCGGCAAGATTTGGCAAGATATGACAAATTGAAAGTAAGATTTGGCAAGATTAGGCAAGATATGACAAGGTAAGATTAGGCAAGATTTGGTAAGATATGCCAAGGTAAGAGTTGGCAAGATTTGGCAAGATATGACAAGGTAAGATTTGGCAAGATTTAGCAAGATATGACAAGGTAAGATTAAGCAAGATTTGGCAAGATATGAAAAAGTAAGATTAGGCAAGATTTGGCAAGAAATTACATGGTAAGATTTGGCAAGATTTGGCAAGATATGACAAGGTAAGATTTGGCAAGATTTTGCAAGATATGACAATGTAAGATTAGGCAAGATTTGGCAAGATATGACAAGGTAATATTTGGTAAGATTTGGCAAGAAATGACAAGGTAAGATTAAGCAAGTCTAGGCAAGATATGACAAGGTAAGTTTAGGTAAAATTTGGTAAGATATGAAGGTAAGATTTGGCAAGAGTAGGCAAGATATGACAAAGTAAGATTTGGCAAGATTTGGCAAGATTTGGCAAGATATGAAAAAGTAAGATTAGGCAAGATTTGGCAAGATATTACATGGTAAGATTTGGCAAGATTTGGCAAGATATGACAAGATTTGGCAAGATTAGGCAAGATATGACAAGGGAAGATTAGGCAAGATTTGGCAAGATATGACAAGGTAAGATTAGGCAAGATTTGGCAAGATTTGACAAGGTAATATTTGGCAAGATTTGGCAAGATATGACAAGGTAAGATTAAGCAAGATTAAGTAAGATATGACAAGGTAAGATTAGGCAAGAATTGGTAAGATATGAAGGTAAGATTTGACAAGAGTAGGCAAGATATGATAAGATAAGATTTGGCAAGATTTTACAAGATTTGGCGAGATATGACAAAGTAAGATTTGGTAAGATTTGGCAAGATATGACAAAGGTAAGATTAAGCAAGATTTGGCAAGATATGAAAAAGTAAGATTAGGCAAGATTTAGCAAGATATGATAAGTTAAAGGTAAGACTTGGCAAGATTTGGCAAGATATGACAAGGTAAGATCAGGCAAGATTTGGCAAGATATGAGAAGGTAAGATTTGGCAAGAAGGCAAGATATGACAAGGTAATATTTGGTAAGATTTGGCAAGATTTGGCAAGATATGAAGGAAAGATTAAAAGCAAGATTTGGTAAGATATGACAAGGTAATAATTGGAAAGATTTGGCAAGATATGACAAGGTAAGATTAGGCAAGATTTGGCAAGATATGACAAGGTAAGATTAAGCAAGATTTGGCAAGATATGAAAAAGTAAGATTAGGCAAGATTTGGCAAAATATGACATAGTAAGATTTGGCAAGATTTGGTAAGATATGACAAGGTAAGATTTGGCAAGATTTGGCGAGATATGACAAGGTAAGATTAGGCATGATTTTGCAAGATATGAAAATTTAAGATTTGGCAAGATTTGGCGAGATATGACAAAGTAAGATTTGGCCTGATTTGGCAAGATAGGACAAGGTAAGATTAGTCAAGATTTGGCAAGATATGAAAAAGTAAGAATAGGCAAGATTTGGCAAAATATGACAACTTAAAGGTAAGGCTTGGCAAGATTTGGCAAGATATGACATGGTAAGATCAGGCAAGCTTTGGCAAGATAAGACAAGGTAAGATTTGGCAAGTTTAAGCAAGATATGACAAGGTAAGATTTGGGAAGATTTGGCAAGATATGACAAGGTAAGATTCGGCAAGATTTGGCAAGATATGACAAGGTAAGATTTGGTAAGATTAGGCAAGATATGACAAGGTAAGATTAGGCAAGATTTGGTAAGATATGCCAAGGTATGATTTGGCAAGATTTGGCAAGATATGACAAGGTAGTATATGGCAAGATTTGGCAAGATATGACAAGATAAGATTTGGCAAGATTTGGCAACATATGACAAGGTAAGATTAAGCAAGATTTGGTAAGATATGACAAGGTAAGATTTGGCAAGATTTGGCAAGATATGAAATGGTAAGATTTGGGAAGATTTGGCAAGATATGACAAGGTAAGATTCGGCAAGATTTGGCAAGATATGACAAGGTAAGATTTGGTAAGATTTGGCAAGATATGACAAGGTAAGATTAGGCAAGATTTGGTAAGATATGCCAAGGTATGATTTGGCAAGATTTGGCAAGATATGACAAGGTAATATATGGCAAGATTTGGCAAGATATGACAAGATAAGATTTGGCAAGATTTGGCAACATATGACAAGGTAAGATTAAGCAAGATTTGGTAAGATATGACAAGGTAAGATTTGGCAAGATTTGGCAAGATATGACATGGTAAGATTTGGCAAGATTTGGCAAGATATGACAAGGTAAGATTAAGCAAGATTTGGCAAGATATGAAAAAGTAAGATTAGGTAAGATTTGGCAAGATATTACATGGTAAGACTTGGCAAGATTTGGCAAGATATGACAAGGTAAGATTTGGCAAGATTTGGCAAGATATGACAAGGTAAGATTAGGCAAGATTTGGTAAGATATGCCAAGGTAAGATTTGGCAAGATTTAGCAAGATATGACAAGGTAATATTTGGCAAGATTTGGCAAGATATGACAAAATAAGATTTGGAAAGATTTGGCAAATATGACAAAGTAAGATTAAGCAAGATTTGGTAAGATATGACAAGATAAGATTTGGCAAGATTTGGCAAGATATGACAAGGTAAGATTTGGCAAGATTTGGCTTGATATGAGAAGGTAAGATTAAGCAAGATTTGGCAAGATATGAAAAAGTAAGATTAGGCAAGATTTTGCAAGAAATTACATGGTAAGATTTGGCAAGATATGACAAGGTAAGTTTAGGAAAAACTTGGTAAGATATGAAGGTAAGATTTGGAAAGAGTAGGAAAGATATGACAAGGTAAGATTTGGCAAGATTTGGCAAGATTTGGCGAGATATGACAAAGTAAGATTTGGCAAGATTTGGCAAGATATGATAAGGTAAGATTAAGCAAGATTTGACAAGATATGAAAAAGTAAGATTAGGCAAGATTTGGCAAAGTATGACATGGTAAGATTTGGCAAGATTTGGCAAGATATGACAAGGTAAGATCAGGCAAGATTTGGCAAGATATGACAAGGTAAGATTTGACAAGATTAGGCAAGATATGACAAGGTAAGATTTGGCAAGATTTGGCAAGATATGACAAGGTAAGATTTGACAAGATTAGGCAAGATATGACAAGGTAAGATTTGGCAAGATTTGGCAAGATATGACAAGGTGAGATTCGGCAAGATTTGGCAAGATATGACAAGGTAAGATTAGGCAAGATTTGGCAAGATATGCCAAGGTAAGATTTGGCAAGATTTGGCAAGATATGACAAGATAATATTTGGCAAGATTTGGCAAGATATGAAAAGATAAGATTTGGCAAGATTTGTCAAGATATGACAAGGTAAGATTAAGCAAGAATTGGTAAGATATGACAAGGTAAGATTAGGCAAGATTTGGCAAGATATGACATAGTAAGATTATGCAAGATTTGGCAAGATATGAAAAAGTAAGATTAGGCAAGATTTGGCAAGATATTACATGGTAAGATTTGGCAAGATTTGGCAAGATATGACAAGATAAGATTTGGCAAGATTTGGCAAGATATGACAAGGTAATATTTGGTAAGATTTGGCACGATATGACAAGGTAAGATTAAGCAAGATTAGGCAAGCTATGACAAGGTAAGTTTAGGCAAAATTTGGTAAGATATGAAGGTAAGATTTGGCAAGAGTAGGCAAGATATGACAAGGTAAGATTTGGCAAGATTTGGCAAGATTTGGCGAGATATGACAAAGTAAGATTTGGCAAGATTTGGCAACATATGACAAGGTAAGATTAAGCAAGATTTGGCAAGATATGAAAAAGTAAGATTTAGCAAGATTTGGCAAGATATGATAAGTTAAAGGTAAGACTTGGCAAGATTTGGCAAGATATGACAAGGTAAGATCAGGCAAGATTTGGCAAGATATGACAAGGTAAGATTTGGGAAGATTAGGTAAGATATGACAAGGTAAGATTTGGTAAGATTTGGCAAGATATGACAAGATAAGATTTGGCAAGATTTGGCAAGATATGAAGGTAAGATTTGGCAAGATTTGGCAAGATATGACAAGGTAAGATTAAGCTAGATTTGGCAAGATATGACAAGGTAAGAATTGGAAAGATTTGGTAAGATATGACAAGGTAAGATTTGGCAAGATTTGGCTAGATATGACAAAGGTAAGATTAAGCAAGATTTGGCAAGATATGAAAAAGTGAGATTAGGCAAGATTTGGTAAAATATGACATGGAAAGATTTGGCAAGATTTGGCAAGATATGACAAGGTAAGATTTGGCAAGATTTGGCAAGATACGACAAGGTAAGATTAGGCAAGATTTGGCAAGATATGACAATGTAAGATTTGGCAAGATTTGGCGAGATATTACAAGGTAAGATTTGGCAAGATTTGGCAAGATATGACAAGGTAAGATTAGGCAAGATTTGGCAAGATATGAAAAAGTAAGAATAGGCAAGATTTGGCCAGATATGACAACTTAAAGGTAAGGCTTGGCAAGATTTGGCAAGATATGACAAGGTAAGATCAGGCAAGATTTGGCAAGATATGACAAGGTAAGATTTGGCAAGATTTGGCAAGATATGACAAGGTAAGATTTGGGAAGATTTGGCAAGATATGACAAGGTAAGATTAAGCTAGATTTGGCAAGATATGAAAAAGTAAGATTAGGCAAGATTTGGCAAGATATGACAAGGTAAGATTCGGCAAGATTTGGCAAGATATGACAAGGTAAGATTAGGCAAGATTTGACAAGATATGACAAGGTAATATTTGGTAAGATTTGGTAAGATATGACAAGGTAAGATTTGGCAAGATTTGGCAAGATATGACAAGGTAAGTTTTGGCAATATTTGGTAAGATATGAAGGTAAGAATTGGAAAGAGTAGGCAAGATATGACAAGGTAAGATTTGGCAAGATTTGCAAGATTTGGCGAGATATGACAAAGTAAGATTTGGCAAGATTTGGCAAGATATGACAAGGTAAGATTAAGCAAGATTTGGCAAGATGTGAAAAAGTAAGATTAGGCAAGATTTGGCAAAATATGACATGGTAAGATTTGGCAAGATTTGGCAAGATATGACAAGGTAAGATTTGGCAAGATTTGGCAAGATATGACAAGGTAAGATTAGGCAAGATTTGGCAACATATGACAATGTAAGATTTGGCAAAATTTGGCAAGATATGACAAGGTAAGATTTGGCAAAATTTGGCAAGATATGACAATGTAAGATTAGTCAAGATTTGGCAAGATATGAAAAAGTAAGAATAGGCAAGATTTGGTAAGATATGACAAGGTAAGATTAGGCAAGATTTGGCAAGTTTTGACAAGGTAAGATTATGCAAGATTTGGCAAGATATGATAAGCTAAGATTTGACAAGATTTTGCAAGATATGACAAGGTAAGATTAGGCAAGATTTGGCAAGATATGACAAGTTAAGATTTGGCAAGAGTAGGCAAGATATGACAAGGTAAGATTTGGCAAGATTTGCAAGATTTGGCGAGATATGACAAAGTAAGATTTGGCATGATTTGGCAAGATATGACAAGGTAAGATTAAGCAAGATTTGGCAAGATATGAAAAAGTAAGATTAGGCAAGATTTGGCAAAATATGACATGGTAAGATTTGGCAAGATTTGGCAAGATATGACAAGGTAAGATTTGGCAAGATTTGGCAAGATATGACAAGGTAAGATTAGGCAAGATTTGGCAACATATGATAATGTAAGATTTGGCAAGATTTGGCGAGATATGACAAGGTAAGATTTGGCAAAACTTGGCAAGATATGACAAGGTAAGATTAGTCAAGATTTGGCAAGATATGAAAATGGAAGAATAGGCAAGATTTGGCAAAATATGACAACTTAAAGGTAAGGCTTGGCATGATTTGGCAAGATATGACAAGGTAAGATCAGGCAAGATTTGGCAAGATATGATAAGCTAAGATTTGACAAGATTAGGCAAGATATGACAAGGTAAGATTCGGCAAGATTTGGCAAGATATGACAAGGTAAGATTAGGCAAGATTTGGCAAGATATGCCAAGGTAAGATTTGGCAAGATTTGGCAAGATATGACAAGAAAATATTTGGCAAGATTTTGGCAAGATATGACAAGATAAGATTTGGCAAGATTTGACAAGATATGACAAGGTAAGATTAAGCAAGATTTGGTAAGATATGACAAGGTAAGATTAGGCAAGATTTGGCAAGTTTTGACAAGGTAAGATTATGCAAGATTTGGCAAGATATTACATGGTAAGATTATGCAAGATTTGGCAAGATATTATAAGGTAAGATTTGGCAAGATTTGGCAAGATATGACAAGATAAGATTTGGCAAGATTTGGCAAGATATGACAAGGTAAGATTAGGCAAGATTTGGCAAGATATGACAAGGTAAGATTTGGTAAGATTTGGCAAGATATGACAAGTTAAGATTAAGCAAGATTAGGCAAGCTATGACAAGGTACGTTTAGGCAAAATTTGGTAAGATATGAAGGTAATATTTGGCTAGAGTAGGCAAGATATGACAAGGTAAGATTTGGCAAGATTAAGCAAGATTTTGCGAGATATGACAAAGTAAGATTTGGCAAGATTTGGCAAGATATGACAAGGTAAGATGAAGCAAGATTTGGCAAGATATGAAAAAGTAAGATTTGGCAAGATTTGGCAAGATATGATAAGTTAAAGGTAAGATTTGGCAAGATTAAGCAAGATTTGGCGAGATATTACAAAGTAAGATTAGGCAAGATTTGGCAAGATATGACAAGGTAATATTTGGTAAGATTTGGCAAGATATGACAAGGTAAGATTAAGCAAGTTTAGGCAAGGTATGACAAGGTAAGTTTAGGAAAAACTTGGTTAGATATGAAGGTAAGATTTGGCAAGAGTAGGGAAGATATGACAAGGTAAGATTTGGCAAGATTTGGCAAGATTTGGCGAGATATGACAAAGTAAGATTTGGCAAGATTTGGCAAGATATGACAAGGTAAGATTAAGCAAGATTTGGCAAGATATGAAAAAGTAAGATTAGGCAAGATTTGGCAAAGTATGACATGGTAAGATTTGGCAAGATTTGGCAAGATATGACAAGGTAAGATTAGGCAAGATTTGGCAAGATATGACAAGGTACGATTAGGCAAGATTTGGCAAGATATGACAATGTAAGATTTGGCAAGATTTGGCGAGATATGACAAGGTAAGATTTGGGAAGATTAGGTAAGATATGACAAGGTAAGATTTGGTAAGATTTGGCAAGATATGACAAGATAAGATTTGGCAAGATTTGGCAAGATATGAAGGTAAGATTTGGCAAGATTTGGCAAGATATGACAAGGTAAGATTAAGCTAGATTTGGCAAGATATGACAAGGTAAGAATTGGAAAGATTTGGTAAGATATGACAAGGTAAGATTTGGCAAGATTTGGCTAGATATGACAAGGTAAGATTAAGCAAGATTTGGCAAGATATGAAAAAGTGAGATTAGGCAAGATTTGGTAAAATATGATAAGTTAAAGGTAAGACTTGGCAAGATTTGGCAAGATATGACAAGGTAAGATCAGGCAAGATTTGGCAAGATATGACAAGGTAAGATTTGGGAAGATTAGGTAAGATATGACAAGGTAAGATTTGGTAAGATTTGGCAAGATATGACAAGATAAGATTTGGCAAGATTTGGCAAGATATGAAGGTAAGATTTGGCAAGATTTGGCAAGATATGACAAGGTAAGATTAAGCTAGATTTGGCAAGATATGACAAGGTAAGAATTGGAAAGATTTGGTAAGATATGACAAGGTAAGATTTGGCAAGATTTGGCTAGATATGACAAGGTAAGATTAAGCAAGATTTGGCAAGATATGAAAAAGTGAGATTAGGCAAGATTTGGTAAAATATGACATGGAAAGATTTGGCAAGATTTGGCAAGATATGACAAGGTAAGATTTGGCAAGATTTGGCAAGATACGACAAGGTAAGATTAGGCAAGATTTGGCAAGATATGACAATGTAAGATTTGGCAAGATTTGGCGAGATATTACAAGGTAAGATTTGGCAAGATTTGGCAAGATATGACAAGGTAAGATTAGGCAAGATTTGGCAAGATATGAAAAAGTAAGAATAGGCAAGATTTGGCCAGATATGACAACTTAAAGGTAAGGCTTGGCAAGATTTGGCAAGATATGACAAGGTAAGATCAGGCAAGATTTGGCAAGATATGACAAGGTAAGATTTGGCAAGATTTGGCAAGATATGACAAGGTAAGATTTGGGAAGATTTGGCAAGATATGACAAGGTAAGATTAAGCTAGATTTGGCAAGATATGAAAAAGTAAGATTAGGCAAGATTTGGCAAGATATGACAAGGTAAGATTCGGCAAGATTTGGCAAGATATGACAAGGTAAGATTAGGCAAGATTTGACAAGATATGACAAGGTAATATTTGGTAAGATTTGGTAAGATATGACAAGGTAAGATTTGGCAAGATTTGGCAAGATATGACAAGGTAAGTTTTGGCAATATTTGGTAAGATATGAAGGTAAGAATTGGAAAGAGTAGGCAAGATATGACAAGGTAAGATTTGGCAAGATTTGCAAGATTTGGCGAGATATGACAAAGTAAGATTTGGCAAGATTTGGCAAGATATGACAAGGTAAGATTAAGCAAGATTTGGCAAGATGTGAAAAAGTAAGATTAGGCAAGATTTGGCAAAATATGACATGGTAAGATTTGGCAAGATTTGGCAAGATATGACAAGGTAAGATTTGGCAAGATTTGGCAAGATATGACAAGGTAAGATTAGGCAAGATTTGGCAACATATGACAATGTAAGATTTGGCAAGATTTGGCAAGATATGACAAGGTAAGATTTGGCAAAATTTGGCAAGATATGACAATGTAAGATTAGTCAAGATTTGGCAAGATATGAAAAAGTAAGAATAGGCAAGATTTGGTAAGATATGACAAGGTAAGATTAGGCAAGATTTGGCAAGTTTTGACAAGGTAAGATTATGCAAGATTTGGCAAGATATGATAAGCTAAGATTTGACAAGATTTTGCAAGATATGACAAGGTAAGATTAGGCAAGATTTGGCAAGATATGACAAGTTAAGATTTGGCAAGAGTAGGCAAGATATGACAAGGTAAGATTTGGCAAGATTTGCAAGATTTGGCGAGATATGACAAAGTAAGATTTGGCATGATTTGGCAAGATATGACAAGGTAAGATTAAGCAAGATTTGGCAAGATATGAAAAAGTAAGATTAGGCAAGATTTGGCAAAATATGACATGGTAAGATTTGGCAAGATTTGGCAAGATATGACAAGGTAAGATTTGGCAAGATTTGGCAAGATATGACAAGGTAAGATTAGGCAAGATTTGGCAACATATGATAATGTAAGATTTGGCAAGATTTGGCGAGATATGACAAGGTAAGATTTGGCAAAACTTGGCAAGATATGACAAGGTAAGATTAGTCAAGATTTGGCAAGATATGAAAATGGAAGAATAGGCAAGATTTGGCAAAATATGACAACTTAAAGGTAAGGCTTGGCATGATTTGGCAAGATATGACAAGGTAAGATCAGGCAAGATTTGGCAAGATATGATAAGCTAAGATTTGACAAGATTAGGCAAGATATGACAAGGTAAGATTCGGCAAGATTTGGCAAGATATGACAAGGTAAGATTAGGCAAGATTTGGCAAGATATGCCAAGGTAAGATTTGGCAAGATTTGGCAAGATATGACAAGAAAATATTTGGCAAGATTTTGGCAAGATATGACAAGATAAGATTTGGCAAGATTTGACAAGATATGACAAGGTAAGATTAAGCAAGATTTGGTAAGATATGACAAGGTAAGATTAGGCAAGATTTGGCAAGTTTTGACAAGGTAAGATTATGCAAGATTTGGCAAGATATTACATGGTAAGATTATGCAAGATTTGGCAAGATATTATAAGGTAAGATTTGGCAAGATTTGGCAAGATATGACAAGATAAGATTTGGCAAGATTTGGCAAGATATGACAAGGTAAGATTAGGCAAGATTTGGCAAGATATGACAAGGTAAGATTTGGTAAGATTTGGCAAGATATGACAAGTTAAGATTAAGCAAGATTAGGCAAGCTATGACAAGGTACGTTTAGGCAAAATTTGGTAAGATATGAAGGTAATATTTGGCTAGAGTAGGCAAGATATGACAAGGTAAGATTTGGCAAGATTAAGCAAGATTTTGCGAGATATGACAAAGTAAGATTTGGCAAGATTTGGCAAGATATGACAAGGTAAGATGAAGCAAGATTTGGCAAGATATGAAAAAGTAAGATTTGGCAAGATTTGGCAAGATATGATAAGTTAAAGGTAAGATTTGGCAAGATTAAGCAAGATTTGGCGAGATATTACAAAGTAAGATTAGGCAAGATTTGGCAAGATATGACAAGGTAATATTTGGTAAGATTTGGCAAGATATGACAAGGTAAGATTAAGCAAGTTTAGGCAAGGTATGACAAGGTAAGTTTAGGAAAAACTTGGTTAGATATGAAGGTAAAATTTGGCAAGAGTAGGGAAGATATGACAAGGTAAGATTTGGCAAGATTTGGCAAGATTTGGCGAGATATGACAAAGTAAGATTTGGCAAGATTTGGCAAGATATGACAAGGTAAGATTAAGCAAGATTTGGCAAGATATGAAAAAGTAAGATTAGGCAAGATTTGGCAAAGTATGACATGGTAAGATTTGGCAAGATTTGGCAAGATATGACAAGGTAAGATTAGGCAAGATTTGGCAAGATATGACAAGGTACGATTAGGCAAGATTTGGCAAGATATGACAATGTAAGATTTGGCAAGATTTGGCGAGATATGACAAGGTAAGATTTGGCAAAATTTGGCAAGATATGACAAGGTAGGATTAGTCAAGATTTCGCAACTTATGACAACTTAAAGGTAAGGCTTGGCAAGATTTGCCAAGATATGACAAGGTAAGATCAGGCAAGATTTGGCAAGGTATGACAAGGTAAGATTTGACAAGATTAGGCAAGATATGACAAGGTAAGATTTGGCAAGATTTGGCAAGATATGACAAGGTAAGATTAGGCAAGATTTGGCCAGATATGACAAGGCAAGATTAGGCAAGATTTGGTAAGATATGCCAAGGTAAGATTTGGTAAGATTTGGCAAGATATGACAAGGTAAGATTAAGCAAGATTTTGCAAGATATGAAAAAGTAAGATTAGGCAAGATTTGGCAAAGTATGACATGGTAAGATTTGGCAAGATTTGGCAAGATATGACAAGGTAAGATTTGGCAAGATTTGGCAAGATATGACAAGGTAAGATTAGTCAACATTTGGCAAGATATGACAACTTAAAGGTAAGGCTTGGCAAGATTTGGCAAGATATGACAAGGTAAGATCAGGCAAGATTTGGCAAGGTATGACAAGGTAAGATTTGACAAGATTAGGCAAGATATGACAAGGTAAGATTGGCAAAATTAGGCAAGAAATGACAAGGTAAGATTCGGCAAGATTTGGCAAGATATGACAAGGTAAGATCAGGCAAGATTTGGTAAGATATGCCAAGGTAAGATTTGGCAAGATTTGGCAAGATATGACAAGGTAATATTTGGAAAGATTTGGCAAGATATGACAAGATAAAATTTGGCAAGATTTGGCAAAATATGACAAGGTAAGATTAAGCAAGATTTGGTAAGATATGACAAGGTAAGATTAGGCAAGATTTGGCAAGATATGACATGGTAGGATTATGCAAGATTTGGCAAGATATGAAAAAGTAAGATTAGGCAAGATTTGGCAAGATATTACATGGTAAGATTTGGCAAGATTTGGCAAGATATGACAAGATAAGATTTGGCAAGATTTGGCAAGATATGACAAGGTAAGATTAGGCAAGATTTGGCAAGATATGACAAGGTAATATTTGGTAATATTTGGCAAGATATGACAAGGTAAGATTAAGCAAGATTATGCAAGCTATGACAAGGTAAGTTTAGGCAAAATTTGGTAAGATATGAAGGTAAGATTTGGCAAGAGTAGGCAAGATATGACAAGGTAAGATTTGGCAAGATTTGGCAAGATTTGGCGAGATATGACAAAGTAAGATTTGGCAAGATTTGGCAAGATATGACAAGGTAAGATTTGGCAAGATTTGGCAAGATATGACAAGGTAAGATTAGTCAAGATTTGGCAAGATATGACAACTTAAAGGTAAGGCTTGGCAAGATTTGGCAAGATATGACAAGGTAAGATCAGGCAAGATTTGGCAAGGTATGACAAGGTAAGATTTGACAAGATTAGGCAAGATATGACAAGGTATGATTGGCAAAATTTGGCAAGAAATGACAAGGTAAGATTCGGCAAGATTTGGCAAGATATGACAAGGTAAGATCAGGCAAGATTTGGTAAGATATGCCAAGGTAAGATTTGGCAAGATTTGGCAAGATATGACAAGGTAATATTTGGCAAGATTTGGCAAGATATGACAAGATAAAATTTGGCAAGATTTGGCAAAATATGACAAGGTAAGATTAAGCAAGATTTGGTAAGATATGACAAGGTAAGATTAGGCAAGATTTGGCAAGATATGACATGGTAAGATTATGCAAGATTTGGCAAGATATGAAAAAGTAAGATTAGGCAAGATTTGGCAAGATATTACATGGTAAGATTTGGCAAGATTTGGCAAGATATGACAAGATAAGATTTGGCAAGATTTGGCAAGATATGACAAGGTAAGATTAGGCAAGATTTGGCAAGATATGACAAGGTAATATTTGGTAAGATTTGGCAAGATATGACAAGGTAAGATTAAGCAAGATTATGCAAGCTATGACAAGGTAAGTTTAGGCAAAATTTGGTAAGATATGAAGGTAAGATTTGGCAAGAGTAGGCAAGATATGACAAGGTAAGATTTGGCAAGATTTTGCAAGATTTGGCGAGATATGACAAAGTAAGATTTGGCAAGATTTGGCAAGATATGACAAGGTAAGATTAAGCAAGATTTGGCAAGATATGAAAAAGTAAGATTTGGTAAGATTTGGCAAGATATGATAAGTTAAAGGTAAGACTTGGCAAGATTTGGCAAGATATGACAAGGTAAGATCAGGCAAGATTTGGCAAGATATGACAAGGTAAGATTTGGCAAGATTAGGTAAGATATGACAAGGTAATATTTGGCAAGATTTGGCAAGATATGACAAGATAAGATTTGGCAAGATTTGGCAAGATATGACAATGTAAGATTTGGCAAGATTTGTCGAGATATGACATGGTAAGATTAGGCAAGATTTGGCAAGATATGACAAGTTAAGATTAGTCAAGATTTGGCAAGATGTGAAAAAGTAAGAATAGGCAAAATTTGGTCAGGTATGACAACTTAAAGGTAAGTCTTGGCAAGATTTGGCAAGATATGACAAGGTAAGATCAGGCAAGATTTGGCAAGATATGACAAGGTAAGATTTAGCAAGATTAGGCAAGATATGACAAGGTAAGATTTGGCAAGATTTGGCAAGATATGACAAGGTAAGATTAAGCAAGATTTGGCAAGATATGAAAAAGTAAGATTAGGCAAGATTTGGCAAGATATGACAAGGTAAGATTTGGCAAGATTTGGCAAGATATGACAGGGTAAGATTAGGCAAGATTTGGCAAGATATGACAAGGTAATATTTGGTAAGATTTGGCAAGATATGACAAGGTAATATTTGGTAAGATCTGGCAATATATGACAAGATAAGATTTGGCAAGATTTGGTAAGATATGATAAGGTAATATTTGGCAAGATCTGGCAATATATGACAAGATAAGATTTGGCAAGATTTGGCAAGATATCACAAGGTAAGATTTGGCAAGATTAGGCAAGATATGGCAATGTAAGATTTGGCAAGATTTGGCAAGATTTGGTAAGATATGACAAGGTAAGATTCGGAAACATTTTGTAAGATATGATAAGGTAAGATTAGGCAAGATTTGGAAAGATATGACAAGGTAAGATTTGGAAAGATTTGGCAAGATATGACAAGGTAATATTTGGCAAGATTTGGCAAGATATGACAAGATAAGATTTGGCAAGATTTGGCAAAATATGACAAGGTAATATTTGGCAAGATCTGGCAATATATGACAAGATAAGATTTGGCAAGATTTGGCAAGATATCACAAGGTAAGATATGGCAAGATTAGGCAAGATATGACAATGTAAGATTTGGCAAGATTTGGCAAGATTTGGTAAGATATGACAAGGTAAGATTCGGAAAGAATTTGTAAGATATGATAAGGTAAGATTAGGCAAGATTTGGAAAGATATGACAAGGTAAGATTTGGAAAGATTTGGCAAAATATGACAAGGTAATATTTGGCAAGATTTGGCAAGATATGACAAGATAAGATTTGGCAAGATTTGGCAAGATATGAAGGTAAGATTAAGCAAGATTTAGTAAGATATGACAAGGTAAGAATTAAAAAGATTTGGCAAGATATGACAAGGTAAGATTAAGCAAGATTTGATAAGATATTACAAGGTAAGATTTGGCAAGATTTGGCAAAATATGACAAGGTAAGATTAGGCAAGATTTGGCAAGATATGACAAGGTAATATTTGGCAAGATTTGGCAAGATATGACAAGATAAGATGTGGCAAGATTTGGCAATATATGATGAGGTAAGATTAAACAAGATTTGGTAAGATATGACAAGATAAGATTAGGCAAGATTTGGTAAGATAAGACAAGATAAGCTTTGGCAAGATTTGACAAGGTAAGATTAGTCAAGATTTGGCAAGATATGACAAGGTAAAAGTTGGCAAGATTTGGCAAGATATGACAAGGTAATATTTGGCAAGATTTGGCAATATATGACAAGGTGAGATTAGGCAAGATTTGGCAAGATATGAAAAAGTAAGATTAGGCAAGATTTGGCAAGATATGACAAGGTAAGATTAGGCAAGATTTGGCAAGATATGACAAGGTAAGATTTGGCAAGATTTGGCAAGATATGACAAGGTAAGATTTGGGAAGGTTTGGCAAGATATGGCAAGGTAAGATTAGTCAAGATTTGGCAAGATATGACAATGTAAGATTTAGCAAGATTAGGCAAGATTTGGCGAGTTATGACAAGGTAAGATTTGGTAAGATTTGGCAAGATATGAAAAGGTAAGATTAAGCAAGATTTGGCAAGATATGAAAAGTAAGATAAGGCAAGATTTTGCAAAATATGTCAACTGAAGGTAAGATTTGGCAAGATTTTGCAAGATATGACATGGTAAGATTAAGCAAGATTTGGCTAGATATGAAAAAGTAAGATTAGGCAAGATTTGGCAAGATATGACAAGTTAAGATTTGGCAAGATTAAGCAAGATATGAAGGTAAGATTAGGCAAGATTTGGAAAGATATGACAAGATAAGATTTGGCAAGATTTGGCAAGATATGACAAGGGAATATTTGGCAAGATTTGGCAAGATATGACAAAGTAAGATTCGGCAAGAATTGGCAAGATATAACAAGGTAATATTTGGCAAGATTTGGCAAGATATGACAAGGTAAGATTAGTCAAGATTTGGCAAGATATGACAAGGTAAGATTTGGCAAGATTTGGCAAGATATGATAAGGTAATATTTGGCAAGATTTAGCAAGATATGAGAAGATAAAATTTGGCAAGATTTGGCAAGATATGATAAGGTAAGATTGAGCAAGATTTGGCAAGATATGACAAGGTAATGTTTGCCAAGATTTGGCAAGATATGACAAGGTGAGATTAAGCAAGATTTGGCAAGATATGAAGAAGTAAGATTAAGGAAGATTTCGTAAGATATGACAAGGTAAGCTTTTGCAAGATATGACAAGGAAAGATTAGTCAAGATTTGGCAAGTTATGAGAAGATAAGATTTGGCAAGATTTGGCAAGATATGAAGGTAAGATTTGGCAGGAATTGGCAATATATGACAAGGTGAGATTAAGCAAGATTTGGCAAGATATGAAAAAGTAAGATTAGGCAAGATATGGCAAGATATGACAAGGTAATATTTGACAAGATCTGGCAATATATGACAAGATAAGATTTGGCAAGATTTGGCAAGATATGATAAGGTAATATTTGGCAAGATTTGGCAAGATATGAGAAGATAAGATTTGGCAAGATTTGGCAAGATATGACAAGGTAATATTTGGTAAGATCTGGCAATATATGACAAGATAAGATTTGGCAAGAATTGGCAAGATATGATAAGGCAATATTTGGCAAGATTTGGCAAGATATGAGAAGATAAGATTTGGCAATATATGGCAAGATATGACAAGGTAAGATTCAGCAAGATTTGGCAAGATATGAAAAAGTATGATTAGGCAAGATTTGGCAAGATATGACATGGTTAGATTTGGCAAGATTTGGCAAGATATGACAGGGTAAGATTTGGCAAGATTTGGCAAGATATGAGAAGATAAGATTTGGTAAGATGTGGCAAGATATGACAAGGTGAGATTAAGCAAGATTTGGCAAGATATGAAAAAGTAAGATTAGGCAAGATTTGGTAAAATATGACAATGTAAGCTTTGGCAAGATATGACAAGGTAAGATTAGTCAAGATTTGGCAAGATATGACAAGGTAAGATTTGGTAAGATTTGGCAAGATATGACAAGGTAATAATTAGCAAGATTCGGCAAGATATGAGAAGGTAAGATTAAGCAAGACTTGGCAAGATACGAAAAGGAAGAATACGCAGGATTTGGCAAGAAATGACAACTTAAAGGTAAGACTTGACAAGATTTGGCAAGATATGACAAGGTAAGATCAGGCAAGATTTGGAAAGATATCACAAGGTAAGATTTGGCAAGATTAGCCAAGATATGACAATGTAAGATTTGGCAAGATTTGGCAAGATTTGGTAAGATATGACAAGGTAAGATTCGGAAAGATTTTGTAAGATATGATAAGGTAAGATTAGGCAAGATTTGGAAAGATATGACAAGGTAAGATTTGGCAAGATTTGGCAAGATATGACAAGGTAATATTTGGCAAGATTTGGCAAGATATGACAAGATAAGATTTGGCAAGATTTGGCAAGATATGAAGGTAAGATTAAGCAAGATTTAGTAAGATATGACAAGGTAAGAATTAAAAAGATTTGGCAAGATATGACAAGGTAAGATTAAGCAAGATTTGATAAGATATGACAAGGTAAGATTTGGCAAGATTTGGCAAGATATGACAAGGTAAGATTAGGCAAGATTAAGCAAGATATGACAAGGTAATATTTGGCAAGATTGGGCAAGATATGACAAGATAAGATGTGGCAAGATTTGGCAATATATGATGAGGGAAGATTAAACAAGATTTGGTAAGATATGACAAGATAAGATTAGGCAAGATTTGGTAAGATAAGACAAGGTAAGCTTTGGCACGATTTGACAAGGTAAGATTAGTCAAGATTTGGCAAGATATGACAAGGTAATATTTGGCAAGATTTGGCAATATATGACAAGGTGAGATTAAGCAAGATTTGGCAAGATATGAAAAAGTAAGATTAGGCAAGATTTGGCAAGTTATGACAAGGTAAGATTAGGCAAGATTTGGCAAGATATGACAAGGTAAGATTTGGCAAGATTTGGCAAGATATGACAAGGTAAGATTTGGCAAGATTTGGCAAGTTATGAGAAAGTAGGATTAAGTAAGATTTGGCAAGATATGAAAAGGAAGAATAGGCAAGATTTGGCAAGATATAACAACTTAAAGGTAAGACTTGGCAAGATTTGGCAAGATATGACAAGGTAAGATCAGGCAAGATTTGGCAAGATATGAGAAGGTAAGATATGGCAAGATTAGGCAAGATATGACAAGGTAAGATTTGGCAAGATTTGGCAAGATTTGGTAAGATATGACAAGGTAAGATTCGGCAAGATTCGGCAAGATATGACAAGGTAAGATTAGGCAACATTTAGCAAGATATGACAAGGTAAGATTTGGCAAGATTTGGCAAGATGTGACAAGGTAATATTTGGCAAGATTTGGCAAGATATGACAGGATAAGATTTGGCAAGATTTGGCAAGATATGAAGGTAAAATTAAGCAAGATTTGGTAAGATATGAGAAGGCAAGAATTGGAAAGATTTGGCAAGATATGACAAGGTAAGATTTGGCAAGATTTGGCAAGATATAACAAGGTAAGATTAAGTAAGATTTGGCAAGATATGAAAAAGTAAGATTAGGCAAGATTTGGCAAGATATGACATGGTAAGATTTGGCAAGATTTGGCAAGATTTGACAGGGTAAGATTTGGCAAGATTTGGCAAGATATGACAAGGTAAGATTAGGCAAGATTTGGCAAGATATGTTAAGGTGAGATTTGGCAAGATTTGGCGAGATATGACATAGTATGATTAGTCAAGATTTGGCAAGATATGAAAAAGTAAGAATAAGCAAGATTTGGCAAGATATGACAAGGCAAGATCAGGCAACATTTGGCAAGATATGACAAGGTAAGATTTGGCAAGATTTGGCAAAATTTAGTAAGATATGACAAGGTAAGATTTGGCAAGATTTGGCAAGATATGACAAGGTAATATTTGGCAAGATTTGGCAAGATATGACAGGATAAGATTTGGCAAGATTTGGCAAGATATGAAGGTAAAATTAAGCAAGATTTGGTATGATATGAGAAGGTAAGAATTAGAAAGATTTGGCAAGATATGACAAGGTAAGATTTGGCAAGATTTGGCAAGGTATAACAAGGTAAGATGAAGTAAGATTTGGCAAGATATGAAAAAGTAAGATTAGGCAAGATTTGGCAAGATATGACATGGTAAGATTTGGCAAGATTTGGCAAGATTTGACAGGGTAAGATTTGGCAAGATTTGGCAAGATATGACAAGGTAAGATTAGGCAAGATTTTGCAAGATATGATAAGGTAATTTTTGGCAAGATTTGGCGAGATATGACAAGGTATGATTAGTCAAGATTTGGCAAGATATGAAAAAGTAAGAATAAGCAAGATTTGGCAAGATATGACAAGGTAAGATAAGGCAACATTTGGCAAGATATGACAAGGTAAGATTTGGCAAGATTAGGCAAGATATGACAAGGTAAGATTTGGCATGCTTTGGCAAAATTTAGTAAGATATGACAAGTTAAGATTCGGCAAGATTTGGCAAGATATGACAAGGTAATATTTGGCAAGATGAGGCAAGATATGACAGGATAAGATTTGGCAAGATTTGGCAAGATCTGGTAAGATATGACAAGGTAAGATTCGGCAAGATTTGGCAAGATTTGGTAAGATATGACAAGGTAAGATTCGGCAAGATTTGGCAAGATATGACAAAGTAAGATTAGGCAACATTTAGCAAGATTTGAGAAGGTAAGATATGTCAAGATTAGGCAAGATATGACAAGGTAAGATTTGGCAAGATTTGGCAAGATTTGGTAAGATATGACAAGGTAATATTTGGCAAGATTTGGCAAGATATGACAAGGTAAGATTAGGCAACATTTAGGAAGATATGACAAGGTAAGATTTGGCAAGATTTGGCAAGATATGACAAGGTAATATTTGGCAAGATTTGGCAAGATATGACAGGATAAGATTTGGCAAGATTTGGCAAGATATGAAGGTAAAATTAAGCAAGATTTGGTAAGATATGAAAGGGTAAGAATTGGAAAGATTTGGCAAGATATGACAAGGTAAGATTTGGCAAGATTTGGCAAGATATAACAAGGTAAGATTAAGTAAGATTTGGCAAGAAATGAAAAAGTAAGATTAGGCAAGATTTGGCAATATATGACATGGTAAGATTTGGCAAGATTTGGCAAGATTTGACAGGGTAAGATTTGGCAAGATTAGGCAAGATATGACAAGGTAAGATTAGGCAAGATTTGGCAAGAGATGATAAGGTAAGATTTGGCAAGATTTGGCAAGATATGACAAGGTATGATTAGTCAAGATTTGGCAAGATATGAAAAAATAAGAATAAGCAAGATTTGGCAAGATATGCCAAGGTAAGATCAGGCAACATTTGGCAAGATATGACAAGGTAAGATTTGGCTAGATTAGGCAAGATATGACAAGGTAAGATTTGGCAAGATTTCGCAAAATTTAGTAAGATATGACAAGGTAAGATTCGGCAAGATTTGGCAAGATATGAAAGGTAAGATTTCGCAAGATTTGGCAAGATATGACAAGGTAAGATTAGGCTAGATTTGGTAAGATATGCCAAGGTAAGATTTGACAAGATTTGGCAAGATATGACAAGGTAATATTTGGCAAAATTTGGCAAGATATGACAAGATAAGATTTGGCAAGATTTGGCAAGATATGACAAGGTAAGATTAAGCATGATTTGGTAAGATATGACAAGGTTAGATTCGGAAGATTTGGCAAGATATGACATGGTAAGATTTGGCAAGATTTGGAAGATATGAGAAGGTATGATTAAGCAAGATTTGGCAAGATACGAAAAGGAAGAATAGGCAAGATTTGGCATGATATGACAACTTCAAGGTAAGAGTTGACAAGATTTGGCAAGATATGATAAGGTAAGATCAGGCAAGATTTGGCAAGATATAACCAAGTAAGATTTGGCAAGATTAGGCAAGATATGACAAGGTAAGACTTGGCAAGATTTGGTAACATATAACAAGGTAAGATTCGGTAAGATTTTGCAAGATATGATAAGGTAAGATTAGGCAAGATTTGGAACGATATGACAAGGTAAGATTTGGCATGATTTGGCAAGATATGACAAGTTAGTATTTGGCAAGATTTGGCAAGATATGGCAAGATAAGATTTGGCAAGATTTGGCAAGATATGACAAGGTAAGATTTGGCAAGATTTGGCAAGATATGGCAAGGTAAGATTAGTCAAGATTTGGCAAGATTAGGCAAGATTTGGTGAGATATGACAAGGTAAAATTTGGCAAGATTTGGCAAGATATGACAAGGTAAGATTAAGCAAGATTTGGCAAGATATGAAAAGTAAGATAAGGCAAGATTTTGCAAGATATGACAACTGAAGGTAAGATTTGGCAAGTTTTGGCAAGATATGACATGGTAAGATTAAGCAAGATTTGGCTAGATATGAAAAAGTAAGATTAGGCAAGATTTGGCAAGATATGACAAGTTAAAATTTGGCAAGATTAAGCAAGATATGAAGGTAAGATTAGGCAAGATTTGGCAAGATATGACAAGATAAGTTTTGGCAAGATTTGGCAAGATATGACAAGGGAATATTTGGCAAGATTTGGCAAGATATGACAAAGTAAGATTCGGCAAGAATTGGCAAGATATGACAAGGTAGTATTTGGTAAGATTTGGCAAGATATGACAAGGTAAGATTAGTCAAGATTTGGCAAGATATGAGAAGGTAAGATTTGGCAAGATATGACAAGGTAAGATTTGGCAAGATTTGGCAAGATATGACAAGGTAAGATTAAGCAAGATTTGGTAAGATATGACAAGATAAGATTTGGCAAGATTTGGCAAGATATGACAAGGTAAGATTTGGCAAGATTTGGCAAGATATGACAAGGTAAGATTAGTCAAGATATGGCAAGATATGACAAGGTAAGATTTGGCAAGATTTGGCAAGATATGACAAGGTAAGATTAGTCAAGATTTGGCAAGATTAGGCAAGATTTGGTGAGATATGACAAGGTAAGATTTGGCAAGATTTGGCAAGATATGACAAGGTAAGATTAAGCAAGATTTGGCAAGATATGAAAAGTAAGATAAGGCAAGATTTTGCAAGATATGACAACTGAAGGTAAGATTTGGCAAGTTTTGGCAAGATATGACATGGTAAGATTTAGCAAGATTTGGCTAGATATGAAAAAGTAAGATTAGGCAAGATTTGGCAAGATATGACAAGTTAAGATTTGGCAAGATTAAGCAAGATATGAAGGTAAGATTAGGCAGGATTTGGCAAGATATGACAAGATAAGTTTTGGCAAGATTTGGCAAGATATGATAAGGGAATATTTGGCAAGATTTGGCAAGATATGACAAAGTAAGATTCGGCAAGAATTAGCAAGATATGACAAGGTAGTATTTGGCAAGATTTGGCAAGATATGACAAGGTAAGATTAGTCAAGATTTGGCAAGATATGAGAAGGTAAGATTTGGCAAGATTTGGCAAGATATGACAAGGTAAGATTTGGCAAGATTTGGCAAGATATGACAAGGTAAGATTAAGCAAGATTTGGTAAGATATGACAAGATAAGATTTGGCAAGATTTGGCAAGATATGACAAGGTAAGATTTGGCAAGATTTGGCAAGATATGACAAGGTAAGATTAGTCAAGATATGGCAAGATATGACAAGGTAAGATTTGGCAAGATTTGGCAAGATATGACAAGGTAAGATTTGGCAAGATTTGGCAAGATATGACAAGGTAAGATTAGTCAAGATTTGGCAAGATATGACAAGGTAAGATTTGGCAAGATTTGGCAAGATATTACAAGGTAAGATTTGGCAAGATTTGGCAAGATATGGCAAGTGAAGATTAGTCAAGAATTGGCAAGATTAGGCAAGAATTGGCGAGATATGACAAGGTAAGATTTGGTTAGATTTGGCAAGATATGCCAAGGTAAGATTAAGCAAGATTTGGCAAGATAAGGCAAGATTTTGCAAGATATGACAACTGAAGGTAAGATCTGGCAAGATTTGGCAAGATATGACATGGTAAGATTAAGCAAAATTTGGCTAGATATGAAAAAGTAAGATTAGGCAAGATTTGGCAAGATATGACAAGTTAAGATTTGACAAGATTAAGCAAGATATGAAGGTAAGATTAGGCAAGATTTGGCAAGATATGACAAGATAATTTTTTTCAAGATTTGGCAAGATATGACACGGGAATATTTGGCAAGATTTGACAAGATATGACAAGGTAAGATTCGGCAAGAATTGGCAAGATATGACAAGGTAGTATTTGGCAAGATTTGGCAAGATATGACAAGGTAAGATTAGTCAAGATTTGGCAAGATATGAGAAGGTAAGATTTGGCATGATTTGGCAAGATATGATAAGGTAATATTTGGCAAGATTTGGCAAGATATGAGAAGATAAAGTTTGGCAAGATTTGGCAAGATATGACAAGGTAAGATTAAGCAAGATTTGGCAAGATATGACAAGGTAATGCTTGGCAAGATTTGGCAAGATATGACAAGGTGAGATTAAGCAAGATTTGGCAAGATATGAAAAAGTAAGATTAAGGAAGATTTGGTAAGATATGACAAGATAAGCTTTCGCAAGATATGACAAGGAAAGATTAGTCAAGATTTGGCAAGATATGAGAAGGTAAGATTTGGCAAGATTTGGCAAGATATGACAAGGTAATATTTGGCAAGATTTGGAAATATATGACAAGGTGAGATTAAGCAAGATTTGGCAAGATATGACAAGGTAAGATTAGGCAAGATTTGGCAAGATATGACAAGGTAAGATTTGGCAAGATTTGGCAAGATATGTCAAGGTAAGATTTGGAAAGATTTGGCAAGATATGAGAAGGTAAGATTAAGGAAGATTTGGCAAGATATGAAAAGGAAGAATAGGCAAGATTTGGCAAGATATGACAACTTAAAGGTAAGACTTGGCAAGATATGGCAAGATATAACTACGAAAAATCAGGCAAGATTTGGCAAGATATGAGATGGTAAGATTTGGCAAGATTTGGTAAGATATGACAAGGTACGATTCGGCGAGATTTGGCAAGATATGACAAGGTAAGATTAAGATGGATTTGGCAAGATATGAAAAAGTAAGATTAGGCAAGATTTTGCAAGATATGACATCGTAATATTTGGCAAGATTTGGCAAGATATGACAGGGTATGTTTTGGCAAGATTTGGCAAGATATGACATGGTGAGACTAGGCAAGATTTGGCAAGATATGACAAGGTAAGATTTGGCAAGATTTGGCGAGATATGACAAGGTAAGATTAGTCAAGATTTGGCAAGATATAAAAAAGTAAGAATAAGCAAGATTTGGCAAGATATGTCAAGGAAAGATCAGGCAAGATTTGGTTAGATATGAAAGTTAAGATTTGGCAAGATTAGGCAAGATATGAGAAGGTAAGATTTGGCAAGATTTGGCAAAATTTGGCAAGAAATGACAAGGTAAAATTCGGCAAGATTTGGCAAGATATGACAAGGTAAGATTTGGCAAGATTAGGCAAGATATGACAAGGTAAGATTAGGCAAGATTTGGTAAGATATGCCAAGGTAAGATTTGGCAAGATTTGGCAAGATATGACAAGGTAATATTTGGCAAGATTTGGCAAGATATGACAAGATAAGATTTGGCAAGATTTGGCAAGATATGATAAGGTAAGATTAAGCAAGATTTGGTAAGATATGACAAGGTAAGTTTAGGCAAGATTTGGTAAGATATGACAAGTTAAGCTTTGGCAAGATATGACAAGGTAAGATTAGTCAAGATTTGGCAAGATATGACAAGGTAAAATTTGGCAAGATTTGGCAAGATATGACAAGGTAATATTTGGCAAGATTTGGCAATATCTGACAAGGTGAGATCAAGCAAGATTTGGCAAGATATAAAAAGTATTATTAGGCAAGATTTGGCAAGATATGACAAGGTAAGATTAGGCAAGATTTGGCAAGATATAACAAGATAAGATTTGGCAAGATTTGGCAAGATATGACAAGTTAAGATTTGGCAAGATTTGGCAAGATATGAGAAGGTAAGATTAAGCAAGATTTGGCAAAATATGAAAAAAAAGAATAGGCAAGATTTGGCAAGTTATGACAACTTAAAGGTAAGACTTTGCAAGATTTGGCAAGATATGACAAGGTAAGTTCAGGCAAGATTTGGTTAGATATGACAAGGTAAGATTTGGCAAGATTTAGCAATTTATGACAAGGTAAGATTTGGCAAGATTTAGCAAGATATGACAAGGTAAGATTAAGCAAGATTTGGCAAGATATGATAAGGTAAGATTTGGTAAGATTTGGCAAGATATGACATGGTAAGATTTGGCAAGATTAGGCAAGATATGACAAGGTAAGATTTGGCAAGATTTGGCAATTTATGGCAAGGTAAGATTTGGCAAGATTTAGCAAGATATGACAAGGTAAGATTAAGCAAGATTTGGCAAGATATGATAAGGTAAGATTTGGTAAGATTTGGCAAGATATGACATGGTAAGATTTGGCAAGATTTGGCAAGATATGACAGGGTAAGATTTGGCAAGATTTGGCAAGATATGACAAGGTGAGATTAGGCAAGATTTGGCAAGATATGACAGGGTAAGATTTGGCAAGATTTGGCGAGATATGACAAGGTAAGATTAGTCAAGATTTTGCAAGATATGAAAAAGTAAGATTAAGCAAGATTTGGCAAGATATGACAAGGTAAGATCAGGCAAGATTTGGCAAGATATGACAAGGTAAGATTTGGCAAGATTAGGCAAGATATGACAAGGTAAGATTTGGCAAGATTTGGCAAGATTTGGCAAGATATGAGAAAGTAAGATTCGGCATGATTTGGCAAGATATGAAAGTTAAGATTTGGCAAGATTAGGCAAGATATGACAAGGTAAGATTAGGCAAGATTTGGTAAGATTTGCCAAGGTAAGATTTGGCAAGATTTGGCAAGATATGACAAGGTAATATTTGGCAAGATTTGGTAAGATATGACAAGATAAGATTTGGTAAGATATGATAAGGTAAGATTAAGCAAGATTTGGTAAGATATGACAAGGTAAGATTAGGCAAGATTTGGTAAGATATGACAAGGTAAGCTTTGGCAAGATAAGACAAGATAAGATTAGTCAAGATTTGGCAAGATATGACAAGGTAAAATTTGGCTAGATTTGGCAAGATGTGACAAGGTAGTATTTGGCAAGATTTGGCAATATATGACAAGGTGAGATTAAGCAAGATTTGGCAAGATTTGAAAAAGTAAGATTAGGCAAGATTTGGCAAGATATGACAAGGTAAGATGAGGCAAGATTTGGCAAGATATGACAAGGTAAGATTAAGCAAGATTTGGCAAGATATGACAAGGCAAGATTTGGCAAGATTTGGCAAGATATGAGAAGGTAAGATTAAGCAAGATTTGGCAAGATATGAAAAGGAAGAATAGGCAAGATTTGGCAAGATATGACAACTTAAAGGTAAGACTTGGCAAGATTTGGCAAGATACGACAAGGTAAGTTCAGGCAAGATTTGGTTAGAGATGAGAAGGTAAGATTTGGCAAGATTAGGCAAGATATGACAAGGTAAGATTTGGCAAGATTTGGCAAGATTTGGTATGATATGACAAGGTAAGGTTCGGCAAGATTTGGCAAAATATGACAAGGTAAGATTAGGCAAGATTTGGAAAGATATGACAAGGTAAGATTTGGCAAAATTTGGCAAGATATGACAAGGTAATATTTGGCAAGATATGACAAGATAAGATTTGGCAAGATTTGGCAAGATATGAAGGTAAAATTAAGCAAAATTTGGTAAGAAATGACAGGGTAAGATTAAGTAAGATTTGGCAAGATATGAAAAAGTAAGATTAGGCAAGATTTGGCAAGATTTGACATGGTAAGATTTGGCAAGATTTGGCAAGATATGACAGGGTAAGATTTGGCAAGATTTGGCAAGATATGACAAGGTAAGATTAGGCAAGATTTGGCAAGATATGACAAGGTAAGATTTGGCAAGATTTGGCGAGATATGACAAGGTAAGATTAGTCAAGATTTGGCTAGATATGAAAAAGTAAGATTAGGCAAGATTTGGCAAGATATGACAAGTTAAGATTTGGCAAGATTAAGCAAGATATGAAGGTAAGATTAGGCAAGATTTGGTAAGATTAGGCAAGATTTGGTAAGATATGACAAGGTAATATTTGGTAAGATTTGGCAAGATATGACAAGGTAAGATTAAGCAAGATTAGGCAAGATATGAAAAGGTAAGTTTAGGCAAAATTTGGTAAGATATGAAGGTAAGATTAGGCAAGATTTGGCAAGATATGACAAGATAAGTTTTGGCAAGATTTGGCAAGATATGACAAGGGAATATTTGGCAAGATTTGGCAAGATATGACAAAGTAAGATTCGGCAAGAATTGGCAAGATATGACAAGGTAGTATTTGGCAAGATTTGGCAAGATATGACAAGGTAAGATTAGTCAAGATTTGGCAAGATATGAGAAGGTAACATTTGGCAAGATTTGGCAAGATATGACAAGGTAAGATTTGGCAAGACTTGGCAAGATATGACAAGGTAAGATTAAGCAAGATTTGGTAAGATATGACAAGATAAGATTTGGCAAGATTAGGCAAGATTTGGCGAGATATGACAAGGTAAGATTTGGTTAGATTTGGCAAGATATGACAAGGTAAGATTAAGCAAGATTTGGCAAGATAAGGCAAGATTTTGCAAGATGTGACAACTGAAGGTAAGATTTGGCAAGATTTGGCAAGATATGACATGGTAAGATTAAGTAAGATTTGGCTAGATATGAAAAAATAAGATTAGGCAAGATTTGGCAAGATATGACAAGTTAAGATTTGACAAGATTAAGCAAGATATGAAGGTAAGATTAGGTAAGATTTGGCAAGATAAGACAAGATAAGTTTTTTCAAGATTTGGCAAGATATGACATGAGAATATTTGGCAAGATTTGGCAAGATATGACAAGGTAAGATTCGGCAAGAATTGGCAAGATATGACAAGGTAGTATTTGGCAAGATTTGGCAAGATATGACAAGGTAAGATTAGTCAAGATTTGGCAAGATATGAGAAGGTAAGATTTGGCATGATTTGGCAAGATATGATAAGGTAATATTTGGCAAGATTTGGCAAGATATGACAAGGTGAGATTAAGCAAGATTTGGCAAGATATGACAAGGTAATGTTTGGCAAGATTTGGCAAGATATGACAAGGTGAGATTAAGCAAGATTTGGCAAGATATGAAAAAGTAAGATTAAGGAAGATTTGGTAAGATATGACAAGATAAGCTTTCGCAAGATATGACAAGGAAAGATTAGTCAAGATTTGGCAAGATATGAGAAGGTAAGATTTTGCAAGATTTGGCAAGATATGACAAGATATGACAAGGTAATATTTGGCTAGATTTGGCAATATATGACAAGGTGAGATTAAGCATGATTTGGCAAGATATGAAAAAGTAAGATTAGGCAAGATTTGGCAAGATATGACAAAGTAAGATTAGGCAAGATTTGGCAAGATATGACAAGGTAAGATTTGGCAAGATTTGGCAAGATATGTCAAGGTAAGATTTGGAAAGATTTGGCAAGATATGAGAAGGTAAGATTAAGGAAGATTTGGCAAGATATGAAAAGGAAGAATAGGCAAGATTTGGCAAGATATGACAACTTAAAGGTAAGACTTGGCAAGATATGGCAAGATATGACAACGAAAAATCAGGCAAGATTTGGCAAGATATGAGATGGTAAGTTTTGGCAAGATTAGGCAAGATATGACAAGGTAAGATTTGGCAAGATTTGGCAAGATTTGGTAAGATATGACAAGGTAAGATTCGGCAAGATTTGGCAAGATATGACAAGGTAAGATTAAGCAAGATTTGGCAAGATATGAAAAAGTAAGATTAGGCAAGATTTTGAAAGATATGACATGGTAAGATTTGGCAAGATTTGGCAAGATATGACAGGGTAAGTTTTGGCAAGATTTGGCAAGATATGTCAAGGTGAGATTAGGCAAGATTTGGCAAGATATGACAAGGTAAGATTTGGCAAGATTTGGCGAGATATGACAAGGTAAGATTAGTCAAGATTTGGCAAGATAAGAAAAAGTAAGAATAAGCAAGATTTGGCAAGATATGTCAAGGTAAGATCAGGCAAGATTTGGTAAGATATGACACGTTAAGATTTGGCAAGATTAGGCAAGATATGACAAGGTAAGATTTGGCAAGATTTGGCAAGATTTGGCAAGATATGACAAGGTAAGATTTGGCAAGATTTGGCAAGATATGGCAAGGTAAGATTAGTCAAGATTTGGCAAGATTAGGCAAGATTTGGTGAGATATGACAAGGTAAGATTTGGTAAGATTTGGCAAGATATGACAAGGTAAGATTAAGCAAGATTTGGCAAGATATGAAAAGTAAGATAAGGCAAGATTTTGCAAGATATGACAACTGAAGGTAAGATTTGGCAAGTTTTGGCAAGATATGATATGGTAAGATTAAGCAAGATTTGGCTAGATAGGAAAAAGTAAGATTAGGCAAGATTTGGCAAGATATGACAAGTTAAGATTTGGCAAGATTAAGCAAGATATGAAGGTAAGATTAGGCAAGATTTGGCAAGATATGACAAGATAAGTTATGGAAAGATTTGGCAAGATATGACAAGGGAATATTTGGCAAGATTTGGCAAGATATGACAAGGTAAGATTCGGCAAGAATTGGCAAGATATGACAAGGAAGTATTTGGCAAGATTTGGCAAGATATGACAAGGTAAGATTAGTCCAGATTTGGCAAGATATGACAAGGTAAGATTTGGCAAGACTTGGCAAGATATGACAAGGTAAGATTAAGCAAGATTTGGCAAGATATGACAAGGTAAGATTAGTCAAGATATGGCAAGATATGACAAGGTAAAATTTGGAAAGATTTGGCAAGATATGACAAGGTAAGATTAGTCAAGATATGGCAAGATATGACAAGATAAGATTTGGCAAGATTTAGCAAGATATGACAAGGTAAGATTAAGCAAGATTTGGCAAGATATGACAAGGTAAGATTTGGCAAGATTTGGCAAGATATGACAAGGTAAGATTAAGCAAGATTTGGCAAGATATGACAAGGTAAGATTAGTCAAGATATGGCAAGATATGACAAGGTAAGATTTGGCAAGATTTGGCAAGATATGACAAGGTAAGATTTGGAAAGATTTGGCAAGATATGACAAGGTAAGATTAGTCAAGATTTGGCAAGATATGACAAGGTAAGATTTGGCAAGATTTGGCAAGATATTACAAGGTAAGATTTGGCAAGATTTGGCAAGATATGGCAAGTTAGGATTAGTCAAGATTTGGCTAGATTAGGCAAGATTTGGCGAGATATGACAAGGTAAGATTTGGTTACATTTGGCAAGATATGACAAGGTAAGATTAAGCAAGATTTGGCAAGATAAGGCAAGATTTTGCAAGATATGACAACTGAAGGTAAGATTTGGCAAGATTTGGCAAGATATGACATGGTAAGATTAAGCAAGATTTGGCTAGATATGAAAAAGTAAGATTAGGCAAGATTTGGCAAGATATGACAAGTTAAGATTTGACAAGATTAAGCAAGATATGCAGGTAAGATTAGGTAAGATTTGGCAAGATAAGACAAGATAAGTTTTTTCAAGATTTGGCAAGATATGACATGGGAATATTTGGCAAGATTTGGCAAGATATGACAAGGTAAGATTCGGCAAGAATTGGCAAGATATGACAAGGTAGTATTTGGCAAGATTTGGCAAGATATGACAAGGTAAGATTAGTCAAGATTTGGCAAGATATGAGAAGGTAAGATTTGGCATGATTTGGCAAGATATGATAAGGTAATATTTGGCAAGATTTGGCAAGATATGAGAAGATAAAGTTTGGCAAGATTTGGCAAGATATGACAAGGTAAGATTAAGCAAGATTTGGCAAGATATGACAAGGTGAGATTAAGCAAGATTTGGCAAGATATGAAAAAGTAAGATTAAGGAAGATTTGGTAAGATATGACAAGGTAAGCTTTCGCAAGATATGACAAGGAAAGATTAGTCAAGATTTGGCAACATATGACAAGGTAAGATTTTGCAAGATTTGGCAAGATATGACAAGGTAATATTTGGCAAGATTTGGCAATATATGACAAGGTGAGATTAAGCAAGATTTGGCAAGATATGAAAAAGTAAGATTAGGCAAGATTTGGCAAGATATGACAAGGTAAGATTAGGCAAGATTTGGCAAGATATGACAAGGTAAGATTTGGCAAGATTTGGCAAGATATGTCAAGGTAAGATTTGGAAAGATTTGACAAGATATGAGAAGGTAAGATTAAGGAAGATTTGGCAAGATATGAAAAGGAAGAATAGGCAAGATTTGGCAAGATATGACAACTTAAAGGTAAGACTTGGCAAGATATGGCAAGATATGACAACGAAAAATCAGGCAAGATTTGCAAGATATGAGATGGTAAGATTTGGCAAGATTAGGCAAGATATGACAAGGTAAGATTTGGCAAGATTTGGCAATATTTGGTAAGATATGAGAAGGTAAGATTCGGCAAGATTTGGCAAGATATGACAAGGTAAGATTAAGCAAGATTTGGCAAGATATGACAAGGTGAGATTAGGCAAGATTTGGCAAGATAAGACAAGATAAGTTTTTTCAAGATTTGGCAAGATATGACATGGGAATATTTGGCAAGATTTGGCAAGATATGACAAGGTAAGATTCGGCAAGAATTGGCAAGATATGACAAGGTAGTATTTGGCAAGATTTGGCAAGATATGACAAGGTAAGATTAGTCAAGATTTGGCAAGATATGAGAAGGTAAGATTTGGCATGATTTGGCAAGATATGATAAGGTAATATTTGGCAAGAATTGGCAAGATATGAGAAGATAAAGTTTGGCAAGATTTGGCAAGATATGACAAGGTAAGATTAAGCAAGATTTGGCAAGATATGACAAGGTAATGTTTGGCAAGATTTGGCAAGATATGACAAGGTAAGATTAAGCAAGATTTGGCAAGATATGAAAAAGTAAGATTAGGCAAGATTTGGCAAGATATGACAAGGTAAGCTTTCGCAAGATATGACAAGGAAAGATTAGTCAAGATTTGGCAACATATGACAAGGTAAGATTTTGCAAGATTTGGCAAGATATGACAAGGTAATATTTGGCAAGATTTGGCAATATATGACAAGGTGAGATTAAGCAAGATTTGGCAAGATATGAAAAAGTAAGTTTAGGCAAGATTTGGCAAGATATGACAAGGTAAGATTAGGCAAGATTTGGCAAGATATGTCAAGGTAAGATTTGGAAAGATTTGACAAGATATGAGAAGGTAAGATTAAGGAAGATTTGGCAAGATATGAAAAGGAAGAATAGGCAAGATTTGGCAAGATATGACAACTTAAAGGTAAGACTTGGCAAGATATGGCAAGATATGACAACAAAAAATCAGGCAAGATTTGGCAAGATATGAGATGGTAAGATTTGGCAAGATTAGGCAAGATATGACAAGGTAAGATTTGGCAAGATTTGGCAAGATTTGGTAAGATATGAGAAGGTAAGATTCGGCAAGATTTGGCAAGATATGACAAGGTAAGATTAAGCAAGATTTGGCAAGATATGATAAAGTAAGATTAGGCAAGAAATTGAAAGATATGACATGGTAAGATTTGGCAAGATTTGGCAAGATATGACAAGGTAAGATTTGGCAAGATTTGGCAAGATATGACAAGGTAAGATTAAGCAAGATTTGGCAAGATATGACAAGGTAAGATTAGTCAAGATATGGCAAGATATGACAAGGTAAGATTTGGCAAGATTTGGCAAGATATGACAAGGTAAGATTTGGAAAGATTTGGCAAGATATGACAAGGTAAGATTAGTCAAGATTTGGCAAGATATGACAAGGTAAGATTTGGCAAGATTTGGCAAGATATTACAAGGTAAGATTTGGCAAGATTTGGCAAGATATGGCAAGTTAAGATTAGTCAAGATTTGGCTAGATTAGGCAAGATTTGGCGAGATATGACAAGGTAAGATTTGGTTAGATTTGGCAAGATATGACAAGGTAAGATTAAGCAAGATTTGGCAAGATAAGGCAAGATTTTGCAAGATATGACAACTGAAGGTAAGATTTGGCAAGATTTGGCAAGATATGACATGGTAAGATTAAGCAAGATTTGGCTAGATATGAAAAAGTAAGATTAGGCAAGATTTGGCAAGATATGACAAGTTAAGATTTGACAAGATTAAGCAAGATATGCAGGTAAGATTAGGTAAGATTTGGCAAGATAAGACAAGATAAGTTTTTTCAAGATTTGGCAAGATATGACATGGGAATATTTGGCAAGATTTGGCAAGATATGACAAGGTAAGATTCGGCAAGAATTGGCAAGATATGACAAGGTAGTATTTGGCAAGATTTGGCAAGATATGACAAGGTAAGATTAGTCAAGATTTGGCAAGATATGAGAAGGTAAGATTTGGCATGATTTGGCAAGATATGATAAGGTAATATTTGGCAAGATTTGGCAAGATATGAGAAGATAAAGTTTGGCAAGATTTGGCAAGATATGACAAGGTAAGATTAAGCAAGATTTGGCAAGATATGACAAGGTGAGATTAAGCAAGATTTGGCAAGATATGAAAAAGTAAGATTAAGGAAGATTTGGTAAGATATGACAAGGTAAGCTTTCGCAAGATATGACAAGGAAAGATTAGTCAAGATTTGGCAACATATGACAAGGTAAGATTTTGCAAGATTTGGCAAGATATGACAAGGTAATATTTGGCAAGATTTGGCAATATATGACAAGGTGAGATTAAGCAAGATTTGGCAAGATATGAAAAAGTAAGTTTAGGCAAGATTTGGCAAGATATGACAAGGTAAGATTAGGCAAGATTTGGCAAGATATGACAAGGTAAGATTTGGCAAGATTTGGCAAGATATGTCAAGGTAAGATTTGGAAAGATTTGACAAGATATGAGAAGGTAAGATTAAGGAAGATTTGGCAAGATATGAAAAGGAAGAATAGGCAAGATTTGGCAAGATATGACAACTTAAAGGTAAGACTTGGCAAGATATGGCAAGATATGACAACGAAAAATCAGGCAAGATTTGGCAAGATATGAGATGGTAAGATTTGGCAAGATTAGGCAAGATATGACAAGGTAAGATTTGGCAAGATTTGGCAATATTTGGTAAGATATGAGAAGGTAAGATTCGGCAAGATTTGGCAAGATATGACAAGGTAAGATTAAGCAAGATTTGGCAAGATATGACAAGGTGAGATTAGGCAAGATTTGGCAAGATAAAACAAGATAAGTTTTTTCAAGATTTGGCAAGATATGACATGGGAATATTTGGCAAGATTTGGCAAGATATGACAAGGTAAGATTCGGCAAGAATTGGCAAGATATGACAAGGTAGTATTTGGCAAGATTTGGCAAGATATGACAAGGTAAGATTAGTCAAGATTTGGCAAGATATGAGAAGGTAAGATTTGGCATGATTTGGCAAGATATGATAAGGTAATATTTGGCAAGAATTGGCAAGATATGAGAAGATAAAGTTTGGCAAGATTTGGCAAGATATGACAAGGTAAGATTAAGCAAGATTTGGCAAGATATGACAAGGTAATGTTTGGCAAGATTTGGCAAGATATGACAAGGTAAGATTAAGCAAGATTTGGCAAGATATGAAAAAGTAAGATTAGGCAAGATTTGGCAAGATATGACAAGGTAAGCTTTCGCAAGATATGACAAGGAAAGATTAGTCAAGATTTGGCAACATATGACAAGGTAAGATTTTGCAAGATTTGGCAAGATATGACAAGGTAATATTTGGCAAGATTTGGCAATATATGACAAGGTGAGATTAAGCAAGATTTGGCAAGATATGAAAAAGTAAGTTTAGGCAAGATTTGGCAAGATATGACAAGGTAAGATTAGGCAAGATTTGGCAAGATATGTCAAGGTAAGATTTGGAAAGATTTGACAAGATATGAGAAGGTAAGATTAAGGAAGATTTGGCAAGATATGAAAAGGAAGAATAGGCAAGATTTGGCAAGATATGACAACTTAAAGGTAAGACTTGGCAAGATATGGCAAGATATGACAACAAAAAATCAGGCAAGATTTGGCAAGATATGAGATGGTAAGATTTGGCAAGATTAGGCAAGATATGACAAGGTAAGATTTGGCAAGATTTGGCAAGATTTGGTAAGATATGAGAAGGTAAGATTCGGCAAGATTTGGCAAGATATGACAAGGTAAGATTAAGCAAGATTTGGCAAGATATGAAAAAGTAAGATTAGGCAAGAATTTGAAAGATATGACATGGTAAGATTTGGCAAGATTTGGCAAGATATGACAGGGTAAGTATTGGCAAGATTTGGCAAGATATGACAAGGTGAGATTAGGCAAGATCTGGCAAGATATGACAAGGTAAGATTTGGCAAGATTTGGCGAGATATGACAAGGTAAGATTAGTCAAGATTTGGCAAGATATGAAAAAGTAAGAATAAGTAAGATTTGGCAAGATATGTCAAGGTAAGATCAGGCAAGATTTGGTAAGATATGACACGTTAAGATTTGGCAAGATTTGGCAAGATATGACAAGGTAAGATTTGGCAAGATTTGGCAAGATTAGGCAAGATATGACAAGGTAAGATTTGGCAAGATTTGGCAAGATATGACAAGATAAGATTTGGAAAGATTTGGCAAGATATGACAAGGTAAGATTAAGCAAGATTTGGCAAGATATGACAAGGTAAGATTAAGCAAGATTTTGTAAGAAATGACAAGATAAGATTTGGCAAGATTTGGCAAGATATGACAAGGTAAGATTTGGCAAGATTTGGTTAGATATGAGAAGGTAAGATTAAGCAAGATTTGGCAAAATATGAAAAGGAAGAATAGGCAAGATTTGGCAAGATATGACAACTTAAAGGTAAGACTTTGCAAGATTTGGCAAGATATGACAAGGTAAGTTCAGGCAAGATTTGGTTAGATATGAGAAGGATGACAACTTAAAGGTAAGACTTTGCAAGATTTGGCAAGATATGACAAGGTAAGTTCAGGCAAGATTTGGTTAGATATGAGAAGATTTAGCAAGATATGACAAGGTAAGATTAAGCAAGATTTGGCAAGATATGACAAGGTAAGATTTGGTAAGATATGACATGGAAAGATTTGGCAAGATTTGGCAAGATATGACAGGGTAAGTTTTGGCAAGATTTGGCAAGATATGACAAGGTGAGATTAGGCAAGATTTGGCAAGATGTGACAAGGTAAGATTTGGCAAGATTTGGCGAGATATGACAAGGTAAGATTAGTCAAGATTTTGCAAGATATGAAAAAGTAAGAATAAGCAAGATTTGGCAAGATATGACAAGGTAAGATCAGGCAAGATTTGGCAAGATATGACAAGGTATGATTTCACAAGTATAGGCAAGATATGACAAGGTAAGATTAGGCAAGATTTGGTAAGATTTGCCAAGGTAAGATTTGGCAAGATTTGGCAAGATATGACAAGGTAATATTTGGCAAGATTTGGTAAGATATGACAAGATAAGATTTGGTAAGATATGATAAGGAAAGATTAAGCAAGATTTGGTAAGATATGACAAGGTAAGATTAGGCAAGATTTGGTAAGATATGACAAGGTAAGCTTTGGCAAGATATGACAAGGTAAGATTAGTCAAGATTTGGCAAGATATGACAAGATAAAATTTGGCAAGATTTGGCAAGATATGACAAGGTAGTATTTGGCAAGATTTGGCAATATATGACAAGGTGAGATTAAGCATGATTTGGCAAGATATGACATAGTAAGATGAGGCAAGATTTGGCAAGATATGACAAGGTAAGATTAAGCAAGATTTGGCAAGATATGACAAGGTAAGATTTGGCAAGATTTGGCAAGATATGAGAAGGTAAGATTAAGCAAGATTTGGCAAGATATGAAAAGGAAGAATAGGCAAGATTTGGCAAGATATGACAACTTAAAGGTAAAACTTGGCAAGATTTGGCAAGATATGACAAGGTAAGATCAGGCAAGATTTGGTTAGATATGAGAAGGTAAGATTTGGCAATATTAGGCAAGATGTGACAAGGTAAGAATTGGCAAGATTTGGCAAGTTATGACAAGGTAATATTTGGCAAGATATGACAAGATAAGATTTGGCAAGATTTGGCAAGATATGAAGGTAAAATTAAGCAAGATTTGGTAAGAAATGACAAGGTAAGATTAAGTAAGATTTGGCAAGATATGAAAAAGTAAGATTAGGCAAGATTTGGCAAGATATGACATGGTAAGATTTGGCAAGATTTGGCAAGATATGACAGGGTAAGATTTGGCAAGATTTGGCAAGATATGACAAGGTAAGATTAGGTAAGATTTGGCAAGATATGACAAGGTAAGATTTGGCAAGATTTGGCGAGATATGACAAGGTAAGATTAGTCAAGATTTGGCAAGATATGAAAAAGTAAGAATAAGCAAGATTTGGCAAGATATGACAAGGTAAGATCAGGCAAGATTTGGCAAGATATGACAAGGTAATATTAGGTAAGATATGACAAGGTAAGATTTGGCAAGATTTGGCAAGATTTGGCAAGATATGACAATGTAAGATTCGGCAAGATTTGGCAAGATATGACAAGGTAAGATTTGGCTAGATTTGGCAAGATATGACAAGGTAAGATTAGGCAAGATTTGGTAAGATAAGCCAAGGTAAGATTTCGCAAGATTTGGCAAGATATGACAAGGTAAGGTTAAGCATGATTTGGTAAGATATGACAAGGTAAGATTTGGCAAGATATTACATGGTAAGATTTGGCAAGATTTGGCAAGATATGATAAGGTAAGATTTAGCAAGATTTGGTAAGATATGACAAGGTAAGATTAGGCAAAATTTGGTAAGATATGACAAGGTAAGCTTTGGCAAGATGTGACAAGGTAAGATTAGTTAAGATTTGGCAAGATATGACAACGTAAAATTTGGCAAGATTTGGCAAGATATGACTAGGTAATATTTGGCAAGATTTGGCAATATATGACAAGGTGAGATTAACCCTATAGTGCTCAAGTTTAAAATTCGCGCCATACTCGAATGCCCGAGTTTAAAAATGGCTGCGCACACGAAGATTTTGTGCACTAAATTTTCACGCTTTCTGGTCTTTCCTTCGCCCTAACAGCGACATAAGGAGAAAGGTAGTGTAGAGTGATATACTGCATGACGTTTGACAGTGTAGTTGGACCAAATCCAGACACTTCGCGCGAGTGCGTGGTGCCATTGAGGAAGTAGTCGCACGCCTACTCTTCAAGCTTTTTCTCGGCCATGAAACGTGACGATGTAAGTACGTACGTAAGCGAATTGTTGGCGCAGTATCACAGGAAGATGTAGAGCCCTTACTTCACCATTTCGTTACACAGCGCGCGTTCTTTGGCTTTAACTAGAACGAGAAGGGACACGGCGTAATGTCGCTCGAACTAAAGCAGTTGCTTGCACGCAGTTTGCGTGACCAGAAGACAAGGTACGCTCGCTGAGAGAAGCTTTTTCTACTGGTACAAGTCCTTGGAAAACAGTTGCTTGCATAGAAGACTTGTAACCACTGAAGCAGCGACGTTTTTTAGGCCTCTTTAGTTATGACACCTTTAGGTGTCAATGGGCCTTAACGACATTGCGTTTTATGACACCTAAAGGTGTCATTGGGCGCTAAAGGGTTAAGCAAGATTTGGCAAGATATGAAAAAGTAAGATTAGGCAAGATTTGGCAAGATATGACAAGGTAAGATGAGGCAAGATTTGGCAAGATATGACAAGGTAAGATTAAGCAAGATTTGGCAAGATATGATAAGGTAAGATTTGGCAAGATTTGGCAAGATATGAGAAGGTAAGATTAAGCAAGATTTGGCAAGTTATGAAAAGGAAAATAGGCAAGATTTGGCAAGATATGACAACTTAAAGGTAAGACTTGGCAAGATTTGGCAAGATATGACAAGGTAAGATCAGGCAAGATTTGGTTAGATATGAGAAAATAAGATTTGGCAAGATTAGGCAAGATATGACAAGGTACGATTCGGCAAGATTTGGCAAGATTTGGTATGATATGACAAGGTAAGATTCGGCAAGATTTGGAAAGATATGACAAGGTAAGATCAGGCAAGATTTGGTTAGATATGAGAAGGTAAGATTTGGCAAGATTAGGCAAGATATGACAAGGTAAGATTTGGCAAGATTTGGCAAGATTTGATATGATATGACAAGGTAAGATTCGGCAAGATTTGGCAAGATATGACAAGGTAAGATTAGGCAAGATTTGGAAAGATATGACAAGGTAAGATTTGGCAAGATTTGGCAAGATATGACAAGGTAATATTTGGCAAGATATGACAAGATAAGATTAGGCAAGATTTGGCAAGATATGACATGGTAAGATTTGGCACGATTTGGCAAGATATGACAGGGTAAGATTTGGCAAGATTTGGAAAGATATGACAAGGTAAGATCAGGCAAGATTTGGTTAGATATGAGAAGGTAAGATTTGGCAAGATTAGGCAAGATATGACAAGGTAAGATTTGGCAAGATTTGGCAAGATTTGGTATGATATGACAAGGTAAGATTCGGCAAGATTTGGCAAGATATGACAAGGTAATATTAGGCAAGATTTGGAAAGATATGACAAGGTAAGATTTGGCAAGATTTGGCAAGATATGACAAGGTAATATTTGGCAAGACATGACAAGATAAGATTTGGCAAGATTTGGCAAGATATGAAGGTAAAATTAAGCAAGATTTGGTAAGAAATGACAAGGTAACATTAAGTAAGATTTGGCAAGATATGAAAAAGTAAGATTAGGCAAGATTTGGCAAGATATGACAGGGTAAGATTTGGCAAGATTTGGCAAGATATGACAAGGTAAGATTAGGCATGATTTGGCAAGATATGACAAGGTAAGATTTGGCAAGATTTGGCGAGATATGACAAGGTAAGATTAGTCAAGATTTGGCAAGATATGAAAAAGTAAGAATAAGCAAGATTTGGCAAGATATGACATGGTAAGATCAGGCAAGATTTGGCAAGATATGACAAGGTAATATTAGGCAAGATATGCCAAGGTAAGATTTGGCAAGATTTGGCAAGATTTGGCAAGATATGACAAGGTAAGATTAGGCAAGATTTGGCAAAATATGACAAGATAAGATTTGGCAAGATTTGGCAAAATATGACAAGGTAAGATTTGGCAAGATTTGGCAAGATATGAGAAGGTAAGATTAAGCAAGATTTGGCAAGATATGAAAAGGAAGAATAGGCAAGATTTGGCAAGATATGACAACTTAAAGGTAAGACTAGGCAAGATTTGGCAAGATATGACAAGGTAAGTTCAGGCAAGATTTGGTTAGATATGAGAAGGTAAGATTTGGCAAGGTTAGGCAAGATATGACAAGGTAAGATTTGGCAAGATTTGGCAAGATACGACAAGGTAAGATTCGGCAAGATTTGGCGAGATATGACAAGGTAAGATTAGTCAAGATTTGGCAAGATATGAAAAAGTAAGAATAAGCAAGATTTGGCAAGATATGACAAGGTAAGATCAGGCAAGATTTGGCAAGATATGACAAGGTAATATTAGGCAAGATATGACAAGGTAAGATTTGGCAAGATTTGGCAAGATTTGGCAAGATATGACAAGGTAAGATTAGGCAAGATTTGGCAAGATATGACAAGATAAGATTTGGCAAGATTTGGCAAGATATGACAAGGTAAGATTTGGCAAGATTTGGCAAGATATGAGAATGTAAGATTAAGCAAGATTTGGTTAGATATGAAAAGGAAGAATAGGCAAGATTTGGCAAGATATGACAACTTAAAGGTAAGACTTGGCAAGATTTGGCAAGATATGACAAGGTAAGTTCAGGCAAGATTTGGTTAGATATGAGAAGGTAAGATTAAGCAAGATTTGGTTAGATATGAAAAGGAAGAATAGGCAAGATTTGGCAAGATATGACAACTTAAAGGTAAGACTTGGCAAGATTTGGCAAGATATGACAAGGTAAGATCAGGCAAGATTTGGTTGGATATGAGAAGGTAAGATTTGGCAAGATTAGGCAAGATATGACAAGGGAAGATTTGGCAAGATTTGGCAAGATTTGGTATGATATGACAAGGTAAGATTCGGCAAGATTTGGCAAGATATGACAAGGTAAGATTAGGCAAGATTTGGAAAGATATGACAAGATAAGATTTGGCAAGATTTGGCAAGATATGACAAGGTAATATTAAGCAAGATTTGGCAAGATGTGATAAGGTAAGATTTGGCAAGATTTGGCAAGATTTGGTAATATATGACAAGGTAAGATTCGGCAAGATTTGGCAAGATATGACAAGGTAAGATTAGGCAAGATTTGGCAAGATATGCCAAGGTAATATCAGGCAAGATTTGGCAAGATATGAGTAGGTAAGATATGGCAAGATTAGGCAAGATTTGACAAGGTAAGATTTGGCAAGATTTGGCAAGATTTGGTAATATATGACAAGGTAAGATTCGGCAAGATTTGGCAAGATATGACAAGATAAGATTAGGCAAGATTTGGCAAGATATGACAAGGTAAGATTTGGCAAGATTTGGCAAGATATGCCAAGGTAATATTTGGCAAGATTTGGCAAGATATCCCAAGGTAATATTTGGCAAGATTTGGCAAGATATGACAAGATAAGATTTGGCAAGATATGACAAGGTAAGATTTGGCAAGATTTGGCAAGATATGCCAAGGTAATATCAGGCAAGATTTGGCAAGATATGAGAAGGTAAGATATGGCAAGATTAGGCAAGATTTGACAAGGTAAGATTTGGCAAGATTTGGCAAGATTTGGTAATATATGACAAGGTAAGATTCGGCAAGATTTGGCAAGATATGACAAGGTAATGTTTGCCAAGATTTGGCAAGATATGACAAGGTGATATTAAGCAAGATTTGGCAAGATATGACAAGGTAATATTTGGCAAGATTTGGCAAGATATGACAGGATAAGATTTGGCAAGATTTGGCAAGATCTGGTAAGATATGACAAGGTAAGATTCGGCAAGATTTGGCAAGATTTGGTAAGATATGACAAGGTAAGATTCGGCAAGATTTGGCAAGATATGACAAGGTAAGATTAGGCAACATTTAGCAAGATATGAGAAGGTAAGATATGGCAAGATTAGGCAAGATATATATGACAAGGTAAGATTTGGCAAGATTTGGCAAGATTTGGTAAGATATGACAAGGTAAGATTCGGCAAGATTTGGCAAGATATGACAAGGTAAGATTAGGCAACATTTAGCAAGATATGACAAGGTAAGATTTGGCAAGATTTGGCAAGATATGACAAGGTAATATTTGGCAAGATTTGGCAAGATATGACAAGATAAGATTTGGCAAGATTTGGCAAGATATGAAGGTAAAATTAAGCAAGATTTGGTAAGATATGAAAAGGTAAGAATTGGAAAGATTTGGCAAGATATGACAAGGTAAGATTTGTCAAGATTTGGCAAAATATGAGAAGGCAAGATTAAGCAAGATTTGGCAAGATATGAAAAAGTAAGATTAGGCAAGATTTGGCAAGATATGACATGGTAAGATTTGGCAAGATTTGGCAAGATTTGACAGGGTAAGATTTGGCAAGATTTGGCAAGATATGACAAGGTAAGATTAGGCAAGATTTGGCAAGAGATGATAAGGTAAGATTTGGCAAGATATGAAAAAGTAAGAATAAGTAAGATTTGGCAAGATATGACAAGGTAAGATCAGGCAACATTTGGCAAGATATGACAAGGTAAGAATTGGCAAGATTGGGCAAGATATGACAAGGTAAGATTTGGCAAGATTTGGCCAAATTTAGTAAGATATGACAAGGTAAGATTTGGCAAGATTTGGCAAGATATGACAAGGTAATATTTGCAAGATTTGGCAAGATATGACAGGATAAGATTTGTCAAGATTTGGCAAAATTTAGTAAGATATGACAAGGTAAGATTTGGTAAGATTTGGCAAGATATGACAGGGTAAGATTTGGCAAGATTTGGCAAGATATGACAAGGTAAGATTTGGCAAGATTTGGCAAGATATGACAAGGTAAGATTAGGCAAGATAGGATAAGTTTTGAGCCATTTTTTATTTTGAGGCCATCTGACAAAATGTGGCCTCATTTTAACCTCATCCATGTGAAGAACTAGACCTCATTTTGGGCCACCATTTTCATTTTTGGGCCACTTAACAAAATTTAATCGCATTTTAACCTCATCCATGTGATGAACTAGACCTCATTTTGGGCCACCACCTTCATTTTTGGGCCACTTGGCAAAATACAATCGCATTTTATCCTCATTCATGTGAAGAACCAAATCTCATTTTAGCTCACTTTCTGCATTTTTAGGCTTCCTTTTTGCTGCAAATAACTTCTTGTTTGCTGCAGATGAATTCCTGTATTGCTGCAAACCACTTCTTTTTGATGCAAATAACTTATTGTTTGCTGCAAACAACTTCCTGCTCATTGTAAACAGCTTCCTGTTTTCTGCAAACGACTTCCTGTTTGCTACAAACGACTTCCTGTTAGCTGCAAACGACTTTTTTTATTGCTGCAAGCCACTTCCTTTTTGCTGCAAATAACTTCTTGTTTGCTGCAAACAAATTCTTGTATTGCCGCAAACCACTTTCTTTTTAATGCAAATAACTTCTTGTTTGCTGCAAACAAATTCTTGTATTGCTGCAAACCACTTCCGTTTTGATGCAAATAACTCCTTGTTTGCTGCAAAAGACTTCCTGTTTGCGGCAAACGACTTCCTGTTTGCTGCAAACGACTTTCTGTTCTCAGCAAACAACTTACAGTTTGTAGCAAACGACTTTCTGTTTGCTGCAAACGACTTTCTGTTGGCTGCAAATAACTTTCTGTTGGCTGCAAACGACTTCCTGTTGCCTGCAAAAAAACTTTCTGTTTGCTGCAAACGACTTCCTGTATTGCTGCAACCAACTTTCATTTTGCTTAAAACAACTTCTTGTTTGTTGTAAAGGACTCACTGTTGGATGCGAACGACTTTCTGTATTGCTGCAAACCACTTCCTTTTTGCTGCAAATAAATTCTTGTTTGCTGCAAAAGACTTTCTGTTTGCTGCAAACGACTTCCTGTTAGCTGAAAATGACTTTCTGTTTGCTAAAAACGACTTTCTGTTTGCTGCAAACGACTTCCTGTTTGCTGCAAACGACTTCCTGTTTGCTGCAAACGACTTCCTGTTTGCTGCAAACCACTTTCTGTTTGCTGCAAACCACTTTCTGTTTGATGCAAACAACATCCTGTTTGCTGCAAACGACTTCCTGTTTGATGCAAACAACTTCCTGTTTGATGCAAACGACTTCTTGTTTGCTGAAAACGACTTTCTGTTTGCTGAAAACGACTTTCTGTTTGCTGAAAGTGACTTCCTGTTTGCTGCAAACGACGTCCTGTTCGCTGCAAATGACTTCCTGTTGGATGCAAACGCCTTTCTGTTTGCTGCAAACAACTTCCTGTTGGCTGTAAACGACTACCTGTAATGCTGCAAGCCACTTTCTCTTTACGGCTAATAAATTCTTGTTTGCTGTAAGCGACTTTCTGTTTGCTGCAAACAACTTTCTGTTGGCTGCAAATGATTTCCTGTAAGGCTGCAAGCTGCTTTCTTTTTGCTGCAAATAAATTTTTGTTGCTGCAAACGACTTCCTGTTGGTTGCAAACGACTTCCTGTAATGCTACAAACCACTTTCTTTTTGATGCAAATAACATGTTTGCTGCAAACGATTTTCTGTTGGCTGCAAACGACTTTCTGTTGGCTGCAAACGACTTTCTGTTGGCTGCAAGCGACTACCCCTATGGCTGCATATGACTTTCTTTGGCATCAAATGACTTCCTTCTGTTGCAAACGCTTTCCCATTTGCTCTATACAACTTCCTGTATTGCTGCAAACAACTTTTGGTCTGTTGCAAAGGACTCACTATTGGCTGCAAACAACTTCCTGAAATTCTGCAAATCGCTTTCTGTTTTGTTGCAACTGACTCATTGTTAGATGCTAGCATCTTTCTGTTTGCTGTAAACACGATTCTGTTTGTTGCAAACAACTTCTTGTTCACTGCAAATGACTTCCTGTTTTTTTTGCAAAAACCTTTGCTGCAGACAACTTCCTGTTTGCAGCGAAAGACTTCCTGCTCTATGCCAACAACTTACTGTTGTATGCCAACAGCTTACTGCTTGCAGCAAACGACTTCCTGCTTGCAGCAAACGACTTCCTGCTTGCAGCAAACGACTTCCTGCTTGCAGTAAATGACGTTTTGCTGCAGCAAACGACTTCCTGCTGGCAGCAAACAACATCCTGCTTGCAGCAAGCGACCTCCTGTTTGCAACAAACGACTTCCTGTTTGCAGCATACGACTTCCTGATTTATACCAACCCTAAGTGCTACAAACAATTCCTGATTGCTGCAAACCACTGTCTGTTATTTAAAAACTACTTCCTGTTGGCTGCAAAAGAATTTTGTCCGTTGCCCACTTCCTGTTAGCTTGAAACAAATTTGTGTTGCTGCAAAAACATATTTGTTTGCTGAGAAAAACTTCATGTCTGCTGCAATTCACTTTCTATTCGCTGGAAATAACTTACTGCTTGCTGCAAAGGAATATCTACATTGCTGCAAGCAACTTTCTCTTTTATGCAAATAAGTTTGCTGCAAACAATTTCTCGTCTGCTGCAAATGACTTTCCGTCTGCTGCAAACGACTTCCCGTCTGCTGCAAACGACTTCCCGTCTGCTGCAAACGACTTCCCGCCTGCTGCAAACGACTTCCCGTCTGCTGCAAACAACTTCCCGTCTGCTGCAAACGACTTCCCGTCTGCTGTAAACGACTTCCCGTCTGCTGCAAACGACTTCCCGTCTGCGGCAAACAACTTCCCGTCTGCTGCAAACAACTTCTTGTCTGCTGCAAACGACTTCCTATCTACTGCAAACGACTTCCCGTCTGCTGCTAACGACTTCCCGTCTGCTGCAAAAGACTTCCTGTATGCTGCAAACGACTTCCCGTCTGCTGCAAACGACTTTCTGTTTGCGGCAAACCACTTTCTGTTTGTTGAAAATCACTTCTTGTCTGCCAGATATGACTTTCTGTTTGCTGCAATCCACTTACTGATTGCTGCAATCAAATTCTTGTTTGCTGCAAACGACTTCCCGTTCGCTGCAAACGACTTTCTGTTCGCTGCAAACGACTTTCAGTTCGCTGCAAACGACTTCCCGTTCGCTGCAAACGACTTCCCGTTCGCTGCAAACGACTTCCCGTTCGCTGCAAACGACTTCCCGTTCGCTGCAAACGACTTCCCGTTCGCTGCAAACGACTTCCCGTTCGCTGCAAACGACTTCCCGTTCGCTGCAAACGACTTCCCGTTCGCTGCAAACGACTTCCCGTTCGCTGCAAACGACTTCCCGTTCGCTGCAAACGACTTCCCGTTCGCTGCAAACGACTTCCCGTTCGCTGCAAACGACTTCCCGTTCGCTGCAAACGACTTCCCGTTCGCTGCAAACGACTTCCCGTTCGCTGCAAACGACTTCCCGTTCGCTGCAAACGACTTCCCGTTCGCTGCAAACGACTTCCCGTTCGCTGCAAACGACTTCCCGTTCGCTGCAAACGACTTCCCGTTCGCTGCAAACGACTTTCTGTTCGCTGCAAACGACTTCCCCTTCGCTGCAAACGACTTCCCGTTCGCTGCAAACGACTTCCCGTTCGCTGCAAACGACTTCCCGTTCGCTGCAAACGACTTCTCGTTCGCTGCAAACGACTTCCCGTTCGCTGCAAACGACATCCCGTTCGCTGCAAACGACTTCCCGTTTGCTGCAAAAAACTTCTTTTTTGCTGCAAACGACTTCCTGTGATGCTGCAAACAACTTCTTGTTTGTTGCAAGCGACTCACCCTAACCCTGACTAACCCTAACCACTTTCTTTTTGCTGCAAATGACTTCTTGTTTTCTGCAAACGACTTAATTCTGCTGCAAACGTTTTCCTGTTTGCCCCATACAACTACATAACCCTAACCCTAACCCTAATAACCCTAACCCTAACCCTAACCCTAATAACCCTAACCCTAACCCTAACCCTAATAACCCTAACCCTAACCCTAACCCTAACCCTAATAACCCTAACCCTAACCCTAACCCTAATAACCCTAACCCTAACCCTAACCCTAATAACCCTAACCCTAACCCTAACCCTAATAACCCTAACCCTAACCCTAACCCTAATAACCCTAACCCTAACCCTAACCCTAATAACCCTAACCCTAACCCTAACCCTAATAACCCTAACCCTAACCCTAACCCTAACCCTAACCCTAACCCTAATAACCCTAACCCTAACCCTAACCCTAACCCTAACCCTAACCCTAACCCTAACCCTAACCCTAACCCTAACCCTAACCCTAACCCTAACCCTAACCCTAACCCTAACCCTAACCCTAACCCTAACCCTAACCCTAACCCTAACCCTAACCCTAACCCTAACCCTAACCCTAACCCTAACCCTAACCCTAACCCTTAGGGTTAGGGTTAGGGTTAGGGTTAGGGTTAGGGTTAGGGTTAGGGTTAGGGTTAGGGTTAGGGTTAGGGTTAGGGTTAGGGTTACATGGTGGTCCCCAAAGGCTTTTGGATCCAATATGGGTATCAATGGATAGGGTTAGGGTTAGGGTTAGGGTTAGGGTTAGGGTTAGGGTTAGGGTTAGGGTTAGGGTTAGGGTTAGGGTTAGGGTTACATGGTTAGGGTTAGGGTTAGGGTTAGGGTTAGGGTTAGGGTTAGGGTTAGGGTTAGGGTTAGGGTTAGGGTTAGGGTTAGGGTTAGGGTTAGGGTTAGGGTTAGGGTTAGGGTTAGGGTTAGGGTTAGGGTTAGGGTTAGGGTTAGGGTTAGGGTTAGGGTTAGGGTTAGGGTTAGGGTTAGGGTTAGGGTTAGGGTTAGGGTTAGGGTTAGGGTTAGGGTTAGGGTTAGGGTTAGGGTTAGGGTTAGGGTTAGGGTTAGGGTTAGGGTTACTTAGGGTTAGGGTTAGGGTTAGGGTTAGGGTTAGGGTTAGGGTTAGGGTTAGGGTTAGGGTTAGGGTTAGGGTTAGGGTTAGGGTTAGGGTTAGGGTTAGGGTTAGGGTTAGGGTTAGGGTTAGGGTTAGGGTTAGGGTTAGGGTTAGGGTTAGGGTTAGGGTTAGGGTTAGGGTTAGGGTTAGGGTTAGGGTTAGGGTTAGGGTTAGTGTTAGGATGATTTTATATCATACTGCTGAGCTGGTAGTTTTTGTCATTTATGTAAAGCACTGACCTGAAAATGTAACTTGATGGTTCGTGTGTTGTTACTGTTGATACCAGTAACTGCGGTGGGTACCCGTGTAAGATAGCCCCTTCTCTAAGCAGCGCCAGCTTCCTCGGCCTCTAATTGAAATATGGCACTTTGCAGTCTACCTCTGTAATGCAGCCACCTCTTTATAAAGACCAATTATGACTGACCCACAGGTGGCTGGGTGTCATGGAGAGGTTTCCCATTACCATCGCTGATATTCCTAATCTCATTCCCAGACCCTTCTGGCGGGGAGGGGGAGAGGGATGGGGTAGTCTTGTGTAGCCGGAACCCTTTTCTCTGTTTCTGTTTTTGTGTCAGAATATAAAAACAGAAGGGAGAAGCGGTTTGGGCTTTGTGAGACAAGGAGTGTGTCCAATGAAAGTGATACTAAAGGTTATGCAAAATAGCAATCTGATTGGCTCTGCAAGCATTCATTACAGCAGGCTTTCACTGGAGGCTTCTTACCAAAGTGGAAGTAGCCGTTGAGTGACTGCATTTGTGTTGTGAGGCACACAATTGTTTAGTATTATACCACTTACTATATATGCAGCATTAATTCTCTAGAATGAGTACTGCCATACTCTATGACAGTTTTGCTATCTGTTGCACACTGATGGAGTGCACAGTTGTGTAACTGGAACAGTGTCTACTGTCTCAGCTACATAGAAATGTGTACAAAACTACCTCTGAAATAAGAACACCTCTCTAATGAGGGCAGTGCCTACTGTCCCAGCTACATAGAAATGTGTACAAAACTACCTTTGAAATAAGGACACCTCTCTAATGAGGGCACTGCCCAGCTACATAGAAATGTGTACAAAACTACCTCTGAAATAAGGACACCTCTCTAATGAGGACACTTGGTCCTATCCCAAACTGCCTCAAAGGTGTCTGGAATAGAGAGGTGTCACTGTAGATCAATGCTACTGCCCTGTTCTTGTTA